>JAPXFQ010001213.1:0-563021 GCA_028564705.1 Apricaphanius iberus
GACGGCTGAAATTGGAAAAATATGTTTCAGTCCGCGTGGACGAACAGGAAGATGTTTTGTTCGTGCCGAATTAAAGTTTGGTACAGTGGTATAAATTGTGCGGATTAAGTCCTGGTATTGCGGTAAGTCATCTTCTAAAGTGTTTGTTGTGATTTTTTGGAGTGTTTTCGCCGTACGTTTTGTACTGTTTTAGCTTTCGTTTCACAAAGAACGCTAACGGTAGCACGTTGCTATAGGCTGTTGTGCTAACTTAGCGGTGGTAGCTAACTGCATGTTCTATGTGTTGCAAGCTAAAAATTGATTTTGGATAGAAAGTGATTACAGACTCCTGCAGACGATTGTCTTGTTAAGACTTAAACGAATTTGGATTTTGTTAAATTTTTCTGGTTAATTAGGATGTAACACGGCCAAATTTATTTGGGATAATTATGCATGTTACAATTAAACGTAAATGACTAAGAACAGTTACTCATGAGTCGATTCTGACTTGGTGTAGTTTTTGATTTCATCTTTAAAATTAAAAAGAGGGAGTTTATAGTCAAAATAAAAGATGCATTTTTGAATCTTTAACTAGGTGGATTTTTTGCTTTTTTGATTGATCTAAGCAGGATTTGTTAAGTTGGCCTAAATAAAGATAAAGCTATAAGCAGTAATTATAAGAATTTAACGAAAAGCAAACGGTGTTAATTGGAAAGTAACAAACTGGTCTAAATTATTTTGATAAGCACCGTGTTGAATGGTACAGAAAATGAGTCTGTGATTTAAATAAGTATCATTTATGCTAAAATTATGTTTGGCTTATTTCTGATGGCTCTATAGACTTTAGGAATATAGCTTGGTCTCTGAATGAACGACCTAAAGAAAACTGGTGTTAAATTATTTACACAATTGAACATTCTTAAGGATTTTATGGACAGTGAAGCTTTGGGGTTTAGATATGTAATCAAATTTCAACTGGAGGGGCTCAAGGAAGAAACCCAGGCATATTTCGATTTTATTTACCAATTAAATGAATTTTGACATGCAAAACAACACTTATCATAGTGATAGTTTATAAACTAGTGGGATTTGAATGTTTGTTTTTAAAAAAGAAAACATTAAAACACAGAGTCATCTTTAAGTAATCAGTTTGTTTTTTAACAGACTGGGGATAAATTTGGAATTGGTCTAAGGATTGAAAGTAACAATTAAAGTCTTAGGTAGATTTATTTAAGAACAAATAACGAATGTGACCGAAATGATGGTTTAATTTGAAAGTAAGAAGTAAATTCTAAATTCATTTATTTTGATCGTGTAGAGGCAAAATGTGATTGGACCAGCTACATTGAAGTAATTTTTACCATATATTTGAATACACATTTTGTTTTGACAAATAAGAATCGGTTTTGGTTTTGAAATTTAAGATTAAGCTAGTTTATTTGATGCTGAGAGTAAATTTACAGGTCCTAAAACATTTTGGAATAGATCTGATCCTAGAATAATGACATAATATATCATTTGATTAGTGGGGACTCTGTAACTGACAATTTATTTAGATTTTTGATTTTATTTTCTTTATTTTTTCTTATTTTTATTTTTTGTTTTTTCCTCTTTCTCTCTCAAAATTTCAAAAGTACTTTCAATGGATATTGGATTGTGTTAAAAAAAAATATATACTTTAGGTTTGGCAAATATTTATAGGGAAGTTGTTTTGTCAGTGATTTAAATCTTGGATTTTTCTTTAGAAATATAGATAGACTTTGAAGTATAGCAAACTGAAGACTGTTTTTGTAAACTATGTTGTGTTATCAGTCAGTACTGTTCTCTGGTTTTGTTTTAAACATTTGATGTTTTTAACCTTTTTCAACATCAACAACAGTTATCTCAATGTAAGTAGCATGCTTATATTAGCAGAAATTATTAATTGATTAAAGGGACAGAGTCGGGGAAAAGTGGTGTTAAGTCTGATTACAAAGGGGTTTAGTTCAATATGAGCTATTCGTCTCAACCTCAGTGAAGCGAAACCAGGAGAGCCACTTTTCCATAGCGACTTTTAAAAAAAAGGGATAGAACCTTTGCAGATGGTTATTGCCTTTATTTTTGTTATTGCAATGTTTTAGTGGTGTATTAGCAATATCTAACAGAAAAATCCAGCCTTTTTGTTTGTTTCTTTTTTGATTTAATTTTGATTTTCTAAGAACTAAGTGTGTTGATGAGATATTGCGATGCTCCATCTTTATAAATGTTTAATTTACACATGAGATGAAAGAGACATTTATCAAATTGAAAAAATTGAGGAAGGCATTGCATTGATGAAATATAGAATATAAATTGGATGAAAAATGAAGGAATCTTTAATTAAAATACGCAGGGGAAGTATTAGAACAACAGTTTAATTAGACGTATAAGGATTGATTATTATTCCTGGTGGAGAGAGCAAACCTGTTGATTGGTATATTTTTACCAGAATTGAAATTGAAGAAATTATTACTAGTATAACTGATTGAAGTAAAATTAAAATAGAGCCCACATAGGCAGTCTGAGTGTGGAAGATATTTAAATTCAGCATTCGAGGAAGGAGACTAATGAATATGAAAATAAAATGTTTGAATGTAACTTGATTTGAATAAGCTGAGAGGATCGACTGTCTGTTTTTTTATTCTTACTCTAATTATATATTTTTTTTCTCTTTTTCTCATCCTGCAACAGAAAACCCCTCAGATAAACATTCTTAAGATGGAATTTATGATCCTGGGGAGATGAGATGGGTGGGGGTGCGTGGGCTGATGACGGATAGTGCCAGGCGCCCGCCGTAACGGCCACAGAGAGAAACATCTTTACGACCAGCGCAGAATTACGACTCTCTTGTGCTCTCCTCCCAAACACAGGGGGGCACAGGTGACTGTATATTTTCAGGGGTGAGCTGGAGGCCACCCTAAAGAGCACGTTTCCTCATGCTGAGCTGAACTTTCAAGGACAATATGTGTGAATTCACTTGGCTGGCGTGAGATGGACAGTATCTGCTGAAGAAGTGATGATCTAGACTGTTGATTCAATGTCACTGTTGCTGAATTAACCACAAGAGTTTCTGTTTGTCTGATCGAAGGTGGCCGCGGTTCTACGTATTTGGATAACCCCATGTCTTCCCCAGGATTATCTCCGGGTAAAATACCACCATTTACCGGGAACAAAATTTGGCAGGAAAAATTGGGCCGATAGCAGGGGGTTGCTGGCTGGTGAGAGAGAAAAAACATTTTTTTTCTTTCTTTTACGTTTTCATCCACAGGGATGTACTGAATTTAAGAAAGGATATATTTTAATGGAACAGACATAAGTGTCTTAAACTGGATAAATAAAATAAGTAAATTTAAGAATCAATTTGGGTGAACAAGCAAATGGATAGTAATCAGTTGAACTGTAGACAAAAAGTAAATTCTTGAGCCTGCTCTTGTTTTTAAATCCATTAATGAGGGAGGTGTTTTTTGGTTTAGTTTTTAGGAAAAACAACGGTGTGTCAAAATAATGTGGATTTGCTCTTTCCCCAGGGATTATTTTTAATTAGATGGGTGAAATAATTTCTTGGCACAATGCAGTTGAATTAGATTGAAAAGGAGTGATCACAAGACCGGATCAAAAAAACTGTCTTTTTAGATGTTTACAAGCTTATGCCCCCAGGATTATCTCCAGGATTCAGCAGCACGTGAGGAGCACACAGTCTCCTCTGGTCACAGCTGACTACAGCTGCTGAAGGGGTCCAAGGTACAGCTCCAGGTTGAAGGCGTGAGGAGTCCAGTGGTTCAGCAAAGTTCCAGATGACAGCTGGGAACACACACAAAGTGCAGCTCCACGCCAACGACGAACCTGGTCGGATTCTGCCTAAGGAGGGTCGTGAAGGGTTTGACCAAGCTGAATCGGGAGCTGGGGCCACAGGCGGCGGGGCCTAGCTCACCCAGAAGGTTGTTTGGGTGGTGATATTACTCATCCAGTGTGATCTATGTGCCAATGAATGAGATGGGCAATTTGGAATTGCCATCTCAAAAGAGGGATCTACAGAAGAAGATCACAACTCAGCAATCAGCTGCACAGCAGGTTTTGACCAGCCCACAACGGTGGGCTAAGCTATAGGAAGCGGGGCCTGTCTGTGCATGGGTGTATATTGGGGGAAATGCTCAATTAATGAAGTAATTGGCATTTCAGAGAGTGGTTATTTGCAAATTTGGGAGTGAAAACTGGAACACTAAAAAAATAGGAGCCCTCCACACTGATCAGCTCTGTATATCGCTCTCCAGCTGCCAGGAGCCATTGAGGGGGATAAAATGAGTGAAGAAAGAGGATCAGAATACAAATAAAGACTGAACATTTATTAATAATTTTTTTGCATTTTACAGGTTGTTTAACTATGTGATTAACTATTTTATTCACAAGTGAAGAGTCGTAACACTGCCTAAAAGGGTTCTTAATACCTTCTATTTCACAGGTTTCTAAACACTTTAAGTTTGATTTCTTTCAGAATATAATATAGTAATAATGTCTATGTTCATGGATTTTCTGAGCTTCTTCCACACTATTAACATGTATCAAGTCAGATTTAATTATTTCTTCACATGTAAGACATTCGTATACATTGTGGGTTTTGAATTAGTTTGTGGGAATTGTTAAAATAAATTTTTTTGGTTAATGCCAAAAGAGGGTGAATCTATGATTAACAGATGTACATTTTTAATGGGAGTTAAGGTTAAAAAAGGTACTTTAATAGTTTGTCTTTTGAATTTTAGTCTGGAATACTTCATGTTTTTAAACTGATGAAATTTCTTGGATTTGATTTTTTGCATTCTCAAAAAGCTTTACAGGTTTTGATCTTTAATCAATCCATTTTTAAAAATGGATTGAAAAGAGGGAATTGTGGTAATTCTGTAAACTTTTATCATTCAGAAAGTAAAAGTCTGTTTTAATTAGCTTGCATGATAGTAAAGAAATGTTTTGTCAAGTATTGTATATGCAGGAAAGCTTTTAAGTCATAAAACTGTGGGGTGAGTTTAAATTGCAAAGCTGTAAAAGCAGGATGTTTAGATAAGAAACTGGGAGAAAAGTTTTAGAGAAGCAGATAGCCATTTAACCATAAATCTTTATAATGAACCTTTGACCCAGAACAGAGACACCCATCTTCGGACTGCATAATTCTCTGACAGCAAATCATGGCTAAGAGACTGTTTGGAAATGATCTGATTGGAGTAAGATTGGAGAGATTAGAAAACGCCTAGAGGCCCGCTTGTCTATAAAGCTGTGAAATAAAGATCAGTTAATTGTTCAGATTTCTTTAAGTCTGGACCACAGAGAAACTAGGGCAACTTTCTCTGTAAACTGCAATTTGTTAATCTGTTCAAAATAAATGTTAAACTGGAAATTGGCTCCATTTTTGTCTCTGCTTGAACATGCATTGAATTACTTATGATAATTATTTAATTCAACAACAATGCCAGGTCTTCCTAAGGCTAGGAGACAGGTTAATGTTTATGTAGCTATCTGCTTTAAGGCTAAGGCATTGATGGACATTTATTTAGGGTCTTGTTACTACTATCTCTCCTACTATCTCTCCTACATCTCCCCCCAACTGCATGATGTGCTGTCAATTCAAGCACTAACCTGTTTTCTATTATAGTAGGTGCTCCGGATTAGCCCTGCTTGACGACCCTGACTAAGATGGCATTGCAGTGACGGAAATTCTCCACGTCCTGCAACAAACTTGTGCATCGGTTCTGTTGCTCTTTCTGTGTCTCTGTTGTGTATTCTCCAAGCCACAGACGGTCGCGGCAGATAACCGCTTGTGCTGAGCCTGGTTCTGCCGGAGGTTTCTTCCTGTTAAAAGGGAGTTTTTCCTTCCCACTGTCGCTTCATGCTTGCTCAGTATGAGGGATTGCTGAGAATTCCAAGACGCAATCTTCTGTGGTTCTGTAATTTCTACACTAAACATTGTATTGTAATAACTCTTTTTGTAAAGTGCCTTGAGATGACATCTGTTGTGAAATGGCGCTATATAAATAAACTGAATTGAAATTGAATTGAATTAATACGCTCAATACCTCAAAATAACACCTCAGTGATTATCATTTTACATGAACACAATTAGATTTCATATTCAGTGTTAAAGCTAGGATATATATATATATTCAACCTTCTGATGCATTTGTCTAAAACAGTTAGCCAATAACATGGCTCTGTCCGAAACCAATGATTGGAATATCTGGTTGTCTGACTCACCGGACAAATGCACTTTTACATTTACATGGCTCCTCCACTCATTACACGTTCCTGAACACCAGTTTTTCAGTGAGGGGAAAGAGTTCTGTGACTGTTTATGTTTGTTTTGCAGATTCGGTATAGCAGATGTATTACAATTTGGAAAGGACACAAAAATTGTGGATATGATAAATATACACCATGAATATAATTGAAAAGGTCCAAATCCCTGGAGTACAGGAGCACTGTATGTTTTTAAAAAGCCCAGTAGATACTCTTCTTCTTTTCAACCCTTAAACACTGCAAGATTCCCTGAAAGCCACTGATCAGTTTCTACCAAGGCACCATTTAAAGCTTCTTAACTTACTGTTGTCCTGTTTGGTGCTCTGGCTGCACTACTGCAGAAGAGTAAGGGCTGTAAAAGGTGTTGAGGACAGTTGAAAGGATTGTTGACGCCTCCTCCTAGACTTGAGCAGCATCCACTCGATTTGCCTCCTCAGAAGGGCCACAAAAATTCTAAAGGAGCTAACACATCCTGGTAACCATCCCTTCATTACATTTTCCTCATACATAAATAAAACCAATTCGAATAAAAACAAGATAGTTTCAAGCTATGTTGTCCGTTTACCGCAGGCTCTTCTGTCTCACAGTTTATAAGCAACCCTGCACATTGACAGCTTGGACACCACCCCCACAGCCCCATTTATCCCAGCATTGCATTTTATTTTGTGAAACATTCCTGACCGCACCCCATTGGGACCAAAGGCTCACTGGTGCTAGCGCTTGTAATGGCACTGATGGTAGTTTTGTCTTTTGAAAGAGGCATCAATCTGTCTGTCGGTATATTTATTTTAAAAAAAAGGAAGCTTTATAACGTGGCTGCACGGTGGCGCAGTGGTTAGCACTGGTGCCTTGCAGCAAGAAGGTTGTGGGTTCATATCCCAGCCCAGGGCCTTTCTGCATGGAGTTTGCATGTTCTCCCCGTGCATGCGTGGGTTCCCTCCGGGTACTCCGGCTTCCTCCCACAGTCCAAAAACATGAATGTCAGGTAAATTGATGTCACCAAAATTGTCCTTAGGTGTGAGTGTGTGCATGGTTGTTTGTCCTGTTTGTCCTGCCCTGTGATGGACTGGCAACCTGTCCAGGGTGTACCCCGCCTCTCGCCCATTGACAGCTGGAGATAGGCACCAGCACCCCCTGTGACCCATTAAGGATTAAGTGGTAAAGAAAATGGATGGATGGAAGCTTTATAAGAATATTACGGAGAAAAAAAATAGATGAGTTGAAGGTAAACAGTCATGAGAGAAGAAGTCAAAAATAATGTAGGAATACTGCTCAAAAATGCTACTCAACTACAATACAGTACAAAGAAGACCTTGGAGACAGGAAAAAATAAGGATATATCCCTGAGGCACAAAGCAAACGTGTCATCAAATTACATCATCAGTCATTAAATTGTCATTATTATTCTTATAATTATGGCAGACATACCATTCCATCTCACTTTCAAATAATAAATAACAATGTATTTTGCCCATTTTATTCCTGGAGGGTAACCCGTCATAAGGTCCCCAGAAGCTAAAAAGCTCAAACTTTGAATGGCTGATAATCTATTTGTTGACTTCCTAACAGAGACATTCAAAAATAACGTTTAAATGTGTGACAGGAGAAGAAGACACCCGAATGACTCTATATTCACACGTGAACAGAGCAAGCTGGACAAACAGCTAGAAAAACATAATTTATGATGTGAAACATATTAGGTGGTAAATCAAATAGGCCCCTTAGCTTAGAGTTCAGAGTTACTGGATTTGCTAGACTTAAAGCTGCAGTCCAGAGCAGAGCTTTAACCAGGCTTTAAAAGTTGGGTCCGACCCATCCAGTGCTATGATAATTCAGCCCCAGTCTAAAGAGTTTTTTTTTGATTAACTGCTGTTTAAAGCCCGAACCCAATCATATTCTGACATTATTCAGAAGTCACACACAGGGGTTTCTATGAGAAAAATTTACTTGACAAATGTTTCTGGTCAAACATACCTACTATGTGAAGCTTAAAATAATATTATTATTTTAGGGCCTCATTTATCATGTAATCATGTACATTTATAATATATTTTTTAAATCTGCAGCTATATAAAAAAAAATGAGTACCGTCAATAGGCTATTTCACATTCATAAATTCTAAAATATAGGCTACAGCACAGGCCTGCCCTCTGTAAACATGAACATAAAGAAACTAAAGGCCTACCTATTATCAGATTAAATAATTTGCAAATACACAAAATCAGAGTGGTGCTGACTTGAAATCAAATAATGTCTCTTTGAGAGATAGAATTAAAACTCTAAAAACAAAATGAAATATCGCTGAACATGGATTATGACATTTTACTTTTTATAGGGTGACGATAGTCTGAAAACTTAAAAAGAGGACCTTTGCAGTGGCTGAGAGACAAAGATCCTTAGCTATAAGTGCTTCTGTCGCGTAAAAGCTTGTGTCGCCTTTGTGTGTTTCTGTTTATACTCGTGAATATTTGCTCTAGATTTCAGTATATTTTATTTGATGTGTGGGCATCAGGAAGCTGCTGTATAAACGCAGGAGACTTCTGCAACTTGAGACTCGGGATGTCTGGTAATAGTGCATTTACACTTAGGCATTTTCTGTCTGAAAGCGCAGTGTAGCAGTCAGATGTTTTTTTTTGTTTTAATCTGAGAAAAGGAGTGGCCTGGGTCTTTCACATCATGACGCATGCAGTGTGCATGCAACATTTTGACAGGTAGATTGAAGTAATATTAGTGGCCCAGTGCAGTGGTTTATAGATTTAATCGATTTTCACGCTGATGAGATGATCAGCTGACTGCTAAAACCTGAACCCGTGGACAATGATAGAAAATTTAGCCCAAACCTGGCCCGCTAGGTGTTGTCGTGACTCATATTTTTTGGGGCTACTTAGTGCAACGGTCTCGTATTGAATATGTTTGTATAGTCTTTGGTTAGTATTCAGAAAGTAAAAGTCTGTTTTAATTAGCTTGCATGATGGTAAAGAGATGTTTGTCAGTATGGTTTATGGGGCTAAGCTTTTAAGTCATAAAACTCTGGGGTGAGTTTTATTGCAAGCTGTAAAAGCAGGATGTTTAGATAAGAAACTGGGAGAAAAAGTTTTAGAGAAGCAGATAGCCATTTAAC
This sequence comes from Apricaphanius iberus, assembly GCA_028564705.1. Taxonomy (NCBI): domain Eukaryota; kingdom Metazoa; phylum Chordata; class Actinopteri; order Cyprinodontiformes; family Aphaniidae; genus Apricaphanius; species Apricaphanius iberus. The sequence goes on from JAPXFQ010001213.1 coordinate 9,401, forward strand.
CATAAATCTTTATAATGAACCTTTGACCCAGAACAGAGACGACTCATCTTCTAACTCCAGGATTCTCTGACAGCAAATCCATGACTTAGACGACATTCATTGTGGAAAATAACGAATGGAAGTTAAGATTTCGAGGAGAAAGGAACTCCTACAACCCGTGGCAGGGGCCCGGTTGTCTATAAAAGTTTTGACATGAAAATCCTTCAATGGTCAGATTCTTTAAATCTGCCCCAGAGAATTATCTTTGTTTTCTCTGTAAAACCCGCATATCTGTTAATCTGTTCAAAATAAATGTTAAGAACTGGAAATTGGCTCCATTTTGGTCTCTGCTTGAACAGCATTTGAATTTACTTTATGAATAATTATTTAAAAATTCAACAGTGTCCGATCGTGTTTGGGCAGGAGGTCTTCAGCACTTGACCTACAGTATTTGAGGGAGAGAGTGATTTTTTTTTTAATCCCACTATCAACGGCCCTCCCTAAACGTCCCTGTACATAGCCATAATACTTGATGGGGAGGACGGAGAGGACAGTGGAGCAGATGGAAGGTCCCTTCAACGACTCAAAATCGGAACCAAAGTGCGGATCGGGGCATGAAGAAGTGCGATCTCAATTACGACAAGGGACCGCTAACGGAAAGATTGTTACGAGGCTGAGGCAAACGAAAATCAGAATGAAGGAGCGCCCTGGGTCCCCCTCTGATAATCTGAACAGATTACCTGGACTCCTGCGATTCTTTCATTCAAACGGCGCGGATGGCAACCTGGGGCAAAATGTGAAATGAAACATGGTCCCCCGCATTTTGGTGTGGTCCGATTAAGGTTAGTGTTGTTGGTGTTAGTTTTTAATAATGTTATAAAAGTACTGTGTTGGTGTTTTGATGTGACAAGCTGCGCATGTCTGTATATGTGTGTGTGAGATGTTTTTTACGCAGGCGCTTTGCGAGACGTGCTGGAGATGTTGCGTTTTGTGTTAAAATGTTATAGTATAAATAATGAACTCGAGTATAATAAATAAATTAAAATAGATAAATGAATATATAACTGAATATGATGGATAACTGAAATTAAAAATCTATAAGAATTAGTTGTGAACATTTACAACAGGACATCTGGGTGGCCGCCCTAAGCTAGGTGCTATGGCGGAGCTAATACTGTGTGAGTTTTTTGCTTGATAGTACGGCTAACATACGACAGCTTTGCCTATATGTTTTGATAAATAAATTAGTGGTAGTAGGCGGTTTTCTGCCATCTGTTCGAGTCTTTTGAGGGGTTTTCTGGAAGCCGGCGCCAGGAAATTTCTCAAAGCGGACTGCAAACCTTGTAACAGACTGGTCTGAAACCTCCGCGATAAAATAATTAATTAGGTCTACAAGCCACCGCTTATTATGTTGTGTTTTTTGTTAATGGTTTTGGGCTGTAACGGACGTAGTTGAATCGGTGTTTGCTGTGCGGGTGAACGCTAAAATTGGAAAAATATTGTTCAGTCCCGAGTGGACGATCAGTAGAATGGTTGTTCGTGGCCAGAATTAAAAGTTGGTACAGTGGTATTTTTTTGCTACTTAGTATCCTGTAATAGCTGTAAGGCTGCAACATGAAGTGAGTGGTGTTCGATTAATTTCTTGGAGTGTATTTTCGCCGCGCCGTACGATTTGAGCTGTATTATAGCTTCGTTCACAAAGTAACGCTAAACTTTAGCACGTTGCAATAGGCGTTTGTGCTAACTAAGCGGTTTTGCTTCTGTTGTCAATTGTTGTGGTTGAAACTAACTGCATGTTCTATGTGTTGCATGCTAAAAGTTGATTTTGGATAGAAAGTGATTACAGACTCCTGCAGACGAATGCCGTGTTAAGACTTAAACGAATTTGGATCTTGTTAAATTTTTCTGGTTAATTAAGAGGTAAAACGGCCTCGAGATAACTGCTCAGTTAACTTTTGGTTGCTACTCCCTTTCGGCAATGGTTTAGCACATTTCTACGAAGGGCAATTTTTTAAGGTGTTTCATGTTTAACTGAACTGTTACGGTACGGAGATTAACGATTAAGAAGTACATGCTGAATTTGGTTAACTGGTTTTACGAGGAGAGCGAAAACTATGAGGATAGCATGTAAATTTATTTGGGATAATTATGCATGTTACAATTAAACGCAATATGTACTAAGAACAGTTGCTCAGAGTCATTTCCCTGAAACATGGAGGTAGTTTTAATTTTTGATTTCATCTTTAAAATTAAAAAGAGGGGCGTTTATAGTCAAAATAAAAGATGCATTTTTTGAATCTTAAATAGGTGGATTTTTTGCTTTTTTGATTGATCTAAGCAGGAGTTGTTAAGTTGGCTTAAATAAAGATAAAGCTATAAGTAGTAATTATAAGAATTTAACGAAAAGCAAACGGTGTTAATTGGAAAGCAACAAACTGGTTTAAATTTTTTTTTAAGCACCGTGTTGAATGGTACAGAAAATGAGTCTGTGATTTAAATAAGTATCATTTATGCTAAAATTATGTTTGGCTTATTTCTGATGGCTCTATAGACTTTAGAAATATAGCTTGGTCTCGGAATGAATCACCTAAAGGAGATGGGTGTAAAATTATTTACACAATTAAACATTCTTAAGGATTTTCTGGACAAAACTGCTTAGTGGAGTTATCAAACTTCAACTGGGGCTCAAGAAATAACCCAGCACATTTCAATTCCGTTATAGATTGAATGTTTTTACCATACAAAACAACACTTATCATAGTGATATTTTCTAAACTAGTGGGATTTGAATGTTTGAGTTTGAAAAAAAAAAGAATACATTATAACACAGAGTCATCTTTAGCATCAGTGTGGTTTTTATAAACAGACTGGGATAAAATTATTTTGGTCTAAGATAGAAAGTAATGAATCTAACACGTTGATCGTAAATGATTAGTTTATAATTTGGAAGTAAGAAATACATTTCAAAAATTTTAAATTCATTTATTCTGATCGTGTAGAGGCAAAATGTGATTGGACCAGCTACATTGAAATAATTTTTACCATATATTTGAATGCACATTTTGTTTTAAAAAAATAAAAATCGGTTTTAGTTTTAAAATTTAAGATTAATCTTTCGGATGTTCTTTATTGATTGTTAGCTAGTTTATTTGATGCTGAGAGTAAATTTACAGGTCCTAAACATTTTGGAACAGATCTGATCCTAGAATAATGGCATAATATATAATTTGAGTAGTGGGGACTCTGTAACTGACAATTTATTTAGATTTTTATTTTTTATTTTCTTTTTTCTTATTTCTATTTATTATATATTTTTTTCTCCTCTTTCTCTCTCAAAATTTATATATTTGGTTCGACTTGGATTCTGACCCAGATTTCTGAACTGCGGTCTGCTTATTAATTAGAACTTTGGAAAAATGTTAAGTCCTTGAAAGCCCCCCCCTCCCCTGATTAAAGGAAAAACATAATTCAGAGTGGGAATTATTTGGACGCTCTAGAAGCTTCAATTTAATTTGGTGTTTATTATTGGAGTAAAGAAAATAGAAAAGAAACCTGAGAGGAAAAGGGGGATACTGAAAAGAAAAATGCTGGTTTTTTATTTTTTATTTTTTATTTTATTGCGACTAGTTTTTGTTTAGAGAAATCTCATCTCTTGAACCTCTTTTATTGAATTTTTTTGTTTTGTTTTACTGCTAAGGGGAATTAGACTACTATGTATCCTACAAAAATTTAAGAGGAGTTTTACCTGCAAAAATCACTTTGACTATGTTCAGTTCCCTTCACAGAATCGGACAGATGTTTTTGAAGTATGAAATGTTTTCATTGTTTACAATCAAGAATATTTGGGCAAGTGACCACATTTTGGTTTGTTTAAAGAGGAATCATATAAGCAAAAGTACTTTGAATTGATATTGGATTGTGTTAAAAAAAAGAATATATATAATTTAGGTTTGGCAATATTTATAGGGAAGTTGTTTTGTCAGTGATTTAAATCTTGGATTTTTCTTTAGAAATATGGATAGACTTTGAAGTATAGCAAACTGAAGACTGTTTTTTAGGTGAAAACTTATGTTGGTGTTATCAGTCAAGTACTGTATCTCTATATTTGATTTTAAACAATTATTTGTGTGATATTTAAACCTTTTTCAGCACATCAATCAACCGTTATCTCAAAGTAAGTTATGTCATACTTATATTAACAAAAATATATAATAGGCTATAAATATACATGAATCGGGGATAAGTGGTGATAAAGTCCTGATACAAAGAGGGTATTAGTTCAAATTAACTATTCGTCACAACCTCAGTGAAGCGAAACCAGGGAAGAGCCACTTTTCCAGAGCGACTTTTTTGTAAGAAAAAAAAAGGGATAGAACCAATGCCGTATGGGTAAATTGCCTTTATTATTGTTAAACACTAGTTTTTTAGTGGTGTTTTAGAACAGCAATATCTAACAGAAAAATCCAGCCTTTTTTATTTTATTTATTTATCTATTTACTTTGTGAACAGACCACTAAACTTTGAAGAAAAGAATTAGTGAATGGTATCAATGCAGTTTATATCTGAGGAATCGACATTATGACATAAGAGTTATGTTTGCTTTCAGACACCATATTTTGCAGGACATCAACATAGAGCCTACTGATCTTACTGATTAATTTTAAGATATTTTTCTCACCTCAAGGAATTGGAGACTGCTGACACTGAAATGTATTGCCCAGGAAGGAAGTTGTGGGGGTGATGGATTAATTTGCTGAGTGGGTAAGACTGACTGATAGAGGTTAACCTGCGTTTTTCTATACTTTTGATTGTATTTGTGATCAGACCGTAGATCTACCAAGTTTGGGCATGTTTGCTAAAACTAAATAACATTATATTGATTTGCCAAATTAGGGCATGCGACATGAATGGCTGTTTCTCCATTGTTGACGCACTCCAAAGGCTTGTGTGGACTGGATGAAATGTCTGGTCTGCTTAGCTGTGGAAACTTGTCATAACTGCCTTTCACAACAATGCAGGAGACAATTTGCTGAGATTAACAAACGTTCTTGGCTTTATCTACAGCAGGCACTGAGGAGAATGGGGAGAGCACAGAGCTGCTGCCCCAGTAGGACAGGCCTGTCAGGGTGCTGGATGGGAAAACCTGGCTCTGGTCCCATGCTCAGGTTTGGAGAAAGAAGATAAATTGGACACTTTAAATTTATAGGTTTAGTTTTTGTTAATTTATACTTGGAAAATTTACAGGGTCTGACAGCTGAAGTGTGAAAAACTCAGGCTAACTAAGTTAGTTTTGCGTACTTATGGGATATATTTCTGGCTATTATGACACATGCTATGGGTTTTATTAAGCTGTAAGGAAGAATTTAGAAATAATGAGTAAATGTTAAATTAATCATTTGATTCCATACCAGGTCTTCTTAATGGCATCAGATCGCATCTTCCTGCACCTGAATGGATTGGCTGTGTTTGGGAATGGTCAATTACGGGAGTAATTTACCATTAAAGAGGGATTATTATTGTAATCATCTGATTGTGATTTGATTTGGAAAAGACAATTCTTTTATAGACATGGACTGAATGCAGCTTCACGGAAACGACGAGCCTGGTCGAGGATCGGCAGGATTCTGCCTAAGGAGGGTCGAGAAGGTTTTGACCAAGCTGAATCGGAAGCTGGGGCCACAGGCGGCGAGGCCTGTCTGTGCATTTGTGTATATTGGGGGAAATGCTCAATTAATGAAGTAATTGGCATTTCAGAGAGTGGTTATCTGCATATATGGGAGTAAAAACTGGAACACTAAAAAAATAGGAGCCCTCCACACTGATCAGCTCTGTATATCGCTCTCCAGCTGCCAGCAGCCACTGAGGGGGATAAAATGAGAGTGAAGAAAGAGGATCAGAATACAAATATAAAGACTGAACATTTATTAATCATTTTCTTGCATTTTACAGGTTGTTTAACTATTTTTATTCACAAGTGAAGAGTGGTAACACTGCCTATTAGGGTTTCTTAAAGAATTTTTAATCAGTTAATTTTCAGGATTTCTTAATTTCCAGTTGTTTTTAAGGTTGTATTAAGGTTTGCATTAAGAAACAACAGGGTCTACTAGAGGAAAGACTAAATAGACTCGAGGATTACATTTTAAAGGGTTCTTAATACCTTCTATTTCACAGGTTTCTTAACACATATTAAGTTTTTTATGATTATCTTCCAGAAAATAATATAGTAAATAACAGTCAAATTCATGGGGTATATTCTGCAGCTTCTCCTACAGTATTATACATGTTATCAAGTTCAGCTTTAATTATCTCTACCATCATGTAAGACATTCTTATACATTTTGGGTTTTGAATTTAGTTTGTGGGAATTGTTAAAATAAATTTTTTGGTTAATGCCAAAAGAGGGTGAATCTATGATTAACAGATTTACATTTTTATTGGGAGTTAAGGTTAAAAAAGGTACTTTAATAGTTTGTGTTTTGAATTTTAGTAAACTGATGAAATTTCTTGGATTTGATTTCCTGCATTCTCAAAATGCTTTACAGGTTTTGATCTTAAGTTCTAAACACGTACGTATAGAGGAGATATCAATCTATTTTAAAAAAACGATTGAAAGAGGGAATTGTCGTGACTCATATTTTTTGGGGCTACTTTATATAACAGTCTCGTATTAAATATGTTTATATAATCTGTAGTTAGTAATCAGAAAGTAAAAGTCTGTTTATATAGTTTGCATGGTTGTAAAAATGGGTCTGACACTATTGTTTATGCAGGTAAGCTTTTAAGTCATAAAACTCTGTGGGGTGATGTTTATTGCCCGCTGTTCTCCAGGATTTTAGATAAGAAAAACAGGGAGAAAGTTTTTGAGAGAATCAAATAGCCATTTAACCATATATCTTTATAATGAACCTTTCTTTATAATGAACCTTTGACCCAGAACAGAGACGACCCATTGTCTGACTCCAGGATTCTCTGACAGCAAATCATTGCTCAGACATTGTTTGGAATGTTAAGAACTGGAAATTGGCTCCATTTTGTCTCTGCTTGAACATGCATTGAATTACTTATGATAATTATTTAATTCAACAGTGTCGACGTGTTTGGGCAGAGGTCTTCAGCTCTTGACCACAGTATTTGAGGGAGAGAGTGATTTTTTTTTTAATCCCACTATCAACGGCCCTCCCTAAACGTCCCTGTACATAGCCATAATACTTGATGGAGAATTTTACATTGAGACAAAAAAAACATGCAGTAAAGGATAAGCCTCAAAACCAGGACAAGATATGGTTCTCTGTAGACCAAGCACCTGCACTAACTACTTTAGTACACAATGATACTTAAAACTCTTGTATTTAAATAAGGAATATTACTTCACCCTGGCAATTAAGGGATACTTGTATTTCAATTCAATTCACTTTTATTTATACAGCGCCAATTCACAACAAATGTCATCTGAAGGCACTTTACAACAAAAGTAATTTAAATACAATTGTACAAACATTCCAATCAGTTACGTTTTTTATGTAAGGAATCCCAGCAGATTGCATTGAGTCATCGAAGTGAGGTTGTGCCCAGGTAATGCGGACTCCAACCACAGCAATTCTTCAGCAATCCCTCATACTGAGCAAGCATGTAGCGACAGTGGAGAGGAAAAACTCCCCTTTAACAGGAAAAACCTCAGACAGAACCTCAGTACAAGTGGTCATCTGACATGACCGTGTGGGGGTCTGAGAAGACAGTGAAGAGATAGCATGGAGGATGCTTTGTCACTTTGAGCATCATCTGGACCGATGCTCCCCATCCAGCAGGGGGCATTATAGTTGAGCAGGATAACAGATGGGGTGGAGCTTCTATGGGGAGAAATACACTGAGAGAAAACAAGGTTAACAATTGCAATAACAGCAGAAGAAATACATCTCTGTCCTCCAACAGTCTAGACCTATAGCAGCATAACTACAAAAACAGCTCAAGCTAACCTAAGCCATTCTAACTAGAAGCTTTATCAAAAAGGAAGGTTTTAACCCTAGTCTTAAAAATAGACAGAGCATCTGCCTCACGGGCAAAAACTGGGAGCTGGTTCCACAGGAGAGGAGCCTGATAACTAAAAGAGCTGTCTACCATTCTACTTTTAGAAATCCTAGAAACTACCAGTAAACCTGCAGTCTGAGAACAAAGTGGTCAGTTAGGAACATATGGAGCAATCCAATCTCTCATGTACGATGGAGCTTGATTATTAAGGGCTTTATATGTAAGGCAGAGGATCTTGAACTCAATTCTAGATTTAACAGGGAGCCAATGGAGAGAAGCTAAAACAGAAGAAATGTGATCTCTCTTTTTAATATTAATCAGAACTCTTGCTGCAGCATTTTGGATCAACTGAAGGCTTTTAATTGCATTTTGTTGAATTCCTGATAGCAAAGAATTACAGTAATCCAGCCTTGAAGTAACAAACGCATGAACAAGTTTATCAGCATCACTCCTGGACAGGATGTTTTTCATATTAGCAATATTCCGGAGGTGACAGAAAGAAATCTTAGAAACCTGTTTAATATGGGATTTAAATGTCATGTCTTGATCAAACATTATACCAAGGTTTTTTTACATTATTGCCAACGGCCAAATTAATGCCATCCAGATGAAGTGATTGACGTAGAAGTTTCCTTCTTAGTGAAATCGAACCAGCAGTGACGTATATAAATACAACGCCTGTATCTGGCTACTGCTTCAACCAAAACACACTTATCATACATCAAAATGTCAAGCAGAGACTCCTCAACCAAAGTATCTACTTCAATGTTATATCAACCAGACAAAGCTCAAACAGCAGCCAAAATAAACAACTAAACCATATAACATCTGTCACAAAAAAAAATTCTGTTTCTTTTATTTCAATAAAAAAAAGTCTGCGCCGAAACATTAGCATCACAAGAAAGCTAAGAGCTAGCTGAAGCTATCCATGTAAAGTTTAATTTCAAATCACCAACATTTTTGTCAGGCACTCATCAAAACTCAACAAAAATACTGTCAAAACAAAAATGAGCAAGTAAAATCTGTCTTACCTTTGCCGCTTTTTTCATAAAAAGTTTATTCCAAATGAAAATGGGGTATTTTATGTACTACTCTAACACATAAGAACACATAGAAGCCAGTTTGTGTTTTCAGTAGCAACCATTCAGAGCGTAGAATAACTCCATGTGAAAACCCATCAGTGCATCACAGCCCGAGTCCCTTTGTATTCTTCCTTGTCATTAGTCAGGAATTCTGGCAAGCTAAGAACGGGAGATGTCATTGTTTTCTGTGTATTCTCTGCTTTTCAGTGTGGTATGGCATGTCGCATGGGATAAAGTTAGTGAAGCTGATTCAGAATGTGCAAAGTTCAGTGAGGGACAGAGCATTGAGGAGATTCTTCTGGAGTTTATTTTATCCTATTTTACTTGACAAATTAAATTGTTCACAACAAAGTTCTGTGAAGTTTTTTTAAACTGCATTTTAATGACCAAATATATAATAAGATCCCAAATTTTAAATTTCATTGAGATATTCTATATTTGACTTTTTGTGCCAAATTTGTCACAGCTGGATTCAGCAAAGACTTTTTTCAATCAAAACCTCAATACCTTCAATTATGTGTTATTACAGACACCAGCAGTTGGTGTAAAGTCAAAAAGAGTGAGTAGTTATTATTTATGATTTTTATTTGCTTCTTTACAATGAAAAAAAGCTGGAAACTATCCATAATGTGTATTTCTTTCAGGCGGAATTCATATTTTCCGTCTTTCAACCTCAGTTACTCATACTTACTATGATTTTCTTGAGAATTTTCACATTCACAGTATCCACATAGACCGTCCTATTATATGAGAGCAATTTGAACAGTTTAGACCCTTTACAAGCTATGAAAAGCCTTCCAGAATTTAGGTATGCCAAATTTAGGAAAAAAAAACAACAGCCTAGAGCAGCTTCTGGTCCAAAGACAGAAGGTGCTAGAATATATGTCCCCCACAGCTTTCCACTGAGTGAGTTATTTTAGCTCAACATCATTCAAACAGACGTTAAGGGGCAGGCCCCAATCCTTCCTTCAAGAGGATCTAGCTTACTGAAGTTGTTGATTTTCTGAGTAAAGACAGGCGGGTATGTGGCATAGACAAGCTTGCCCGGTGTAGCTTTGGTTTATGGCTCAGTGTGTACAGTACAAGCTCTGTTGCGTTGTGGTACGGTCTTTTCTGGGGATGCTACGTAAACTGGTTGGTAAACTCCATCTAAGGCTAGATATCGGCTATTTTTCTTTCACATTACAATTAAAACATTTTTTTGTAAAACCAGATACAGTTTTTGTTGTAGTAAGACAAACCGAGGACAGAAACTTTAATGTCATTAATCATCCTGAAAGCCCCCCCGGGTAAGAGAGTCGTGTAACTCTTAATTCAACGGCTAAACGAGCCAGTGTGGACAGCTTCCCCGGATAATGAAAGGAAGTGGCGTCAATGACAATACGAAACTACAGACAAAGACAACAGCAAAGAATAATAAATCGATCTTGTCATCTGTCCACACCAAAAACTCTCTCTTCTTCATAGCAGCTATTGTTCTCTTCGGTTAACGGGACAAGCAGATATGTACTGTGCTGTAGAGCGTATTGTATAGATTATGTAGGCGCTAACGTCATGTAGATTATACGCGTTTTTCGTGCGTCTTTTCGTGCATGCCCAGTATTTGCACAGGTCGGTATGGGATTGCCCTTACTGTCCTGCAACAATTGCATACTAAGTGACTGTGACAAGCACTTATGCCATAAAGAAATGTGTTTCCTTACACCACTGCTTTGGCTGTGTTCACAGGAGTTAGTCACATTGGATTTTTAGGTTGAGTCCAAGGAGCGCAGCAGCGTAAAATGATCACTCTTTCCTCACCAGCAGTCGCTGATTAGCTCCTGCATGAAAAACAGATACAGGTTTAGGCCCAATCTGCTGTGCTAAATAAATTATACCACCAGCAAATTCAGGCTGTTATGCACATCACAACTTTTCTTTTTTGTTACTATGTACATTTCTAATACAGTTATTTTATGCTTTATCCCCTTGCATACTTAGTATCTTTATGGCTGAGTTTCTCCTTTATTGTATGCCTCTCTTTTTTCCCTCTACCTTTTCTTCCTTCTTATTTTTTAACAAAATGGCAGGTGTGGTAGTAGTGCCATCTTTTGACAGAGCGAAGGCTGTAAAAATACCCAAGTGAGCCAAGAGCAGTCTTAACATCTCAAGAGCAGATTTAAGCAGGTCCTCATGCGTAGCAGGCCTCCAGCTGTGTCATTTTTCAACCCATTTCCTCTTAGACTGGCTAATATTTAAAGAAGCACAATCTGTTTTACCTGGTTCCCCTTTGTACACAGAGAAAGAAGACTTAAATGATTCAAAAGATTAAAGGTCCAGTTTCCTTTTCTATTCAATCTCTCCTTTTTATACACTGAAAAAAACTTGGAGTGCCATTTACTTCAAGGCAATGTTTTGCACACAGAAATTCTTTGAAAAATTCATTTAAATTATTAAAGCACTGTTACTTACTTTTTAGACATTTTCGTTCAAACACAAGTTAATTTTACTTGCTAATTTATTTTTTAGACAAAATGTTATCTCTGTTTGAGAAGAAATTAAAAAAAGGTTACTGTTAATTAAAGGTTAATCTCACACAAAGTGATAAATAATAATTACTTGATTAATATAAATATTTAGATAAATTTTACAAAATAATTTATATTTTATTGTATATATTGTATATACACAAAAATAATGATAGAAAAAAAAAGATTCTTCGAACAGATGACAAAAACCTTGTTGAGTTTTATGGTATTGTTTTATGTAATTTAATGTAAAATAAAGTAACTTATTACTTTGTAGTTCTTTTTATGTCTATCTGAAGCTGTGATCAAAATGTAGAGTTACATTTTATAGAGTTGTCATTAATATATGAAAATATAATATTGATATATGAAAAGACAAACCCTGTGACCCATTTAGGATTAAGGGGTTAAGAAAATGGATGGATGGATGGAAAAGACAAACACTAATGGAATAAGACAAATGATAATTTTGTTTCAGTAATTTATTACTGACAATGTTAGGATAATTCTTTCTAAAGTTATGCAGATTTTTAAATCTGTACAACTCTGACTCTTCAATAATTTTCAATTAGAAAATTAAATAAATCTGCAAATGATAATATACAAATATCTTTTTCAAATAAATTACTCTTAAATTAAATGCCTGTAAGGAATAAATAAAGCAAAGACTTCCACTTTGTAGTTTCATAACCAATAATTGGGCCATCAAAACCTACTTACCAATTTAAATTTGTTCCCTTATAAACTTCCATAAGCTCAAACCTAATTATTGTTCAAGTTAAATAAGTATACAAAGATGTCAATCTGTTAAAACATATTTTGAACCATACTATCCTATACCATACCATTTTATTTATAATGCGCTTTATGAACGACAAAAGTAAACCAAGCGCAGAACACAGACTAAAAACATAATTAAGAATTTCAAACAGAATATAAAACACAGTAAAAACAAATAGTAACAAATACTCAAGAGCATGAGTGACAGGTCTACCCTCTTAACTAAAACTGACAAATGGAAAGCTAAAAAAAAAATAACGCATTTTCAATCGAGATTTAAAAACGTGAACCGAAGTGGACTGTCATATCTCAAGAGGGAGCTCATCCAACAGTTTGGAGGCATACACAGTGAAAGCTAATTTCCCACATCATTTTTAAGCACACAGACGGGACTCATAAAAGAAGGTGGTAGCAGATCTAAGAGCACGGTAGAGCCAATAGAGGCAAAGATGCTCTACCAAATATGCAGTGGCCAGTCCATTCAATGACTTTAGAACAAATAAATGCTATTTAAAACATATTCTACAATACACAGGTAACCAGTACAAAGACTTCAGAATGAGGGTGTTATACTATCTCCTATCAGACAGAAATCTAGGCCCCGCATTCTGAATGAGTTGCAGACGAGATAGCTTTATCTATACCGGCCAAGTAGGAGTTGGAATAGTCAAAAATAAGCATGCACTACATTTGCCTCATCGTAAGTATTGACTTCTATCTCGTAAGAATAGAATAGAATAATTGTCCTTTAATTGTCCCACATGGTGAAATTTTGGTTGTAACAGCAGCAAAAAACAGACACAGAACAGAAACACACACAATTATTACAGAAGAAAGAAAAATATTTACATCACTATAGTTACAAAGTACAGATTGTTCGTTGAGCAGATCAACCGAAAAGTAGATGTGCAATTTTCAATAAGTTATTATAAATAGTCTGTTAAAAGTAATGTGCAATTTATAACAGTGCTGTTGATTTTGATTTAGTGAAAAATAGCAGCAATGGTGTGAACATCTATGTCTGTTGCGAGCAGTTTAGATTGTATAGTCTAACAGCTGCAGGGAGGAAGGACCTGTGGAATCGCTCCTTCAAGCATCTAGAATGCAGCAGTCTGTCACTGAAGGAGCTCTGCAGTTTAGTAACATTTCCATGCATGGAGTAGGAGACTCTGTCCATCATAGATGTTATTTTAACTACAGTTCTTCTGTCTCCCACCACCTGTACTGGATCCAGGGGGCATCCTAGAACAGAGCTGGCCTTCCTGAAAAGTTTATCCAAACTGTTCCCATCAGCTGTCGATGAACTGCTGCTCCATCACACCACTGTAAAAAATAACAGAAGCCACCACAGAGTCATAAAATGTCTTTATCAGCGCTCCCAGGACTCCAAATGACCTCAGCTGCCTCAGGAGGTAGAGTCTGCTCTGACCCTTCCTATAAAGAGCATCAGTGTTGTGGAACCAGTCCAGTTTAATGCTCAGGTGAACACCCAGGTACCTATAAGAGTCCACTATCTCAATATCCGCTCCCTGAATGTTCACCGGTGTCAGTGTGGTGGGTCTGCGTGTCCAGAAGTCCACCACGGACTCCTTGTTTTTCCCACCATTGATCAGCAGGTGGTTCTGTTGATACCAGTCCACAAAGTCCAGGGTCCTCTGTCTGTACTCTGTGTCGTCATCATCTTTAATGAATCCAACTACGGCAGAGTCATCAGTGAACTTCTGAAGGTGGTAGTGTGGGGAGTTGATGGAGAAGTCTGCAGTGTAAAGGGTGAAGAAAAACGGTGCCAGCACAGTTCCCAATGGGGCCCCCGTACTGCAGACCACCCTGTCAGAGGCACAGCCCTGTGTCCTCACATACTGTGGGTGTCCTGTGAAGTAGTCCGGTATCCACTGCGACATGTGGCGGTCCACTCCTGACAGCTCCAGCTTGTCCCTCAGAAGTCGTGGATGGATGGTGTTAAAATCACTGGAGAAATCAAAGAACATGATCCTCACTGTGCTTCCAGGCTTCTCCCTGGTGAGTCAGAGCTTTGTGCAGCAAGTACATGATGGCGTCCTCCACCCCAATGCCAGGTTGGTAAGCAAACTGCAGCGGTTCCAATGAAGAACCTATCAGGTGGCGCAGAATGTTTAGAACCAACCTCTCGAGGGTATTCATCAGCTATGATGTCAGGGCTACCGGCCTATAGCTGTTGAGGTCCTTGGGATGAGAGGCCTTTCGTACCGGTACCACACAGGAGGTCTTCCACAGCCGGGGTACTTTCCCCAACAACTGGCTCAGGTTGAACAGATATCCTAGAATGCCACACAATTCATCTGCACAGCACTTCAGGAGCCTGGAGTTGATGCGATCTGGACCTGCAGCCTACCTCACTTTGATCTTAAGAAGCTCTTTCCTCACTTAAAGTGCTGAAAGACACAGTATGTTGGTAATTGGGGCGGTGTTGGAGCCCTCAGAAGCAGGGGGTGGGTGTGTAGTCTGGGGACTGAGAGGTGTGAAGTCCTGAGATGAAAAACAGGCAGTCACTGAAGTAAAGTTAATAGAATCATGTTCTAACTAAGCAATTGACTTATAATAATGGATTGGATTTATTTAGCACTTTTTGAGACCTCAAAGACCAGAGGCAGAATGACAGAAGCAAGGCTGCCATATTGCACAATTTGCCCCACTGGCCAAAACCAGTAGGTTCAGGTAGGTGAGTGTTTTGCTCAAGGACACAAGGGAATGTAGCATGCGGAAGCAGGAATCAAACTCACAATTTCCAGGTCACAGGCTGACAACTCTTCCACTGAGCCACAGCAGCCCTATTTGTGCATCCATTGTCAGTTTGGAATCTATTTTCAGTCCTAAAGAAGTGCCCTTACTAAGAGACACAAGAATAGGCACCATTTTCAGTATCAGAGGGCACATCTTTACCATTGCAATCGAAGAGGACTGCTTCAGTTTTAAATCATTAAGATACAAAATATTAGCTGCCAACAAGCTCTTTACCACATCCAGATAGTCCAATTATGACTGGATAAAAGTTTCCAGGTAAAAAGGAAAATACATTTGGCAATCATCAGCATAAAGGTGGAACTGAATCATGTGTTTCCTGAAAATATTGCCAAGGGGAAGAATATGTAATGAAAATAGAAGAGGGCCCAAATGGATCCCTGAGGAACGTCCCAAGGGAGATGGGACAATGTGGAGACATGTTCCTCAAACATAATTTCTTTCCTACTGGTTTTACCGCTGTTGACTGTGTGTACCTACGGATGGTCAAATAGTGCTTAACACTCCCCCCTACTGGTTACTCGCAATAGCGCTTGTAAAATATATGCTATTCGCTTCTCACCTGACCTTTGAAAGCTGATACCCTTCAAAAACTACAGATGTGACTCATCTTCTTGTAAATACTTATTAAGCATTGGGTGCTTCACTCTGATAGCCTGCCAACAGCTGTACTTAGTTAAAAATTTTACTTTTCACACTGTGGTGAAGAGCATGTAGCAGTGAAACACTTCCCCACATTAAATGTTCCGGAAGTTGTCTGAGCTGTTCACCAGCATAGTGGTATATTAAAAATGCAAAAATTGAATATTATAACAAAAATAAATATGGGTTTTCAGTATTAACCGGTATACTGCCCAGGCCTACTTAGCAAACATTTCACAATTAACACTCAACCTAAAATAAAATATTCAGTAGACTTCTTCCAACAGTATTGAATACTGAGTTCTATTCTTTAAATAGTTTGAATTATTTTTTATGAATTTAACTGATAGTTTTTGATAAGCTCTTCTCCAGACTCTCCAAGGAACTTCTTCAAGCTTTGGAGGCTGACATCTCTCTCATCTTCCATATTCTTCTATTCAATAGCTAGAAAAATAACTGTCAGAACATGGAACAAAAAATAAAACAAAATTCTGCTTGAATCTGTAAGGCACATGCAACAAAAGCATCTGAAAATGGCCAGTGGAGAAAGAGGTTACTTTGCAAGAATTTCTTAATGTGCCCAATTAAATGCAGTCAGTGTTGAGGGATGTTAATTTCTTTGAAGTAACAGTATGATCATTGTACAAAGACCCTGGAGCTTGTCACGATTCTTGACCTTGTCAAGTAACACACAACCAGAAGAAATTTGTAAATAGTTTATTTAACAGGGACAATGCAGTATAAATTTTGCTACAGTTTCATGCAGCCGATGCTCTACATATAGGCTTCTAGCCAAAGGCTAATTTGCAGCCCCAGTCCTTGGTTAGGCTTTTCTATAAAAAAAATAAAAAATATATATATATATACATAAAATGCAAAACCAAATAAAATAGAATAAACAGCTGACACTATATACAACTATCAATGTTCACATATCTGCTTTTGTTTGAACCACTTTTTCATTTTTGTTTGAAATATATTCAACTGTGTCTGCATTTTCAATTCAGCTGGCAAGCTGTTCAATAGCAGTGTACCTTGAACTGAGAATGTAGATTGTGCAAATTTAGTTTTTCTCTGTGGTACTACACAGTTCTGTGTAGTTGCACCTCTTGTAGTGATCCCCCTACTACTCTGTTTTGATATTAATTTGCATATAACTTTTGGCGCAAGATTATTTAAACATTTAAAAAACATTTTAGTAAGAGATGAATTTATAAAATTTTCAAAACTAAGCAAACTATATTTTTGTAAAACGTTACAGTGGTGCCATCTGGTTGGTTTCTTATCCAAAACTTTTAGTGTTTGTTTATATAAGGATCTAACAGGTTTAATAGTCAGTTGAGAAACCTGACTCCAGACAGTCACACAGTAAGATAAGTGTGAAAAAATCATTGCATGCATGTATAACTTGGCTGCTTTCAAGGATATATATGGTCTAATCATGTAAAAACAATTCAGATTTGTTCTGATTGTTCTACACACCTTCTTAACATGGATATCAAATTTCAAATGAGAATCTAAAATAACACCTAAATATGTAAAATGATCAACTGTTTCAATTTCCCTTTGATTGATCTTAATTATAAAACCACTCATTTCCTTCTTTCTGATTGAAAAACACATTGAGACTGTTTTTGTACAATTCAGGGTTAAACAACTGTTATGTAGCCACTGTGACACCCTAATCATTTCATTTGTTAATATTTCTGCAGCTAAACTTGGAGTCTTTGCAGATACATAAATTACTGTGTCATCTGCATATAACTGACAGTTTGTTTGCTTACAACAGTTTGGAAAATCATTCACATATAAGGAAAACAATAATGGCCCTAAAATTGACCCTTGAGGGAGACCCATCGTATTATTTCTTAAAGCTGATCTTAAATTATTAATTTTAACACACTGATCCCGGGATTCTAAATATGATCTAAACCAATTCATTGCCTGCTGGGAGAAGTTGAATAAGGTTAGTTTCTGTAGGAGAATTTCATGATTCACAGTATCAAATGCCTTTTTAAGATCTAAAAACACTGCACCTACTACATTCCCTTTATCTAAAGATTCCTTAATAAATTCTGTGAGATAGCAGTTTGCCATTTCTGTTGAATGCTTAGGCCTAAAACCAAACTGTTTAGAATAAAGTAAGTCATGTTTTTCTAAATAATTGATAAGTTGTTCAGCTACCGATTTTTCCAGAATTTTTGAAATTGCAGGAAGAATAGAAATTGGTCTATAATTCTGAACCTCATCAGCTGATCCTGCTTTGAAAATCGGAGTTACTATACTAGTTTTCCAATTTGAAGGAAATTTATTTTCTCTAATTGATAAATTTATCAGATTTACCAGTGGCTTTAGCAAACAAGCACTAAATGTTTTTAGAAATGCAGTATCCATTCCAAATATATCTTTAGCCCTGGAGTTATTCAGTTGATTAATAATTTAAAGTATCTTATGTTCCTCAACCTCAGAGATATGAAAAGCTAAGGGTGTGTCATTTATTACATTTTGGGGTGGTTGTATAGTTTTAAAACACATAGCAAGCTCTTCCACAGACTGAGTAAAATATCTATTAAATTCATTGGCAATTTCAGTGCCATCAGTACTTAATCTACCGTTTATGTTTAGCTCCACTAATGGTTTTCTTTGTGTACCCTCTCTTTTAGAAAGTTTATTTATACACTTCCAAAGAGATGAGCTATTTCCTCCTGATTCTGTAACCAATTGCTCAAAATATTCAGTTTTTGCCTTCCTTATAACACTAATTACTTTATTTCTTAATGATTTAAAATTTATAATATCTGTCTGTGTTTTTGTAAGCAATGACTTTTTCAAAGCTATATCTCTCTTTTTCATTAATTGGTAGATATCTGAGTTTAACCATGGTAGAGATGCATTTTGCCTACATTTTAGCGGTTGTGTGTATTTTTGAATAGTTTTTTCAATAGTTCTCATCACAGTTTCACAGTTTTTGTCCAATTCACCAGTTTGTAATACATCATCCCAATTTATATTTTTCATATCATTTTCAGTTTTTAACAATTTACTCTTAGGAATACCTACTTTTCCTGGTTTAAAAATTTGATGAAAATTATCCTGCAAACGTTTCTTTGTTAATTTCCTAACTACCAGGATCATGTTATGATCAGACAAACCTGTCAAAAGATTATATGTTTTTATTACCCGTTCAGGTTTATTTGTAAATACCAAATGAAAGATAACATTGTTAATGAATTTTAACATGCTTCATATATAAAAGCAATTTATACATTTTCTATGAAATAAATATGTCTGGTCACGTTTACAACTTCTAATATTTAAGCCATATCAAAGGAAATTTAAGGTGCAATCTTATCTGATATAATCTTCAAACCACTAATATCCAGACAATTCTGACGTATTTAAAAAATAAATGGGTTTTGAAGCATACTTTTTCAGTATTACTTTTTTAACTAGAGTAAATATGTTAGACTTAATTAGGTATAGAAAATCAGTATATAAAGCTCAGCCAACTTTCAGTGCTGAGGAGATGACACTAAGCCTAGGTTGATGGCAGGCACCAGACACCTCCAGTTAATAAAAGGTTTCCTTTATTCAATTCAATTCAAAAATACTTTATTAATCCCACGGGGAAATTAAGTGTTGTTTTAGCTCATATTAATTCTTTCTTCAAGGGATTTTTTTATAACATGATAGCTGATGGTAGGAAGGATTTTCTGTAGTGGTCTGTGTTACAGTGACCAGTGTTTTTTTAATTTTTTTTATTTTATGAAGAATCCTTCTTTGTATGATAATCTCCAGTTGTTCCACAGTAGTGCCAAGAAAAGAACAAGCCTTCTTCTTTAGGTATTTGGACTTTTTAAAGTCCCTGGCTCTGATGCTGCTACCCTAACAAATGATTGATGGAGAGATAACACTCTCTACAATAGACATGTAGACGTCTCGTCACATATGGACGCAAGATAAGACTCCTGGCCATGCGTCCATATGTGACGAGTTGGGTACGCCCCTCGCACCACTTTTTGATGCGCTCAATACAGGTTGTATGATTGTTGTCCTTTATTGTAAACATCTGAAGTTTATTTTGTTTCAGAGCCATTCGATCTAGCAGAATAAAATAGCGTACGTTGAGTTATCTAACCAATTTAAACCAACCCACAAGTTTTATGTTATAACCTTAAGGTAACAGAAGGAAAAAAACACATTAAACAAGCAAGCAAGTAAACCGATTTCTTGTCCTCCCTTGTAGTTAATTACTGACGTCTAGGGATCTGTATAACATTCAACGGGAGCACCCAGCACGTCAAAAAATGACACGAAGGGGGTACCCAACTCGTCAGGTTCTTGCTGCAAACCTTGAACGACCTCAGCTTCCTCAAAAAGTACAGTCTGCTCTCTTTCTTCTTGTAGACGGCTTCACTGTTTAGTCTCCAGTCAAGTATGTTGTTAAGGCAAACTCTGAGGTATTTACGTATACTCCTCAACCACCTCCACTTCTTCCCCCATGACGGAAATACTTTTTGACTTATCCCTGTTTCTTCTGAAAACTACAATCATCTTCATGTTTTGTTCACATTCAACGTAAGACGATAGTTTCCACAGGATGCCACAAAGTAGTTCCCCAGCTCCCTCTATTTAGCTTCTTCTCCATCTCTGATGTAGCTGACAATTGCAGACTTTTCTGAGAATTTCTGAAGATGACAGGGTGCTCTCTCTTACTGGAAGTCTGAGGTATACAGAGTGAAAAGGAATGGTGAAAGTACAGTCAATTATAGTGCTCCAGTGCTACTGACCACCTGGTTTGACACACAATTCTTCAGTCTCACAAACTGTGGTCTGTTTTTCAGGTAGTCATTGATTCAGGTTCTGGTTTTAGTTTGTTTAATCAGGTGGGGCAACAGTAGTCTCTCCAGGACATTCATGATTGGGGATATTAGCGCAACAAACTTATAGTCATTGATGACTGTTGGTTGATTTTTCTTTGGAACCGGGACAAGGCAGGATGTCTTCCACAACACTGGAACCTTCTCCTGGGTAGGGCTAAAGTTGAAGAGGTGCTGCAGAATCCAACCGAACTGCTCTGCACAGGTCTTCACCCCTCTGGGGCTGACACCATCCTGACCTGCAGCCTTGTTCTGGTTTAGTTTCTTCAGCTACGAATTGTTGAAAACTCGATTCTACTATTTCACTTTAAAACTCCTCTGCTATGTGTTAGGGTGTTCCCATGCATGTTCTTATATAGAGATGACCAGGAGAGAAATCCAAATTCAAGCAGTTTAATTACACAGATGGAATGTTTAAATACACAACTGTCTTGGTCAGTTCACGAATTCTGAATGACTGTATTTTACTTCACAGTACATTTTTGAGGCTAACATAATGATATGATTAACATTTCTTGGGTCCTCCTTGTCCGCAGGCTTTTCTCATTGTTGGTCAGCACAGGTCAACACAGTTCAACAAACCCTCAGGTCAACTGAAAGCCATCATAAACAAGTGGGGCAATTTAGGCTTAAGAGGATATCAGGAAACAGTGGTTTATGAGGTGCAACAAGGACAGGTGTGGGTCAGAGGAGAGTGGGATGCCTGTTTGGCTGGTGACATGAGGAGGAAGCTGAGGTTGTTCATGAACTGAATCTTATCTTATGACAAGATAATTCTGAATAGTAAAGCACAGCGGTATGGATTCAAATAAGGTATTTTTGCTGATAAAAATAAAGCTATAGAATTAAAAATTCTTGGATATTATTGTAGATTATTTGTTTTAACGCTCAGCCACAAAACAGAAATGCCTGTGGCTTTGTTCTTTTTAGCGCATGTCCATAGAATATCTTGGGTTTTTACTGATACAATAAAAAAATGATCTCCTGCAGTTAACAACATAGCAGTACATCACAGCGCTGCTTGCAATGGCTTAGTTAAAGTGCTAATGGGGAAATTTTGGATAGCTATTAATTTTTTACAAACAAAAAATAATGGATACAAATAAATAGCTTAATTCAGAACTTACCTTTATCCCACTACATAACATGAAAAACTTTGGCTACTGTCTAATTTATCTTAAACCACACCCTTTCTCCACAATGACTCCTCACTCCTAGCTCGATTGCACTGATTCCTAAGGCCTGGGCCACAAGCAGTAATTTTAGGCCACTTTTGCCCCAAATCTTCCCTTCAGACACACCCCGGTTATCAGGATGGTTCTGAGGATAATCCCAACAGATATTCCTGACATGTGTGGTGCGCTCAGAGCACTGAAGCCTGCTTGGAAAAACTTTGGGACAACATCTGCAATCAACCCGTTGGCAAACACAACAGATTTGGCTTCAAATGAGAGCCTTATTCCATGTTACTTTCATAAACACTTTGAGGGGGTGAATTTCTTTTTGTACCTCACCTGTTTAGATATAATTAAAGTTTGAAATTAAGTTTCATTAGGGTTGCCTCCTTTTGATTGGAAGGTCTCTGATGAGCCATAAGCACTAGCATTGGTGATTAGCTGCTTAGTCCCCCCGCTTTCTCCAGAGAAGGCTGCGGCCTCGGGAACACATTAAAAGTCTAGGGCATTTCATTTTTCTGCATCTGCAAGGTTTATTTATGTTGAAATATTAAATCCGTACTTAGTGAATTAAGATGGCTTTTTGTGGTATTGTTTGCACCAACAGACCATCTAAGAAGTCTCTCCTCCATTTCTTGCGGAAAGGAAAATTATATTTCTGGAGTGCATTTAACAGTATTATTACTGCATCACCGAGCCTCCTTCCATCTATATATTTAGTCTATGTTTTAAACTGAAGAGCGCAAACAATCATAGGATGTGATGTCATAAGATGAGTCAGAAAATTGTCATGTTCACTCAAACTAACTAAATACATTTATTCCATCCACTAATCGTGTTTCCACTATCAGAACTTCAGGGTAATTTTACTGGAACTTCCTGATACCCATATGGATCCTTTTCATTGGGCTAACAGGGCTATTTGTAGGCCATTTCAAGAACCAACAGAGTAACTGAATGGGGGTATGTACTCGCAATGGCCTGATCTAGTCAGCTAAAACAGAAACAACACAACAAGCCCTGCTTCTTCCATTCTTATCTCTTGTTATTTCTGCTGCTCTGGGTGCCTTTTTTAATATTTTGTGGCCACAGCAGCCTTTATTAAAGTGGACAGCGCAGAAATGGGAAGAGAGGTAGGGGAGACAAATTTGGCAAATGTCCTTGGCCAGGACCGAAACCCAGGACAACCGCTTCGAGGACTAAGGCCTCTGAACATGGGGCGCCCGTCATAACCCGTGTGCCACGCAACGCCCCCTCTGGGTGCCTTTTTGCCTTGATCAGTACTTGATGCTGAAAAAGTTGGAATTTGCGGATCTCCTTAGATGAGTCGTTAAAGGGTCCAATTGTGTATGGAGATATGCCGATTGACAGGAGCGAGCCAACAGATAACCCTGTCGGACAAAGATCTGATTAAATTACCCTGAGGTTTCGATAGTGGAAACACACCTATGCAGCTTATTCTTGAAAGATTGTGGGGTGGGTGGGTCTTGGTGCCCATATCCCTTGTCATTGGGTGATAGAGGGACATTCTAGACAGTTTACCAGTCCATTACAGTGTCCAAATACATTTAACTTAATTTGTCAAGTTACAAGATAACTGCTTTATTATAGTTATAATCCTTGATGAAAAATGTAAAATTTAAAAGCCTCTTGGTGAATAGAAAATTACTAATATATTTTAATTAACAAATTAAATGAAATGAGACATTTTACTCTAAATGAACTGCAGTAGTAATTTGTAATAAAATGAAGGAAAGAATTGTATAATCTACAAAACCAAAAGTTATTTTTTTTGTTGTAGCTGCTTGCTCTGTTTTATAAAATACATCTATATTTTATATCTTTTCTTTTATTGTGGCATTGACTTTTCTTTTAAAAACCTTTTTTCACTCCTTACAAAATATGTCATTGTAATTCATCCTTGATGCAAGACAGAATATTTTATGAAACTTTTTAAAGGGTTCACGGATAGACCATGCTGAGACTCACGCCCCTTGTGAGCCTACTCAAAAGCATCTCCCTCATTAAGGTGAAGCGATCAATTAAAATGTCTACCAGGAAGTTTTCTTTGGTTTTGTTATGCTTATAAACGGTAAATATGGTGGATACCTGTTGTGCCAAAGGATGCTATAACAGACACGGACAAGATAAAGAAGGAGCGTTTAACAAGATTCCCAGGGAATGCTTCCAGAGTGCTAGCGATCATCTAAAATAAAGCTGTGGGACCCCCGTGAGCAAAGGTTTCTGCCTCAGTGACGACCTCTTCACATCAAGTATATAAACCAACGTTTCCTAAACTTTATATGGTATTTATGTTACATGCTTTTATTAAGATTCTTACCAAACTTCCTAAAGTTATCTTGTTGTGGATTTTTCTGTCTTGTTGTTCCCTTAGAACAAGTAAACATCAGAATCAGAATCAGAATAGGTTTTATGCCATTGTTTGAGAACAAGTTCACAAACTAGGAATTTTTCTCGGTACAATCGTGCACATAAAACATTTAACATAAATAAAAATAAAATAAATAAAAATAAAAAGAATGAGCTATGAGGCTAAAGTCTTTATAAATATTGTAATCTGTATGTATATAAAAGAACTATGAAAAGATAAACATCCTTTTTAACATGAGAACAGCAGCAGGGTTCCATTCACAGATGTGCAGGTGAATGACAGCAGCAGATCGAAGTGTGGTCAGACCACACAGTGCAGTAAAATAAAGTTACGTAGTGCAGATGGTTCTATCCAACATGGGTCTTTAACTGAACTATCGGGTCTTGTTATTGTTCATGAGTCTGATGGCGGAGGGGAAGAAACTGTTCAGGTGGCGGGAGGTGTGGGTCTGGATGGACCGTAGCCTCCTGCCTGAGGGGAATCACGTAAAACTTAGCAGAATCATAATCTTTGTGATGTCTGCATGCTGCTGTTTACAAGTCTTGTGATCATAACGAGGAACAGACTATGGTGTAATACATTTTTTTGAAGCAATTATTGATTAATTGTCCGATACTGACAAACAAAGCATAGCTGGCCATTGTTCGTGGTAGCTAAAATGAGGAAAAATTTCCACTTTCTCTCCTGTCACGCAGTCCAGTTCAGGGAAATCAGATCTGGATCTTGATAACAAACCCTGATTGTGTCCATTTATATCCCTCCAGGCTTTTATCTGCTTTAAGCGATGAGGAGTAGTGGAGTAGGACGAAGGAAAATTAATCTGGAAATGGTATGTCCAAGTATCTCGGGTTGGAGATGTTAGTTCTTTTTAATTTCCCAGTATATACCATAATATCTTCACTTTTTAAAATGGGAAGTCAACTCCGATGGAGTAAAATCCCAGCCTGCGATATTCATTTTGATTACCTTCCTCCATGCCAACGTTGCCCCGAAACTCTGAGAGTCCTGTAAGAACCGGAGCTCTATAGTGGCGGCAGATCTTGACATATTTTGGAGCTAAGTGATATAATTATTTATAAACTAGTATAATTTTTACGTCTATTCTCTGAGCTACAGGGAGCCAGTGTTATGACTTTACACTTGGTGTGATGTGCTCTACTTTCCTGGTTTAAGTGACGAGGCAAGCAACAGCATTCTGGATCAGCTACAGCTTTCTGATTTACTTTTTAGGTAGACCTGTGAGGACGCTGTTGTAGCCAACCAAAGATAAACACATGGCTGAGTTTTTTAAGGTCCTGTTGCAACAGTCCTTTAATAACAGAATGCTCTTCAGGTGACAAAGGCTGACCTTGTTATTGCTTTTATGTAACCCTGGAAGCTCAGGTTTGAATCCATATCATGATCCTGGTCAGTAGTTTCTTGTAGTATTAACTGAAGCTGTGTGCTCACTCTTGATTGTAAAAAGCTGCAATGCTGCCTGAACTGCTGATGTTGGGATCCTGGTGCCAGAATATTCAACTGGTGAGGCCTGTTACAAATCTCGAAAGTTAAAATAGAAACATGCACAGCTCTGTAAAACTGCTGAAGCTAGTTATTCCCTTTTTTCCATCATATGGTCATCTTCATATTTGGTGGTTTTCATTTTGTTTGAGGGTTCAACAGCAACAAACCACTAAACAGCTTTTGAAAGAGAGCCACACAACAGTAACAGCAAAGCACATACATTTCTTTAAAAATTATAAATTCATATTAAAGCCTTCAGTTCAGGTAATTAAGATTTTGGGCGTTTTTACATGGGACTTCAGTCCATATTCGGGTACCATATGCGGTAAAAATCCACTTATTTCGTACCATGTGAACACAATCTGGACCGTGCCAGGGTATGGGCCGAGAAACCTTCCTTGGAGGTAGTATCTGAGTCCAGGTATGAGTGGATATGGATAATGTGAACCCAAGCTGTACCCTAGCCATACTTGAGACAATAGACTTGCTCCAGATGGAAGTGATAATACCCCCAACCGAAGTTACCGAATTGCCCCGCAACCATAAGACCAGAACAACGCTGCAACACACTAGGTTGCAAAGCGGTGGGTTTACTACAACACTCACCCTGTAGATGGCTTCGGGTAGCAGTTGACCAGGAGACCAATGTGTTGTCATTCTAGGCCGTCACTCGTTGTATGACGTCGGTACTGGACTGGACTACAGCACGGGCTGAGACCAGCACCATGTGAACAAGGATAATAATAAGATAATAGGATACACTTCCTTTAACACCCTTCATGAAATATGAAATACATGCATTGCCAAGAACTTTTTTTTCATATACAGTCACTTTTTTTAAGCATGCCTATCCATTATTTACTTAATTACTTACTCATTTATTCACATAAATACTAACTTATTTACTTTCTTATTTATAGACTCTGAGGTGAAAGAAGGTGAAACAAGTTCACGAAAAGTTTTTGTAACAGCGTTGTACAGCCTTTTCAATGTTTTTGTCCTTCGGAGCTCTTTGCATTTGTATGCCTTAAAGATCCCACAGTAGCTTATTATGATTTTATGCAAAAATTCAAGGATAGTTCCCTGATGTGTTTCCATATGTTAAGTATATTTCAATACTCTTCTTCTTTATTGTCAGTGGAGACATTATTGTGTTTATACACTGGATCTCAACAAATATTGTCAGAACCTAGTAAACAAGTTCTTTGAATCTAATGATGTGGACAGTTGCATAAACACAAATGGGTTAAGTGCAAACACCCACTCAAACACAGATGGACTGATGGGGGTTTCCAGGTGGCAAATTGATTGCTGAAAAAACTGTGGGTATATGAATCAATTACAGCTTGGTAAGATGTCAAAGTGATATTAAATGTTTATGTTTTTATTTCTAACAGGCTTTGAAAAAACTATCAAATAACAAAAAACTGCTTTATATGGAAAAAAAAAACAAAACAAAACGTTTGTTTCATGCATTCATGAAGCAGATAAGATGTGGCTTCCAAATTGAAGCAACCATCCAGGAGATAGCTTAGTGGTCAACAACAGCAAACAGTAAAGACAATGAGGTAAGTGAAGCATTTAAGACACGCTTCTAAATGCTAACTGGGTGCTTTTCACATTTTTTTTGGCAGGCCACTGCTCATTTGGGCCCACCTGGTGACAGCACCAACTGAGTTGACATAAATAGGCTGTGGGCAGTAACAATAGCTAATGTCCTATTTCACCTTGGTTGGGGAGGAAATTTGATACAATGGGTTTTTTGACATGGCTCTGTATATGCTGCTCTTCAATTGGTGTGCAAGTGGCTTCAGTAAATCATGATATTAAAATATAACTTCAGGCTTATTAAGCCAAATATTGTGTTCTGTTTTTAAAAGGAAACTGTACTTGTTGAACTGATAAAGGTTAAATAGATTTTAGCATCTTAGTGTCCAGATATAACATAGGATACAGTGGTGTTTTCTTGATCCATAATTGTAATCATTCATGTATTCTGTTCATAATAGTTGCCATATCTGCAGTTTCAAAGCACTCAGCAATCACCGCTCTGCTTTGATAATATTTTCAGCATATTAGCTGTTGATCTTATGTATTTGTACCATTATTTTGCATACCAACATTTGGCCCTATTCCAACAGCCCCACTCAGTCTGGCTCAACTTAGTTCCATGGCTTTACCACTTGTCAGTCAGGCTGTGCCGGTAACATTTTTAGAACAATCTTCACTTTGGTTCCGTAAGGGCCAAGCAAGGCCAAAACACAACATGTTTAGACTTCCCCACTGTACTTACATTTAAAGTGAAAGATTGTTTGTTTTCAACCTGGACCTTATTTTTATAATTTATTATTTTTATTTACTCAACCAGATAAGGTTTCAGCCACTTTGAGTCCTTCGGAAGACATTTATATTGAGTTGCAATCATTGTATAGCCATATAATGGGAGTCAATAAGGATAGGACATTTGCCGCCTGTAATAAGGCATTATCTACCCCAAAACTCCTTCATTTAACCAGTGCTTTGTTATGAATTGTTAGCACTACTCTCCTGTGAGTTCGGAGGAGTTGCGGTGTATGCTTCTGGGGATTCTACAGGCTTTTAATGCAACTGATTCCAACTCCCATCGTTATCAATTACGTTGCATCTTTAGTTTTGCATAGGTTGCAGAAAGTGAGCCTATGGAAGCTGAGTCCAATTGGTCATTTGGCTAGTGTAATTTAGAAACACGCAAATGTGACCCACATTGATGTCTAGCTGACCACAGTAGAGCACAGAGTGAAAACCCTGCTCAGACAACAACTGGGATGGAGCATGGCAGTAACATAATTGAAATTGCTCAAGAGTGCAATTCTATATAAACCTCTAAATGAACCCTGGAACAAAACGAAGAAGCACTTCCAAGATAATTTGAACACCAAACTGTAAAAATACTATTCAAAATACATTTTCTTTTTGTCTAAGCAGGAGGAAGAGGGTCTCGTAAGACAACCAATCATTTATCACTACAACGCAGGAGGCAGACGAACAATAATGGGCCCAGTGGAATCAACACGTTTGTCTTATGCAGGTGAGCAGGAGGCTTGCGAAGGGAGGATATGACATGACAGAGCCTTAATCATGTCTTACTTGGGGTGCTGGGAGAGACTCCACATGCCATAACTTACAAATATGTGTGACTGTAATTTTGGCTGTAAGCTGTTTCTATACCTGTCCAATAAAAATGTGTAAGTTATGTGCTTGCATTGTCATTTGTAATGTCATCTGAGAACACACTACTTGGTGGAATCCATTGAGCAACCTAAATGTCTGACGGTAACGTTAACCGCACATCACTAAAAAAATTCACAACTTATTAATTTCATATTCCAAGTCGGCAGACTTTCCCAATCAGATAACAACTTTTGCTGCTATAGAGTAAAAATAATCCCGAGCTACAAGTAAAAGTGAATTGTGCAAATATGAAAGCTAAAAAACCTAAATGTATTTCTATTTTCCGATTATATAACATGCAGCTACAGGTTATGGTTGCATGGGATAAATCATACGACACATTTTTTAAAGATTAGTCGGGAGTAAAATATTCAAAGTCCTATGGAAACCCATGTTAGAGTTAAAATTAGTTTTGAGAAAGTTCAGAGAAAGTCTTTTTATATGAACTAGTTAAAATTTCAGTTCACATTTTAAAATGAACTAGTTATTTTCATAGTTTATTATTCTCATTTTTTTAACTACTTACACAGCTCGAAAAATGAACTAGCCCATAATGCTTTTTTTTTTTTTTACTGTTGCGGTGAGCTTTTTTCCCTCAGAAAACTGGCATTATCCAATTGTTACCATTTACTCAGTCCACACTCCATATGTACCCACCTGCGGCTTTTACCCCATACAGTATACTCTCAGAAAAACATTTTTATTGTTGTTTTTTTGAGAAATTATTAAATTATCTGATTTAGGACCCATGCTGGAATAGTAATCTAAGGCTGTACATCATAGTGAAATATTCAAAGTGCAAAACATTTAAACATTAATTAACTTCAGTTAGTTTTCGATTTCTGTAAATGTATTTTCTGACATATTTGCCCAAAGAAAAATTGTAGAACTTGAGTTATAAAGTGCAACAATTAGCCTAAAAAAAGAAGTAAGGTTGCAATTCCTTACTTGATTTGGTGAAAGCTGGGCAATCCATTTTTTCTTAAAGGCTTCAGGTCTCTGGCAATATACTGGGATATAAGATTGTTCAGCTGCAGCTGGGAGATGAGAGTTTCTGCTACTGTACCACGTTATCTGGTTTTGAGTGATAGAGGATTTTGTTAAGGGACATTGTTGCAGTGTCTTTACATTTTTTAATGACTTGCACATACCTTGAAAGGCTAGCTAGCCGGATGCTTTATGGTTTAAGTTTGCTGTTGACATTGTTGATGTGTAGACGTAAGAACTTTCCCATCTGGATCATCTCTACCCATTAAAAAAACATTTTTAGGTGGCCATTCATTGATGCCAAATTAATGCTGCTGCTGCAATCACTGGGATTTGATGCATACTTTGCAAATGACAGCAGAAGCATACATGGTGCGACTCAATGATTAGTGTTGCCAGGTTTGATCTTTTCCCCCTTTTTAACCACTAAAAATGAACTGCAGGGGGCCCGCTCAGAAACGCCAGAATTAATGCGTTCAATAATCTTCATCAGACCAAAAGTGAATGAGTTCAGTTCATGTTAATAAAAAAT
This sequence comes from Apricaphanius iberus, assembly GCA_028564705.1. Lineage (NCBI taxonomy): Eukaryota > Metazoa > Chordata > Actinopteri > Cyprinodontiformes > Aphaniidae > Apricaphanius > Apricaphanius iberus. The sequence goes on from JAPXFQ010001213.1 coordinate 39,873, forward strand.
ATGAAAAATTTTTGAACGATCGTTCAATGAACTCGTTCAGGAAATGCACTAATTAGAAAACTAGAAAGCTACTTCACCCAATATGAATTAGATGTTAGTTGCCTGTTCTTACCTGTTAGGGGAGGGACCTTCTTCAGCTGGCAGATTTTTCAGACCACCTGATTGGGTAACAGCAACAATGTCATGTTCAGTCTTTTAATCCCTCCCTACCCTGCTCTGGCACGTGGTTTGAACTACATACACTGAGTTAACATCATTTATCAGGTGCAAGTAAATGTAAATCTACAAATAATAGAGTTGAAAAAGATACATCAGCAAATACGTGTCAAGATCAATGAATTCACTAAGGCATGTCAGCAGCAAAAAATAATTAAATTCACTGTTTTCCCCCATTTATAATCTTGTATTTTTTGGATGGCTTAACCTTCATGATTATTGAACAGTAATTTCACTTTTCGCATTATATTTTGTTTGTAGATTTTTTTTTTCAGGATGTTTAAAAAAATATTTGTCTCAAATTACTTTCCACAAACCAAATGCATTTCCCCAATTAAAATATATAGCATCTTATGACTCGCATATACTTGGAAAAGGATGCACACATACACAAACATGCTGATGAGCAAACTGGGAATATAAAAATGGGACAGTACCGGAGGGGGCAAAGTTCCCATTATCTCAGTTTCGACAAAACAAAAACAACAGAAACCCAGAGAAAACAGAACAAGAAGCAGTGACATGAAATTAGCATTCCCTCAACAAAAAGGACCAGTTTCATTTGTTTCGACCAGTCACTGGGACAAGCTGGTGAAAAATGCTCTCCTTCAGGCTCAGAGTCTGAAGAGTAACCATAGATAAGCGTACTGCTTAACCTAGAGCAAGAACGATGCTTCCACTTTTGGCCTTTTTTTTCCCCCATCTCCCTGCCTTTTGCTATCACTCTCACTTGTGGGGAAGGGTGTAGATCCGCTTTCATGCACACTCTCCCTGTACCTTGTCAACCCGCGTTTGCCTCGATTTGTCTTCTTTTTGTTTACTGTCTCTCTTTGTCTCTGTTATGCTTCCGTCCTTCTCATTATCTTGCATTCCAAAGCAGAAGCAAAGCTTTCACAGACATTTTTACCCCAAAATTCATCTTAGCTTTTTTATACTGCTCTATTCTCTCTGAGGTTTAAACCTTTGGAAGGATTTTGGGAGGAATATTTGTCAAAATGTGTGTTAGGCATCATACTGGGTTGGATGCTGTCACCTTTTGCTTTTAAACTTAGTTGAGACTGAAACACGTCAAGCCTTACTTACTGTCACTCATGTGAAGGTAAACAGTGGAGCCTGACACTTCTACAACGACAAGAGAGCTAAATCTTTGCAGTCACCAAGACGTAAACAACAGGGGGAAAAAATCTGGAAAGAAAACTAAACATGCATTCAGTTAAGTTCTTACTTGGACTTTTCAGGTTTTCCTATTTCAGTGTGCAACACACAGTTTCTCTCTAGCTCTCTCTGTCTCTCTCTCTCTTTCGTGTGAATGCTTGGACCATCATTTTCTCCTTTCTGTCCTCCAAGGGAGCAACCGTAACCACTCAAGGAAAGCAACCGTTGTACAACACGTCTCAGACAGACTGTTAATCAGACTGCTTTGCATGATATTCTAGGGTGAGTTACATCTCAGTCCCTCGAAAAAGTAATCACCTAACACTGTTATGCTGATGTCTCACAGGGTCATATGGAAAAGACTGCTTGCCTCTGCATTCAGAGACAGAAAGATGGATTGGGTCTGATAAGTGGAAAGGAAAACTGAAATGACTAAAATGATAAGCTTACAAAGGGTTTGCTGTTTTGCATATTTTTACTCAGAATTAAAAAAAAATTATTTTCAAAAATAATTGAAATACAAATCCCATGTTGGATATCTTAGATTATTAACTATTTGATTTTTTATTTTTTTTGAATAAAAAGCACATAAAAATTCCAGTTGATTTTTATTCCTCTTCAACATCCATCCATCCATCCATTTTCTGAACCGTTTATTCCTCATGGGGTCGCGGGGTTCCTCTTCAACTTCTAGCGTGATATTTTAATGAAAAAAACTGTTTTTTGTCATTTGTGTTCTTTTTAAAATGTTTTTGAAGACTACAAAACCATAGGAAAGATTACTGAATCTACAAATGTCCAGAATACAGTAATTGAAACCCAGGAAGCAGGTTCCACAGAGTGCAGTATCTAAGCATATTGATAGAAAGTTGAGCCGCCCGAAAAAGTGTTATAGGAAAAGGTGCACCTGCAACAGGAATGACTGCAACAGAGACGATTATCAAGCATAATCCATTAAAGAATTTGAGGGAGCTTGACAAGAAATGGACTGAGGCTGGAGTCAATGCCTCAACAGCCACTATGTACAGACAAATCCTATGAATTGGATACAAATGTACTGTTCCTGTGTGTCAAGCCACTCTTTTACCAGGGACTGGACTGATGCTTAGTGGTCCAAAGTTTTACATTTAGATGACTGTAAATTTGCATTTTATTTGAAAACCAAGATCCCAGCTAGTGAAAGAAGAGTGGAAAGCGGCATAATTCCACGAGGCTTGAATTCCACAATGAAGACTCCACAGTCTGTGGTGATTTTGGGTGCAGTGTCATCTGCCAGTGTTGGTTCATTGTGTTCTCTGATGTCCACAGTAAATAGGCCGTGTTTCTACTATTTGAATTTAAAGGTAATTTTACTGGAACTTCAGTATATGTGTGATTCTCCACTTTACTGGGTCATTTTGGTGCAATTTCAAGCTCTAATGGTGTACTAGTTTTGTGGTTTGTACTCTGAAAAGGGCCAGTAGACTCACTGGGCAGGAGCTGTGGTTAACCCATGCTGATTGGTTGTAATTTAGAGGGAAATGAGCAGAAATCGCTAAACAACTGGCTTTGTAAAATTGAAAGCTGCTGGTGAAACAGTTTGTAACAACACAGCAAACAGAAACACATCAACAGCCCTGCTACTTTCATTGTTGATCTTTTGTTATTTCCCCTGCTGTGGGTGCTAATAAGTGACACTATATACTGCTGAAAAGTTGATATGTGGACGTTTTAGCAAATTTCTTAAAGGGAAAATGTTGTATGGAGACATGATGGCTGCGAAGAATGAGCCTAAAGATTTCTCAGTAATAATAAGATTCGTTAATATTACACTAATATTTTTTTTTTTTCAGACAGCCTGTCCTGTCTCCCGGACCCCTACCCCGGACGGCAGCGAACTGGGGCATGTAAAGTCCCCTAGCTTCTCCCCCACTGCTCAAATGTAGTGATGTTGCATGTTGTTCTATTGTGCAGTTAAAACAGAGTGGGAGTGTCTACGTTGCACAACAAAATTGGGACCCGGGCCGCCACCAGACAGCGAACATGGAAATCCTTCTCCGCACCCCAGTGACATGCCCATTTCCCATGACCCTACATGAGTGGTACAATGATGGGAGGAGGTGGACAGAGGCGTCTGGGAAGAGGGAGGAAATGACTGGAGGAAAGAATGCCTTCCCAGGGAGCCAGCTCCCCTGCTGACTCCGATAGGTACTGTTGTGGTATAATTCTACCACCCCTAGGTTCAGGATTCTTGGAGATGTTTCTTGAAGATAAAAAGAGTTGATCAACAAAAACACTCAGAAAGGGTGTTTCAGTTCACCTTTGCAAAGCGGAGAACACCACAGCTCTTACAGACCCGCGTCTGTCTTCAGCAGCTGTCAGTATGCGTTCTGTTGCTCTCCCCGCAATAGGCTTGTTTTATTGAAAAACACACAGCAGTACGACCCTCCTACTTACGTGCAAACAAAGAGCTCTACAGTTTCAAAGTTCAGTTCTTTTCCACTAACAGTTTTACAACTCAGTGACCTGTCGTTCCACATACACATGAATGGTCAGCAGACGAATCATAGTTTTCCCATTTCTTTCGCTTCCCCGAGACCTTGAATAGTTCATGTATGAGTTATGTTTGTTATCCCAGCACAGCGCTCGTAACTCCCCTTTCACTCCTTGTTTCTGCTTAGACTCCTTTGTCCTCCCAAATAACCACCTGCCATGAACACTTAGTTTTCCCACGATCACAGATTCACATAATTGTAATTGTATATATGACCCTTACATAAGTATATGTTCTTACTACTTCAATCCCCCTTTTGAACTCTTTTAAGAGTTCAACCCAAGCCATGATATTTAAACAAAGAAATTACCAGATATTTTATAAACAGATTGTTGGCAGATGCATTAACATTTTCACACATAATCATCTTCTTCATCTTCCTCTTGATTGTCCCCTAGCAGTGCAATCATCATGTTTGCAGGTTCCTGTGGGGGTGGTGTGATGAGTAAGCAGTATGAGTTTATTTTATTTTTTTTCAATATGGTCTTATGTTACATATCTCTTCAGCCTGGTGCTCCCTTGCAGTCTTCCACTGGCACCTTGGCAGCTGGGGAGTTAGGCTCTTGGTAGTTAAGTGGTCTTTCTCATTTCTTCCAGTCCTGATCATCTACTTCTTTGTGAGTTCAGGGGTAGACTACCCTGAACCCTGTGATTTGGCCGGGGATTATTCTTCCCCACTATTTGGCCTCCTCACCTAATAGGAGATCTTTCCTTATCTCAAAGAGGGATCTCTGAGGTCCCTCCGTGGGGGCACACTGGCTCCAGTGGTACCAGGTGTCTCCTTTCCCTCTCAGGCGGACAGCATGGGATGTTCTTTAAACCAACTGGTATGGACCGGTCCACCTTGGTTCAGACCACTTTTTCTTTGTCACTTTTAACAGCACCCACTCCACGCCTGGGGTGCTTAGGGACTGGTTCGCCCCACTCTGCTCCTGTACCTGTTTGGAAAACTGAGACACCACACTTTGCAATATGTTATAGTATGCTCTTTTGCTTAGTTTTTCACAGTTAGAGTCAAGCAAAGGGAGTTTACTGCTGGGCCCAGGAAATGGTCTCCCTGTTTGCAACTCGTGGAGTAAACCCTGTTGCTGTGTTAACAGAGCTTCTGATAGACATAAGGGCTAGTGGTAAAGCTTCAACCCAATTAATTTTGGTCTGTGCACAGATTTTTGCCAATTTTTTTTTTAGAGATTGATTCATTCTTTCCACCTTTCCCTGAGACTGAGGATGATAGACTGTCCCAAACTTATGCCTCAACCCTAACATTCTTTCCACTTCTCCTAGATCTTTATTCTTAAAGTGTGTACCATTGTCTGACCTGATTTCTTCAGGGAACCCATGCTGTGGGATATAATGGTTAATAAGACATTTGATCATCGTCTTACTGTCCTCTTTCTTGGCTGGCCACGCCTCTGGCCATCCAGTATAGGCATCTACACACACCAGTAGATACCTGCTTCCACCCACTTTGTCTATCATGTCAGTGTAATCAATAATGATTTCTTTTCCTGGACAAGTGGGAATAGGGAAACTGCCCTGTGTTGGTTTCAAAGTGTTTTTTACCCCAAACTTTTTGCACTCTTCACAAGTGTCTACCATATACTTAGCCATTTCCTTCATGCATGGGTGCCACCAATGTTGAAGATTTCTCAACATCTGTGCCGTTCCGACATGTCCTACTCCATGAGCTTCTTGCATGGCATTTTGTCTTAGGCCTGGGGGTAAGATAGGCCTTCCATCTGGTCCTCTCCAGATTCCTTGTGTCTTGGTGGCCCCTCTGGCCATCCATAAGCTCTTTTCTTCAGGTGAGACCTTTCCTTGTAAGTCTGATAGAGTTTCTTCGTTAATTTGTGGTCTGGTGTCCTCTTCTGGTTCTTCAGGGAGCGCGGTACTTACCATGATGTGAGTTGGTTGGTATCCTGCTGCTTTTTTGGCTGCAGCATCTGCTGCCTGATTTCCCAGGGATACAAAATCTGATCCTGACTATGGCCTTTGCATTTTACTACTGCAACTTCTGTGGGTAGAAGTAAGGCTGTAGCCAACTCCTGCATTTCTTTCATGTGTCTGATGGGTTTGTTTCCTGCCGTCACAAACCCTGCTCTCAGCCATTGCTTTAGTTCTACATGTACTGCTCCTGTAGCATATGCAGAGTCACTGTAGATGTTTATTCTTTGTCCTTCTCCTAGTTTCAGGGCCTCCACAATTGCTCTTACCTCTGCTTTTTGGGCTGACTGGGTTCCTTCCAGTTTTCCTGATGAGATGGTCTGCCACACTTCATCTTTGTTTTCTACAACTGCCCATGCTGCTTTGAGGCCTTCTGTTTCATCTCTATAGCAGCATCCATCTGTGAACCAGTTATTTGTGGCATCAGCTAACAGTTGTCCATGGAGTCCATCTCTGACTCTTTCTTCTCTTATGGCTCTTTCTTTGCATTGGTGTACTTCTCCATTGCCCATCTGATCTGCCATGTTGATTCCTTCATGTGTGTAGGTTATGTTTGGTGCTTCCAGCATGTTGCACAGTCTTCTTTGTCTCAGGGATGTCATTGTGAATGCGTGTGAGTTAACATATGCTACCACACTGTGTGTAGTTAATAATTTGAGGGGATAGCCCATTACTATGTGTGCGGTTTTTTGCAGCAATTTTGCCAATCCAGCTGCATGTTGTGTACACTGTGGGTGTCTCTTTTCCATATTGTCTAGCATTACACTAGCATACATTAGTACTACTATTTCTCCCCCTTTTTTCTGGAACAAAATGCCATTCATTTTATCTTTTGTTCCAGAAACATCAAGGTGGAAAGGCAAACTGTAATCTGGAGTTGCTAGTTCAGTTGCTGTGGACAAACGTTGTTTGAGTGTAATGAATGCTTCTTCTGCTTCTTGAGTCTATTTCAATGGTGCAGACAGATTTCTCATCCCTAGCTCCCTGACTCGTTCCCTTAATGGTTGTGTTAGGCCTACATAATCTGCCACAAAGTTCCTGCTTTAGCCAGTTAGGCCAAGGAATGATAGGATGTCCTTCACTGTCTTTGGCAGGGGATGATGTAAAATAGAAGATCTATGTTCAGGGGACAGGGAGACCCCCTTTTGGGATACCATTCTTCCCAGAAATGACGCTTGTTTTCTTGCAATTTGCAGTTTGTCTTTACTTACTTTAAAACCTAACTTTGCTAGATGTTGTAGAAGGTTTTTTGTTGCTGAGAGACATTCCTGGGCGGTGGGAGCTGCCAGGAGAAGATCATCCACGTACTGCACCAATGTACAATTTGGTGGTAGTGGACAGATGTCCAACAGTTTCTTTAGTACTTGATTGAACAGTCCTGGCGAGAGTGCGAAGCCTTGTGGCAAGCGGGTGTAGCGCCACTTTGAACGTGAAAGAGAAGATGTTCCGCTTGTCCTCTGCCAGTGGAAGGCAGAAAAACGCGTTCGCCAAATCAATACATGTGAACCAGGAGTGCTGCGGGTCAAGGTTAGTCAGAGCCACATATGGATTTGGTACTGGTACCGTTTCAGTAGCCAGTAAGTCATTTATTTTTCTTAGATCATGTGCCATCCGATATTTACCTGTGCCTTTCTTTTCCACAGGTAAAATGGGTGTGTTCCAGTCAGAGGTGGACGGCTCCAACACCCCGGCAGTGATCAGTCCCGAAATGGTCTGTGAAATGCCTGATTCTGCAGCTGGCTTGTGTGGATACTTGCGGATCCAAAGGAGGATCCGCAAGTATCCACAACTCCCAGGGGGAGTTGGTTTTAGGTCAAATGTAATAGGAGTTGTGTCCACTAGTCCCACATCCGTGGGTGAGGTAGACCACAATGTAGGAGGCAGAGAACTCAACATAGATGGTGTGTCAGGGTGGTCAGTTTTTTCCCTTCCATACCATCTGGTAATCAGCTGATGCTCTAGCACTGCTTGGTTTGTACAGGAAATAGAAATTCGATAAGTTTGTAAGCTGTCTGAGAAGCGGACAAATGGGACACCAGACTGCCTCCAGTCAGTGGCTGCCAGGGAACGTTTAACCATTCCCCCCAATTCCATTGCCTGGTGCCCTGGATTAAGAGCAAGGGGAATATGGGGAACCGCCTCCTCCTCCATCATGTACCACTCCAGTTGGTCAGGTGTTAGACATACTGCAGAAGCAACTCCCTCGGGTGCCACAAATATGTCCTCAATTTGAATGCTCCACGTCCTTCCTTGCAGTTGGTTATCAAAGATGACCTGGAACCAGTCAGACTGGTTTCTGTCATAAAACAAGGTCACATGGGGTGGATCAGGGGGAGCAACATATGGGTGGACCTGAGTGATCCAGGGTTTCCACTGCAGGTACTTTGTAAGTAGTCCAGGATGAGTGAGGAGTTCAGGTTCTAACAAAGCCCAATAAATGTCCACTTGGGGCTCGTTTACAGTCTTCATCAGGTACATCCCCTTTGTATAGGATGTGCTGCATGGCAGGCTGAGTCCTTCAGGCAGAGTCACTGTCAGTCCATCTGAGCTGGACAGAATAGTAGCACCCAGTTTGATCAGAAGGTCACGACCCATAAGATTCAGTGGCACAGTTGGTGAATGCAGGAAGCTGTGCATTACAGTCTGTTTTCTCACCATGGTGGGTAATGGGGTAGAAAACGGCAGTGTCTGTGGTTCCCCAGAGAAACCTGTCACAGTGATGCTCTCCTTCGATTTCTTTGAGGGATGCAGATGTTTCAATGTGGAGCAAGTTGCGCCTGTATCCACTAGGAAGGGTTTCCAAGGAACCGTCCACTGTAATGGTCAACATGGGGTCTGCCGTGTTCCTCATGCTGTCAGTGTTTCTCTGTGGGGTGTCCTATTGCCTGGATTGACCTTCCCAGGCGTCCCAACCAGTCATTGGCATCTGATGAGCTGGTGGCCTGGGTGATCCAGAAGGTGGAGGACCTCCTCTTCCTCTTACCGGGTGATTTCTTGGGTATGGACATTTACGCAACCAATGTCCTGGTTGTCCGCAATTAAGGCACACATCCTGTGCCCCACGAGCAGGTCCACCCCTTCCTCTAGCAGGCCCCCACTGTCCTCTTCCCCTGAGGGCGCCTCTCATGGGCCTCCACTGATCATACTGTGGCTGGGGTGGAGCAGGCAAAGGAGGAGGAGCCGCATATGGGCTTGGTGGCTGGGTGTAAGGTGCTGGGGGATAAGGGTAGGGTGGGGGAGGGGGACCCTTTGGAGGATATGGGTCAGGGTACAGGTCAGGAGGAGAGAGGGCAGCTGTGGCAACCATCTGTTTCTTAGGTTTTTCTTTTTCTTTTTCTTTAATAACAGACTGTTTAGCTGCAGCTAATTGCACTCTAAGAAGCTGTTTTTGTAAATCTTGTAAATCCTCAGTCTCCTTTTCTCCTTTACTCTGTACCTGTGTCAGGAAAAAAGTTAAGTAGTTCCTCCATTTCTGGAAATCACAGCCATTAAGGTCCGGATTGTTTTCCATTTTTTCTTTAACATGCTCGGGGACTCCTTTCAGCACAGCACTCCTGAACCACACCCCCTGTGGGGTGTTGTCCAGTGCAACGCACCCACATTTCTTTAGCATTTTCCAAGTATTGCACAGGGTTTTCAGACCCATCCCACTTAAATTTAGGAATACCGTGGTTGCGTGTGGGGAATGATTTTCTTATTGCTGGGCCTAGTCTGGCCATACATTCTGTAAAGTAGGTGGAGTCATCCATCCTATCTGTGCCAGCGTTTAGTTCAATTTCTTTAGCTTGTGAGTTGGTGGTGCAGCGTGTGATGATTGCCCTGAAGTCTCCCAGCCAGGGTCACCCCAGCTGTATATCTGTCTAATTCAGTCAACGATGCTTCCCCTTCCTCCTGTAACTGGGGTAATTTGTTAACTAGGGCTTCAATGTCCCCAAAAGTATATGGCTGATACACCCTCCTGCCGCTGCTTTTAGTCTGTATCAGTGGGTACTGCCCTGCTGCCTGCTGTTTCTGTTTAGCTGCCCTGGATCTGGTGAATGGACCCCATGGTTCATCTTCTTCGGGTTCCGGAGAGTAACCATGCCTTTGATCCTGTTGTTCCCCAAATTCTTCCTCAGGTAGCTCCTCGTCTTCTTTTACAGCCTTAGCCTGTAATCCAATGTCAATGGTAAATTGCTGTCCCTCCTTCGTCATGGCATCCAGTATTGCAGTCCACTCAGCGGCTCCTGCCTGTGGGGAAGGATGTCCCAGCATCTTATTTTTTCCTGTGGGAGTCTGTTGTTGGAAAGTCCTCTTCTGACTTTCCCTGTGTTGTGCATCCACCCAATTGTCCAAGTCCAGCTGTAGTTTCTCGCCTTCCTCCAGTAGAACACTCACCTGCTGATCAGTATCTCTTTTTTGTCTGTCTTCGAAAGGTCCTGGTCCCCGACACGCAAGGGAGTAGGTTTGGTTTTGAGATTGGTGGGGACACAAAACTGCTCCAAGGCAGAACTCTTGAAAGTTGAAGTTTTTTGCAATTGCAATCATAATTTCACATTACGCAGATGTTATAGATTAAAGTAACTAATGAAAGACAAGAAGGCAAATTTGAAAGGTTCTAATCTTTACTCTTAAGCGCAGGGCTGTAGTGCAACTGTGCATCATGTCAATTAACATACTGTCAACAACATTGGAAATACATAAATACAACATTGGAAATAAACATAAATGAAACGTAAAAGTGTTTGTCACTAACACTCAAACACAAGCACATTAGTTTTCACTGGTTGCTCCTAATCGAAGGAGCCAAACACATGCCTACGCCGGTCTGTAACAGAAATGAACTGCTTGCAGATTTCTGTCAGGTCAATATTGTCCAGTTTTTCCTGATGGACATGGCAAACCGCAAGATTGTTAAGTCTTACTTTTTTTTTTTTTTTTTTTTTAACGTGTCCTGTCTAGCAGTATGCTACTCAGAATTGGTGTCTGAGTACCAAGTACAAGCCCAACAGTTTTACTTTCCCAAGCAGAGTATTACAGCTTCGCTGTAGTACGCCACTTGATGTATATGTATGAAAAATCTTTATTAGTGATTACTGTGGGTTCAATTTCCTGACGTCATGGACATTAAACTGAGACAAGAAGGGAGAAAGGAAGAAGGTGAAGAAAAGAAACCGGACCAACAGAGGGGCGAACCGATGACACAAGACAGGGAGGCAAATAAAGAACACAAGAAAACATCCCAGTCCTCCACCTCTGCCGGACGGCAGAGAAACAGTAATACAAAACAAAAACAACAAAGTGTACAGAACCAAACCAATAGTTCGGATCTGGTAGAATAAACAAAGAATTACACATTCACTACACACAAGCATTGATTAATGAACATAATACAAATGTTTCTGGTAAGCTCCTGTGAACAACTAACTAATGATGATAACCTCAGCTTAAGATATGTCCGTCCTCACCTATGTCCCCACACCTATGTGTGTGCGAGCATGCAGGTCGGAATAAGGTTTCCCCATGCAAGTGATTGATAGCTGGTGTAAGGAACCGTCAATCCGTCCTACAGGAATCGGCACAGACATGGAGGAGGCAAGAGATGTATGCATCCAGCGTCCCACAGAGTACAGAGTCCACAGGCGGATCAGCGCAGGGTCGATCACCCGCCAAGAGGGGAACAGATGGAAGCCCCAGGGGAGCACCCACCAGCCGCGATGCTGGGGCCCGAGAGATCGCAGTGACGAGCCCACGGGCTCCGCCGGTAACCGGCTACGCCAGGGCGGGCCCGGACCAGGAACCGGAGGCCACGGGGACCAGGGGCACCCCACCCCCCAGCGGGGCCCCAACCAGTGACCAGCCGACAAGGGTCCCCCGCCGCCGCCGCAGGCAAGGAGGACCCGCAGCCAACCGACGGACAACACACGCCGCCGCCACCCCGGACCAGTACCCACCGCCAACAACCCGGCCCGCCCCCACACATCCACACGCCAGGGAGCCACAGCGGATGTACGCCCTCCCCAGGCCGCGCCCAGCCGGCACCTGGACATCCAGATCTTCCAGCTCCAGGGTCCAGATCCCGCCCCACGTGGGGCGCCAAGATCAGGGGCCCAGCCAATGCCGGACAGCCCCACCAGGCGAACAGACCAGCCAGCTGAAGTCCTGGAACCGGCAGGAGGATTGGGCGCCAGGCACGGTCCCCACCGATCCACCGGACGGCACCAACCTATTCTACAAACCCGGCACCCCCATAAGAGGTGCCCCAGTCAATCCAAGGAGGACATCGGCCCGAAACAGCGGCCGCCCGACACACCGGACCACCCAGGACCCGCCCGACATGCACCAGGACCGAGCCGGGCCGCAACCGGGACCCCCAGCCCCAGGCATCGAGAGTCATCATCAACCAGCGGGCAGGAGCAACCATCACCGACGGGGAGTGACGGGGAGGGAAGAAGATGCATCAGGCCAGAGAGCAGCCAAACACCCAACCTGACAGGTAGACATAGACAGACAGAGACACTCATACGTACCCTCCCTTTCTTGTGTACACATTCTTACAAATACAGGACATACGAAAAAAGGACGCTATACCCTCATTCATACCCCCCATACGTACACTATACTCCATACTCCCAGGCCCAGGGACAGACACCCCAGTAGAGAACCCTGCCCCTGCACCCAGGAGACAGACCCCTTTGCCCACCAGGACGGGGACAAGTAGACCGCCAAGGCCCCACACCGGCAAGAGCAGCCCACCAGCCCAGGACCCCGACCAGACGGCGTGATGTTCTATCCGGGCTCCGACCCCTGATGGTCCAACGAACAGGGGTGTGGAAAGACCCCCCAGCCTCTCTCCCCCAGCTCAATGTGGTGTTGTTGCGTGTTGTTCTAATGTGCACTTAAAACAGAGGGGGGGACATGGGAATACTGCCGGGTACCCCCATCTCCCCCCCCGGGCCCTCAGTGTCTAGATGCGTTTAACCAGTGGGTGCCGGCACCACAGGCGAGGCCCCCTCAACGGGGGGGTCTCGCCTGTGGCGCCACACCGCCAGGTCCCTACATGTGCGTTCCCTGTAAATGTTGCAAGTGTAGTGTCTAAATTGCTCAATAAAATCGGGACCCAGGCCGCCACCGGGTAGCGAAGACGGAAGCTCCATCCCGCACCCCAGTGACGTGCCCACGTCCCAAGGCCTTGTGAATGGTAGAATGAAGGAGCAGGTGGACAGAGGCATGGGGATGGGGAGAAAATAACTGGGGTGACCATTGCCAACCCCAGGGAGCCAGCTCCCCTGCTGACTCCAATAGGCACCCCCGTTCGGCCCGATCCACCAGGGGTGGGAGGCCCCAGCACGTCCAGTCGGGGCCCACGGCAGCGGTACCGCCGAGCCCCATGGGGGCCCCGGCAATCCACCAGCCCCCATGCCAGGGGCATATCTAAATCCTCCCCAACATTCACACTGCTAACAAAACACATGTCACTAGACACCCAGGTTGAGTTTAGCCCCCCCTCACCCTCAACGCCCTCCCCCCTCCCGTCCCAAGCGCACCCCGTTAAAAAGAGCGCCTGTGCTAGATGGTAAAAAGCCTCCCCGCCAATAAGAGACGCCCCAGGCACCGCCAGCGTCCGAGGACCCCCGGGCCGAGGCCGGAACCCGGCGCACCACCGACTCGGGTACCCCGGACATGCCGCGCCAGGCCCGTGAGCAGACCGAAGTCCCGGGCGGCCAATCCCCAGGCCGACATCCTCCAGCCTTGCTTCTACCGCCCGATGGCCGGGTGGCAACAGAACCCAGCACGTCCACCCACCAGCCCACACCCCACCAACTGGTCTGTCACTGTGGAGGCCGACCAACACCGGCCAGAGCCCCCCACCCCAGCACCCCCGCGAGGGCTAAGACCAAGACCCAGGAGCCATGTCCAGTGTGAATATAGCCGATCGGGCCCGGAGACGCCGGCCACCCGCCACGGCCTCTCGCCGACGCCCGGACGCGGCAAGCGGCCACCGGGGAGCAAGCGACAGGAACCAGCCCGGGGAGATGGAAAGGGCAGCAGCGCCCGCCAACCACCGGCCGACCACAGCCCCCCCCCAGCCGGCACCGACGGCAGCGGCCCCCCCCGGCCAAGCCCCGCCAGGGCCCCAGCCGGGGGGCGCGCCGCCCCAGAACCCCGAGCCCCAGGCCCAGTCCAGACCCCCCCAGAGCAGCACAGCACCAGGCCAGTAACCCGTGTCCGCTAGCACGACCCCTCTAAGGTCCTATTTGATAGCTGTTGAGCTGGAATGTTATTTGGGTCAGGTTGGTTGGGCCTGTCCAGAATATCCTCCTGATTACCGCCACTCTCCCTGCCGCTTTCCCTGCTGCTTTCTCCGCTGCTCTCTCCAGGTGGATCAGATTCCTTAGGAATCAACCACAATACAAATTTGCCAACTGTATAGCAACTACTGTAAAAACACACTAGTAATACATGATGAGGTCTCTTAGATATAAGGCTCTGATTTTAAAGCCACATGGGTGAATCATTGTTTTTAAGATCATCTTCACACTAGCCTCTTTTAACTATGTTATATTCTGTGTGTGAAAGCTTGTTTTATTCTAATGTTTAAAGTTTTTTAACATGTAAATAACTTTGTGTTGCTGTTTGCATGAAAAGAGCTTTATAAATACATTGATTTGATCACAGTGCTTAATCTCATGACTAACACATCCAGCATTACTTAACCTCACCTGTGAATTTCCAGCTTCTCCTTCTCCTCCTCTACCTCCTCCAACCTCTATCATTTCATCTTCTCCAGGATCTCTTTCTCCTTCTCCTCCTCTACCTCCTCCAACCTCTATCATTTCATCTACTCCAGGATGATCTCTTTCTCCTTCTCCTCTACCTCCTCCAACCTCTATCATTTCATCTTCTCCAGGATCTCTTTCTCTTTCTCCTTCTCCTCCTCTACCTCCTCCAACCTCTATCATTTCATCTACTCCAGGATCTCTTTCTCCTTCTCCTCTACCTCCTCCAACCTCTATCATTTCATCTACTCCAGGATCTCTTTCTCCTTCTCCTCCTCTACCTCCTCCAACCTCTATCATTTCATCTACTCCAGGATCTCTTTCTCCTTCTCCTCTACCTCCTCCAACCTCTATCATTTCATCTACTCCAGGATGATCTCTTTCTCCTTCTCTTCCAGCCTCTCTGCAGTCTGTCACCTTACAAAAATATGTTGATGCAGGACAAATAGATTAGGGATAGAATGATCAGAGTTTGATGGTAAAGCTATTGCCTGAGCAAAAAAGGCCTTTACTTTCACACGATGTTGTAATTCTTTCACACTATTGTGTGTAATTTATTCCCCAAAAAATGGATATATAAAAGCACATGATCATCTAAAAAATTAGCTTTTATTGCCATTACACCATAAATTGTATTAATATGTTTTTAAACAGTTGCTCTTTTCTACATGAATACATAAAAATAAGAATAAATGAGAATAAGAATAAGAAATAACTTTTTAAAAAGTGTGTCTCTTTGGCATATTCTATTTTAATGATTTAATCTAAGTTACTTACTCTTTGACTCCTAAAGAAGTCTCTTATATCGAGTTTTCTTTTCTTTGACATCCCTCAAATCCTATACGGCACACACACACATACATATGCACGCACCCAGGCAAACAGACCCAAACACGAAATGTAAATGACACCAGTAAAATTAGAGATGTGCCGATCAGGGTTTTTGCCTCCGAGTCATTAGATTTTGAGTATCGGCCGATACCGAGTCTCGATCCGATACTTCTATGATACATTAAAACTACAAGAATAATAACAATCTTATTATTATTATATAGGATATTAGTATGTATATTATCCATCCATCCATCCATCTTCCTCCGCTTATCCGGGGTCGGGTCGCGGGGGCAGTAGCCTAAGCAAGGAGACCCAGACTTGCCTCTCCCCGGCCACTTGGGCCAGCTCCTCGGGAGGAATCCCGAGGCGTTCCCAGGCCAGCTGGGAGACATAATCTCTCCAACGGGTCCTGGGTCTTCCCCTGGGTCTCCTCCCGGTGGGACATGCCCGGAACACCTCACCAGGGAGGCGTCCAGGAGGCATCCTGACTAGATGCCCGAGCCACCTCAACTGGCTCCTCTCGATGTGGAGGAGCAGCGGCTCTACTCTGAGCTCCCTCCGGATGACCGAGCTTCTCATGTATATTATATATTGTATATAAAGCTTAATTGTAATATTTATAATGTATTTATTTTATGAACAGCCATATACAATAACAATATTAATATAGGCCACTTTATGTGTTCAGCTATGTGTAAGTGTCTGTAAGACTGTTTATTTTTTAATGATCTGTGTGAACTTGGTGATTCATGTAAACATCCAGTGATGGCAAACAGGGAAATAATATCAGTATTGTTCACTGTATTCTTCTGAAAAGCACCGCGTTCAGTACGATCAAAGTTTTGATAATGAGGAATTTTACTAGTATCACGCTGGTATTTGTCAAAAATGCTGTAGCCTATCCGTACCGGATACTAGTCTGAAACTCATATCTGGCTCAACCCAAATTTTCCCATTTATTTTTAAATACTATCTGAAAAAAATAATGAGAATAAACACATATCCGATCCCTGATAGGGATGTAGCACCCGATCCCGATCAAGACTGAAACAACGTGATCAGGCCCAATTTCCTATCACATGAATTGAATCGGCACATCTCAAAGTAAAATACATCTAGCCGATGTGACACGGGCAGAACAAAAGCCAAACGTGTTGACAACTTACACTTGCAGATGCCTCTCATCCGGCCCAACTAGCAGTTAAAGCGTGAGATGTATTAACAGTTAGAGACGTTAAACAAGCTTTACCGCTCTGGGATTTGAGCAGATGGAATGACAGCGGGGACAGCCAATCGCATGTAAGTTAATGAGAACCCAGCAGCCAATCAGGAAGTAATATTTGGGTTAGAGGCGGGATTTCTAGCAGAGACCGGCGACATTTAACCCTTTGTGTGCCATAATCATCAACTAACCACTGCGGACAGCGTTTGTATTGATAATGACGACACAGTAGCGGCTGAATATTGGTAGGGACGTGTCCCTACCGTCCCTACCAAATTCTACGCCCATGCCGACACGGCATATATACTGTGGCATGCTGACTTCCTGATCTCGTGACAAGCGACATGTCCGAGGCTCCAGACGTTACACTAGCTCTATCACTCACCTCTTCTGGCTTGGTGGTTACGTACAGAGCACCTTTAGTCACTTCCAGAACTGGATACAAACCTGGGGTAGGAGCAGGACCGGGAGGCGCTGTGGGCAGCTGAGATAGAGAATAGGGCGGCGGGGTGTGTGTGTGGTGTGGTGTATGTGTGTCATCAGCTTTAGTCTTTCTCATTTTTCCTCTCATCGTTTTCCACAACATGACCCACTGTGTGTATGTGGTTCTGCGTGTCACATGTTTATCAACCACACCCTGCTGCCTCTTCTTTGTCAGTATATTACACTTTGCCAACTCCTGCTTCCCTTTCTCTTCCTCCCTTCTAGCCTTTTCAGCTTCCCTGGCCCAAATCTTTCCCCAGTTTCCTTGACTGTTCTCTGACTTCCCGTTCTCTTCCATCAACTTCTCTGCCGTCTGCAACAACAATGCTTAGTCCTTTCCTACTCTATCTGGAGCGGTAGTGGATTCCAATGCCTGTACTACCAACGTAAGCTGTTCCCCTAATATCTCCTGCAACCCGGGACCCCAGCCATCATCCTGAGTCTCTCTGTCAAACTCTCCCTCCATTTTAATTCTGTTTTAAATGTCTCTCCAAGAACACAATACAATCAGCCAGCAGTAATTCAAACAGCAACAAAACCCGCCACAATAATATTGCAAAGGAAAGGCAACCTACTACAACAGACCACCGTTACCGGTGCTGCTGCTTCGTCTTGCCTCTGCTTTACACAATTACACACAACTCACTCATGCATTACCCTCTAATGCTGCGGATGTCAGGCTCCGCTCATTAAGTTATCTTAATAGTATTTATTAATCCCCCCTTCACCAAGCTTGTATTTGTTTCTATAAAATATTAGAGCGTAATTATTTAATGTTGTTTTTATGAGGTAGCTCCTGATTGTTTTCAAGAGGTCCAACCTTAAATCGCTCCTCCGAGCTGTTTTTTTTCTTTTCTATCTATTTGTTCATTCACCATTGATCTTAAGAGTGAATGCCCCAAGCCGAAGCTTAGTAAAGTTAAAAGGATTTATAAACTGATGTTTAGCTTCTCATTAAGTTATTTTTATTCAGAGATTTATCAAAAAACCAAGAGTCTTGAACAGAATCCGCTCGTTGCTAGCTCTCCCAGCGATTCACCGTAGCCTACAGCCTGGTGCTAACGTTAGCCCTTTTCGGCCAACGTCACTTAAAACAGTTAAACTCTACCGCGAAACTACTCAACAAAATGGCAACATACCCTTCGGTAAATAGAGAACTCCGCATCTCAATTTAAATTCTTATCAGCGTAATTCACACCACTTTTTCCAGATTTTAATTTGGCACAAAATTAGACGTATCCGTCACAAATTCAGTACGGCCTGAAACACGTACCCAACATCAGTTCCACATTTGGAACAACGTATATTCTATTATGACTGTCCCAGACAAAACAAATGATAAAGACAGAACACAAAGCACTAACTTTTAGATTGTATTAAATTATTTTACCGCTGAGGTTTAGACCAATCTGCCACAAATCCCGTAGTCTGGCTTGAGTGATTTCCCTGTGCCAGCTCCGGAAAACAACTCCGCAGACTCGGACAGACGGCACAAACCCCCTATAACCATTAATCTATTTATTAAAGCATATACTTAAAGCCTGTTTATTTCACCCATGCTTTTAAGCTCAAAATTATGAAAACCTTGCTCCGAGCACCGACGTTCTCCCCACCGAGCTGGGTCAAAAATGTAAACACCCCCGTTCTCCCCAAGGGATAAAAAGCTTCCACTTTGATGGCCTGTTCTAAAATGTTTATATCTATATATTCTAGAGTGTTTAATTTCACTTATCCATTCATATATTCTTAGATAATAGTTTATACTCGAGTTTTTACTAATGATAGTCCTGTTTTAACACGAACCCAAAAGTTCAGCTCACCTCTCAACTTCCTGCTTTCACATAAAGTTGAAATCTCACACACACACACACATACCCAGGGCTGAGATCTCTCTCACACACTCTTTCTCCGCTCTTTTTCTTTCCTCTCTGTGATTCTATTCCCCCACACATTCTCACAATCACTCGTCAACTATATATTCTGCGGTTAAATCTCTTTATCTTCTAACTGGGACTCACGCTCATGAAATTGTCGGTCTTGTCTCCACTTTTATGGCTACGTGATGTATTTTAACTGTGTGTTTTATGTGAGTTTACAACTGTGTGCTGGAGAGATGCCCGTTACGGAGCACAGTCACGGCTGAGACAGGCTCCCACAGACCCTCAACAGACACAAATGTTCCTGTCCGAGTTTTATTTGCTTCCTTATTGTGTAATTTGGGTTGCCTTTACAGTCTTACTTCGCAGATGTCCCAAAAGGAGATCAGCGCTTGTTCAGATCTGCTCTGGTCCCAACATTCATATCATGTGTATTTATCTCTTATTTCCTTTATCTTTTCCTTCTTTTAATAGTAGAATTTTGGAGTTCTCAGCTCCAGGGAATCAAACCCAGCGCTATAACCCAGTTATAGTATTTTTCTCGTCAGAAAAATGTTAGGACGCCACTCCTAAAAAGATGCTTACTTCTTAATTTCTTATTACAAAATCCTTACTACAAAATTTGGGGAATTCAACCCAGGGACTTTAACCCGGCATATAGGAAATCTTTCATTCCAGGGACTCCAACCTTAATAACTTTTAATCAATATCAACTCCTGTTATCCACTTTTAGAAAATTTATAAACCTCAGTTACTTGGAGTCTAGACACAAGAAGATTTTGGACAAAGCCAATGAGCAGAAGAAAAGGTCTGCTTACCTTAAATTTGTGCGCACGCCTTGTGTCAGTCTCCTTTCGCCTTGGTCAGGTTCAAATCAGCTCCAAAAAATCCTTTTTAGGACAAAAATCCCAGCGGTGCCTCCAAATTGTTGTGGTATAATTCTACCACCCCTAGGTTCAGGATTCTTGGAGATGTTTCTTGACGATAAAAAGAGTTGATCAACAAAAACACTCAGAAACGGAGTTTCAGTTCACCTTTGCAAAGCGGAGAACACCACAGCTCTTACAGACCCGCGTCTGTCTTCAGCAGCTGTCAGTATGTGTTCTGTTGCTCTCCCCGCAATAGGCTTGTTTTATTGAAAAACACACAGCAGTACGACCCTCCTACCTACGTGCAAACAAAGAGCTCTGCAGTTTCAAAGTTCAGTACTTTTCCACTAACAGTTTTACAACTCAGTGACCTGTCGTTCCACATACACATGAATGGTCAGCAGACGAATCATAGTTTTCCCATCTCTTTTGCTTCCCCGAGACCTTGAATAGTTCATGTATGAGTTATGTTTGTTATCCCAGCACAGCGTTCGTAACTCCCTTTTCACTCCTTGTTTCTGCTTAGACTCCTTTGTCCTCCCAAATAACCACCTGCCATAAACACTGAGTTTTCCCACAATCACAGATTCACATAATTGTAATTGTATATATGACCCTTACATAAGTATATGTTCTTACTACTTCAGTACCCTCGTTTGCCATGATCCACCAGGGGACGGAGACCTTAGCACGTCCAATCTAGGGCCCACGGTGGCAGCATCCCCATGCACCATGAGTCACAAGGCCTTCCCCCCGTCCCCATCCCAGAGGGAGAACTAAAACCAACCCGACATTTGGACAACTATAAAAACACGAGACACTTGAAATCCAGGTTGAGTTCACACCCCCTCCACCCTGCACAACCCAACAACCCCCACCCTGTGTCCAAGCACTCCCGATGGAGGGGAGCACCAGTGTGGCTGGTGAACACCACCCGCCAGCAAGGGAGGCCACTCACTGCCGAGGCAGGAGTCCAGTGCACCCTCCGGCTCAAATACCAGGAATAGACCGGAGCCTCGGGCAGCAGACCCACCAGACTGAGGCCCACCACCTCCCGACTACTGTCCAATGGCCCAACAAGACACTTGCTAAATGCAGCCATCTAATCTGAACTTTTGGAAGACTTCATGGTTTCTTCTGCTGACAAATTTTATGGAGAAGTTGATTTCATATTACATCAGAACTAGTCAAAGGTGCCAAACGTTGGTTCAATAATCATAACGCTACTGTGCTTGATATGTCAGCAAAGTACCAATGAACCTATTAAAGAAACCAATATTGTCAAAAAGAAGATGAGAGACACCAAACCATTAGATTCAGATTATCTGTTACCTATATCAGAGCTACTTGTTTTTTTGTTTTGTTTTACAGCTCAGTGGTACTAAAGGCCCCTATTTAAGGCTGGATTGATGTAGTAATTGATTCAGTAATTAATGCAAAACCAAGAACCAATCAGGAATTGAGTGCAAAGAAATCAATATACTTTTCAGAAGCTGAACATTTCTGTTTAAAAAAAAATCTATCTTTTTTTATATTCTATTTTTCCAAGAGACTTAATTTTTTGTGTTTTCGTTATCTGTAAGTCATTATGATCATAATTGCAAGAAATAAAGCCTTTAAACATTTCACTCTATGTTTAATCAATCTATATACTTTAATATTTGTCAGTTTTTGAAATAAGAAAAAACGAAAAGAGGAACCTTTCCACTATATTACATAAAAAAACCATGTGAATGACTGTGTCTTGAATGTCTTGAATACTAACAGAATATAAGGCACAGTTTAAAAAAAAGTAGTCCTGTAACAACCAATCCATATGACCTAAAAATGTGAAACTGGATGTCTACGCATATGTCTATCTGGGTGGACAAAAAATTGTAAGATTGTTGCTAATGTTTTCTTCTTCTTCAGCTGTTCCCTTCAGAGGTTAACATGGTGATTAATGATTCCTCTGTATCATCTACCCTTACTCCCACTAACTTCATGTCCTCTTTCAGTGCATCCATAAATCTCTGTTTTTGTCTTTCTCGAAGTTTCCTCTCAGCATCATTCTACTGATATAATCATTCACTTTCCTCCAAACATAGCCAAACCATCTCAAGCTGGCCACTCCAACTTTATCTCCAAAATATCTAAAATGTGATCATTTTCAAGGATTCAAGCACTCAATTTTAGTGTGGCACTAATCAAGTGAATGTTGCATTTTTCCAAAATGTGTTGTTTTCCTTCACATTATGGACTTTCCTTCCCATATCATATTACACTTTAGGTAGAAACCTTAAATCCTAAACTTATGATGGATACATTTAGCTTCCGGCGACACTTTTCTGTGACTGGCTTGTGGATAATGTTGCAAAGGACGCTTCATCTTTTCTCTTGCATGATTGCTGTGGTTGTTTTTGGAAATTTTACATTAAGAATGACACTGGGAGAACTGTGTGCTATTTCTTCATGATATATTGATAGTCTGAATGTGTGACACTGTATAATATTAGGTTATGTCTAATGAACTGATGTTAGGATTCCTACGTCCTGTATTGCCATGGAAAGCCATCCTCGGAGCACTGAACATCCTGACGTGTCCTAAGATTGAGCCTGTCCAATCAGACGAAGACGCCTGGGAGTCTGCGGTAGTCAGTGAGAAGAAATGTTTACTGATATGGTGTTGCTAATAGTAAGGTTGTCTGAATTTATAAAGTGGTCAGTCAGTTTGTGGAAGGCAAATTCAGCTGTTGTGATACTATGTAATACTGTTCCTCCTTGCTTGATCGAACAAGTCCATTAAATTACCTCCATATAATGAAGGAATCTCACTCATCATTTTTATTTAATATTGTTATTCTGATAACATTAGCTTGGCACTTTCAAGGTGGGATTCCGACGAGCGGAACGGGGACTTTTCCGAAAGATCAAATGGCCTACACACAGAAGACGCCTGGAATTCAATAACTTTTTTCATCAAGTGTGAGTTTTAAATTCTTCCATAATATTAGATTAATTTAATTAGTCTCTCGCAGTCTGATGGTTGAAATTTTAGGATGTGTGTTTTTGGTTGCTGTCTTTTCTAAAAGATAAAGTAATGGTAAACACGGTAACAAGCTTCTATGACTTCTTTCCTCGTTAGCACTTGTCTGGTGGCATAGCGGTGGTTCCTGTCTGGTTTTTACACAGGTGAATGCAGCGCTCATCACTGTGTATCTGTGTGGTGGGGCTTTGAGAGGTCACACACAAAGGCTGTTAGTTAAACAACATTTGGTTTAGCCTTTTCTCCGGGAAAAATGCATTCCTGCAGATTAAATATTGATAAAAATAGCTAGCTGGCGTAGACAGATGTGAGGCATCTGTTGCCTGAAGTTTTCTACCATCAGACTGTCCAATAAGTTGACTTTGAAATTCAAAGAAAAATGGCCATAAATATTAAAATACATTTGTTTATGGGTACCCAAATAAAATTGTGGAAGTCTTTAAAAAGCTGAGCAATAAAATTAATGAAAAACATATAAAAATACACCAAGATTTCACGACACTAGTAAGAATAATTGTACTTACTGCACGTTGCGATTCATAAAACTCATTTGTCTTGATAAAAAATATGAGATTTTGATTCATAAGGGTCTTTTAAAAATTTCCAATTGAAGTTGCTGGTCCACTGAAAAAATAAAATCCCCAAAAGTTTGGAAATTAAAGTCACAACCGTAAAGAATCTACTTCCTGATTCTACACAAGAAGTGATGTTTGACCTCCAATGACTCTTCCTGCCATCGTGTCTCAAAGTTACTTAAACTTAAATTTCTTCTTTTTTTTAACAGTTCTCTGGCATCTTACTTGACATTAGGGACAGATTTTAACTTTTTATGCCATTTTTTAACAAAAACAAAATTTGTAAAAGTCCGTTTTTAAAATGAGTCCCTCTTGCAATCAGAGTTTAGAGCTGAGTTCAACACAGGGTTTCGGCTACCTTCAAGTGCGCAGTCGGAGAAATGAAAAAATAAAAATAAAAATAAAGAAGAAAATATGTAAATGAAGTAAAAACTGAATGAAAATGTATATATATATTTATATATATATCGCCCCTTGACTGGTTATTTTTTTTTCTGATTTTAATGTTGTGTTTGTAAGACTTTTTCTTGAACCGATCTTCCTTGGGGTGGAACTTAACCCTCTAGGCGCTGGGGTTTTTTCTATAAAATATTCCATTTTGATATAACTAGTTCAAAATGTAGCTTTAATATGGTTATAGATAAAGGTACACTGTAAATTAGAAAAATCTTCAGTATGATCCATAGTTTGTGACACAAGAATCAAACATCTAACAAAATCATAGATCTAATTTGCATATTATGATGTCATCAGGCGGTGGCACTATTGGATTGCATGACTTTTACAATTTTTTGCTTTTTTACATTGTTTAAAATGTTTTTTCATCAATAATTTTATTTTTTATTTAGATTTTTCTATATATGTAATTACTACATCTATGTTTAATTTTTTTGTCTTTTTTTCAAGAACAGGTGGATATATCTGTTTATGTCCTTTCTTATGTGGCTCCGTTACTCTATTCACTATATAAAATCAACAAAAAGAAAATATTTTACAGATCCGTTCCAAAAATAACCATTTTAGTTTCACTTTTTCCCGGGACAACTGAACAGATCAGAGGTAAATATTTCTCTTCAGAATCTGAAAAAGCCAATACTTCCCGGCGGGGAACTCCGACATCTCGGCTTCATAAGTTTTATCTTTCTGAAAGTCGCTTTCTCTATACTGTGACCGCAGCAGCTGCACCTCGCGTCCCCCGCTCGCGGCGCTGACTTAAAGGCCGATTTATTCCAAAAGTTTCCATGGTAACACACCCAAAAAGGTGTCCAAGATTAAAGGTACACATGTCCACCATCTTCTGGAGTAAAGTAGTAATTAAATTGGTGGCCCTATCTCTAGCTGTGGCTCGTTAAATTCAGCAATGTTGCTTGTCGCAATAATGCGACTTTGGCGCCTGGAGGGTTAATGTTGGTTCCGCATTTCAGTCCGGGCCTGGTTTGTGATGGATATGCCTGCTGACGGAGTGAGTAAAAATGAGTAATTTGAACCTAAAACATGCTAGAACATACCAAGAATAATTTGTGGGGTTGCCCGTTTAGCAATCGGTCTGCTGCCTTTTTTTTTTTGAGCATACTGAGTTTGGTCTTAAATGAACTTATATAGCGCTTTTCTAGTCATATTGACCACTCAAAGCAGTTTACATTGAAGCCACATTCACACACCAACACCCAATATGACTCGTTAGGATGATGTTTTTTTGGGGTTAAGTGCCTTGCCCAGGGGCACATTGACATGTGACTGGAATTGAACCTACGACCCTCCGATTGCAAGCCAAATACTCTACCACCGAGCAACACTCGCCCAACTTAGCAATGGTCGCTGTTAGCATAAAAGCTAACCTTGTAGCTCTATAGAGATGCAGCTGTGTTTTTGTCATGTCATGTCTAGATATCATTGCATTCAGTTTATGTGCTCACTGGTCAGAGACTAGCAGTGATAAGCCTGTTGGGTTGCTGTCTTCGTGAATAGAGACTTTGAGGTGTCTCTCAGAATTGCTGATTTCTCTAACTAATAGAGGCCTCCTGAATCATGTTTCCGCTTTTTTGATGCAGAGGCGACAACACTGGAATCGTAGTTCCAGAACGTTCTGCTTTACGGTAGCAGGACAGAAGACACTGAGGTCTGACTGGGCTCTGGATTGATGAATCTGGAGTGTTGCTCATTTTCAATAATTCATCCATTGATTGGGGGAAGACCTACACCATTAGATTATTTTTCTCTACACTGATCAGAAAGAGCAGTAGAAGAAAATGTTTGATGAAATTCACGGGCTCAAGTGTCTCACTAATCTAATTAGGTTGTTACCCACTCTGGTGGGTAAAAACAGAAAATCACATTTCCCTGCATGGAGCTGCTCTTAACTAATTTTGTTGTATTGCAACAAAATACCATCTGCAGTTATTTTGTCAGCCCTAGTATATACATCAAACTGGTGCTGCTTCAACATGAAGTACATGATTTATTTTAATTAGAGGTAAGATGCTTCAATCTTAAGAGAAAAAATAAGCATGCAATTGTCCCTTTTTTTCTTTTTTTTTAGAGACCACATATTTTAACAACACAGCGGTCCTGTGAGTTTTACTAGCAACAACCAAATACATTTTTCAATTTTGTTTCAAGTTTTCTTTTCAGGGATTTAACTGAACCTTGATTACATTAATCAAGCTGGTTCTTATCTTTGCTGGTCTGTCTCTCCAGGATGAGTGACCATTTACCAGCAGGGTCGAAGCCGGAGAGTAGAGACGGTTCACAGGAGATCCCATGGACAAGTGGCTTTGGATATTATTTGTGCATATCCTTTGTTTGGAGTAGATTAGATTTTATCTTATTCAAAGCGACAGAGAATAGCATTCAATCCAAAATTGTCTTAATGTTTGGAGATTTTTTTTCTTTTTAAAAAAAAGGAAAATGACAGACACACTGACCACTAGCCAATATTTTTGGGGGGTTTTCAAACAGTATTGATAAGACCTAATACTCACTTAAATGGCTAATTAATAAATGCCTCTGGGGGAAAAATGCAAAAGGGTAAAAGTTAATATCAAATTTGAGTTATTGTAATTGATTAAATGGTTCACATAAAACTATAGTGCCTCTCCGGAGCCTCAATGTGGACGATTAAATAAGGCATATTTTTCCTTTAATAGGAAACCTTTCACTGATTGTAATATTTATTTAATTGACTGGAATGTGGTTACATTTTTCAGAAGTAAATTTGTTGTTGTTTGTTGAGTTTAATACATAGAAATCATTCTGGAGTACATCTCAAAAAGTTAATTTAGTTAGTACTAAGTACCTGGACTGTTTTAATGTTTTTTTGTGTATATTGTATAGAGACTTGTTATTTTAAATAATTACCTGAGGATAAATGCCACTTTGGTAAATAGAAAGTTGAGACTCCCTGAGTTCAAATTTAGTCTTGGGCTATGATAAACTAATCGGATCCTTAAGTTTAAACCACCAATGCAGCCTGAACAGTCTTTAGCAGGTGTTAGTTCCTTCTTATGTTCAGATAAACCATAGTTTTAGGGGTGAAGAATGATTATACAAACTTAAAGTATTGGTGGTTAATTGATGATTAATGGCAGACCGTCGAGTTGACAGTAATGATTAGTGAGAAAGACACTTTATGTTTTTCTTTTTTAGCTTCATGTCCTGTGTTATAGTACACATATTACTTCCTGGGGTTCCAAAGTTTGGTAAACACTACTCCCTTTTCAAATTAAGAGCTTCTCGGGCTGATTATGAAATTGTATTTTTTTTGGTCTTTAAAAAATATAGGTATTTGTATTACAACTCGGACCATTTGACAATTTAATTAACTCCTGCGGATAGTATTCCCCGGCTGCACGGTGGCGCGGTGGTTAGCACTGTTGCCTTGCAGCAAGAAGGTTGTGGGTTCATATCCCAGCCCAGGGCCTTTCTGCATGGAGTTTGCATGTTCTCCCCGTGCATGCGTGGGTTCCCTCTGGGTACTCCGGCTTCCTCCCACAGTCCAAAAACATGAATGTCAGGTTAATTGATGTCACCAAAATTGTCCTTAGGTGTGAGTGTGTGCATGGTTGTTTGTCCTGTTTGTCCTACCCTGTGATGGACTGGCAACCTGTCCAGGGTGTACCCTGCCTCTTGCCCATTGACAGCTGGAGATAGGCACCAGCACCCCCTGTGACCCATTAAGGATTAAGCGGTAAAGAAAATGGATGGATGGATAGTATTCCCTATTTGAGTACGTTTTTTTTTTTTTTTTTTTTTTTGGAAAGGAAGGCTGAATGTTTTATTAGTTGTTGAAAATGTAGATTGGATTTTATTGTCCCTTTGTTTTGTTTTTTGTTGTTGTTTAGGTTTATTTAAGGGCAAGGAAATTTAATTTGTTTATTGCACTTTCACGGTGCTTTTCATGATTTGGAGGTAAGGAAAACACGACATGTCAGATGTGCAAAACGTGTGTTTAGAGTACCTTTTTCTAGAGACATTTTTAGCGTACAAATTGTAGTACTAGAATTATGTAATGCCAAAAGGTTCTACCAAAAGAATTCAGTCATTGTGAAACAAAGTAATTAATTTATTTTGCCCCATGTACTATACAGTACTATAGACTGTCAGACAGAGGTTATTCTGCATAAAAAACCTTAGAAAACATTGCAAGATCTTGAGGTTCCATTATTTTCCTTTAAGGTGTTACTTCTTGTCCCACGGGAGGAAATATCATTAGTATTCCCAAGTTTTTGTGAACTTAAACTGTGAAAAACTAGATTGGAGAGCTTTGTTGTTTGAGAGGGGGACCTGAGCCCACTTTTCCACTCTCCTAGTCACCTGTTCCCTCTAAGGATTGCAATAGAGGTTGTCAGGAGAAAGCTCTTCAAGGAGTGATGGATCAACGTCCATGAGAAACTGGACACTGTCTGTGGTTGAGGTGTCATGAAAGAGGGGGTTGCGTTTGTGTCATTCCTTGCATTCGGGAACTAATGGTCAGAGTTTATGACAGAACTTACGCACCAGATGATGGAGAAATCTCTGGCTGAGCCTACAGGTGATGACGTACCAGATGCGGACATCAAGGAGGAGATGAAAGAGGATATGCAAGGCCACACTGGACCTCCCTCGTGCTGGGTGACTGATTGGATTACAGGTGTATGACGAATTATCTTTAATTCATTGATGATTAACTTTAATTCACATTGTGAACATTTGTTTTCTGATTTTTTAAATGTTTTTTTTATGTCAGTCTTGCTGTTCATGGAAATTAAGCGGGGTCTCTCATCAAGGTGGAGCGCAGAGCTAAGGGTTTCCATTTTATTTATTTTCTTTTTCGTTTTTTATTTTCCAATTATTTTTGTTTTGAGGTTCTGTTTCTCTTCTGTTGCCCACCGCGGTCGCCAGCAGCATGCAGGACTGTCTGCAGAGTTTTAGGCAGAACAACGGGGTGTGTTTATACATTTTTCAGTCACCTGAATGATCGTCCGTCGGTGTTGCTCGAACGAGTTCCTCCTCGAACTCAGACGTGTCTCCTTCGCCCGTGACGGAAGGTCCTTTGAGTCTTGGACCTTGCCTTGGTAGCCCAGGCTGGAGGCTGTGTGCCTAAGAATGGGCAGCTGGGGGGGCAGTCCCATTTATAGGTTGCCCTGGTTTTCACTTCCTGTGGGGCTAGAGCACCACCTGATGGCTGTGTAATGCAAAATTTTTTTGGTTCTTGATTAATTATTGTTGGGGGTTTTTTTTCCTGCTGACTGCCTTCTCCATAGGTGACGTTCCACGTCTCAAGAGCCAGCTTTTGCAGCTGAGGATCGGACCGCCAAGGTCCCCGCCTTCGGCCACTGACCATCTTGCACTGCACCCGACCCCTATGGCCCCTCCCACAGGTGGTGAGCTCATGGGAAGGGGGGCCCATGTTGCCTCTTCGGGCTAAGCCCGGCCGGGCCCCATAGGTAAAGGCCCGGCCACCAGGCACTCGCCAACGTGCCCCACCTCCAGGCCTGGCTCCAGAGTCGGGCCCCGGTGACCCGCGTCCGGGCGAGGGAACTCTGAGTCCAATAGTTTTCCTCATCATATGGGTCTTCACCCCATTGTGGTGACCGAAAGAACGAGATCGCAGATACAGGCGGGTGAAATGAGATTCCTCCGTAGGGTGGCTGTGCTTTCCCTTAGAGATAGGGTGAGAAGCTCGGTCATCCGTAGGGGGCTCAGAGTAGAGCCGCTGCTCCTCCACATCGAGAGGAGCCAGTTGAGGTGGCTCGGGCATCTGGTCAGGATGCCACCTGGACGCCTCCCTGGTGAGGTGTTCTGGGCACGTCCCACCGGGAGGAGACCCAGGGGAAGACCCAGGACTCGCTGGAGGGATTATGTCTCCCAGCTGGCCTGGGAAAGCCTCGGGTTTCCTCCCGAGGAGCTGGCCCAAGTAGCCCGGGAGAGGGAGGTCTGGGTCTCTTTGCTTAGGCTACTGCCCCCGCGACCCGACCCCGGATAAGTGGAAGATGATGGATGGATGGATGGATGCCTTCCCCATAGTGGTAGTTTCTAAAGGTGTCATTCTTAATTATTATTATTTTTAGTTTGTTTGTTTATCACTATGTTATGATAAAAAGGGGGGACTGTTATGGGAATTTTACATTGAGAAATGTATTAAGAGTTATCTGTTCTGTGTATTTAACTGTGATCATAGTTACTGTGTGCTGGAACCTTTATTATTTATGTTTAGTCTTAATGAATGACGCTCTAGTCTCAAGCCATGGTTGAATGGAGAGATAGAAAAACTGCCACATCTACTGTACGTTCCTATGGAAACGAGCCTCGGATCCCTTGATTATGCTGACTCTCCTTAGATTAGGACCTTTCCTATCTTACCAAGACGCCTCAGGGTCTGGAAACTTCACCAGGGAGACTTATTTAAAGATCATAAGAGATTAGAACAAGGTTGCCAAAATGCTTAAGCAGTTGGGGGACGGCAGATCAGCTTCATACGATTGCTGGCATTACCATGTAACTCTGTACTTCCTTGTGTTTGATCAAGCTCAAGTAAAAATAAACCTCCAAGTAAATGAAGGAATCTCTCTCACCTTTTTATTTAAAAAGTTTTTCCATGACACCTGTTTCCAGCTTCCAAATGCCAAAACCCAGCAACGCAGAACTTTACCTAGCTGAGCTTTGGATGCTCTTAACGCTCTTGACGCAGTTCTTCATCTAATCAGAACATCTCACTGTAGTGACGTCACCTATGTCAAAATTTTTTTGCCAACCATGATCCGCTATTGTGTAAAACCCACAACCCTCTGGTACACAATATATACCTTCTGGGTTAGGAATGCCTAGAAATCCAGAGAGTTGCTGAGTCACCCTTTTGTGTTGGCCTAGAGCAGACGTAATTAATAGGGGTTCCTTAGTCCCAACCAAAATGGTGTCTCATGTGGACCTGAAACTAATGCTAAAACAGAGTTAATTTGAAACCTCACTGAGCACTTCTGGTTTACCAGCACAGGTTTTGCAGTCTTTGTTTCTATTATTTTTATTAAGAAGCACAGAATATATATGTTATCAAGAAGTTGATATTGCTTTATTATTTTGCTTTATGACAATCACAAAACCTCTAACTGGCATCTTGGACAGTGTACACAAACAGAAAAAAATTAATTAAGATACTTTTTATTAATAATTCGACACAGTTGACATTGATGTATTTTCTGCATTAAGGGTTAGTAGCCTGTTATTAGGTCTTAGTCTGGAACCCTAGAACAGAAGACCATATCAAAAAGGCGCCTCAGATTATGAGATGCGTGTCTGGTGGTGATGAACGCTGTTTGATCTGAGTAGATTTAGACAGTATCGTTTTATGCGAACTTAATAGGGAAATTGGCTGACCTATTCTAGATTCTTCCCTTTCTTTGCAATTACAGTTACAGTGGCTTCAATAAAAGTATGTGGAAGTTGGCCCTCCTCCCTGGTCCTTTAAAACACTTTCAAAAGATATGGAGTTATTAAACCATTTAACCTATTGTTAAACCGATTAGTAGGGATGGGTACAGATACGGTGCCATCATGGCAAGAGTGATTCCCTATATCACCAAAAAAGTTAAACATGGCTATCTTTTTGCAATAAAACGGCAAAAAGTAGGGCTGTCGAAATTAAGGAACCAATGTGGATCAATCAGTTCCTAGAATTAACTCTTTTTTTTATTTTTCCATAATAAATGCATACTCAGAATACCGCCGCCCTGTTTATAATTCAGCCCTCAACACATCAGCTCTCCTTCCTAACCAACCAAACTGTGGATTTTTGTGCAGCAGCATGTGTTTGTGATCCTAAATGACATGTGAGTATATTATTATTGACGTATTGGCTTTGTAGTGATATAAGTTCATAAATTGTCTGTGGGAATTATCGGTCCGCTTCGGATGTCAGCTCTCAGGTGTGTGCAGTGCAGAATCTGCAGTATGTGCGGTGCAGTTCAAATGCTCCTTATTTATGTTGATTTATGCATGTTGACTCACTGTATAGCTTCAGTACATTTCATAGTGATATACCACTTCATTAAAAATACAAAATTATTTGGTTAATGTGATGTTTTTGGACTTAAATAGTGCTTACTATTAGCGGAAGTAGCTGTGTACATCTTCGCAATAAGAGCGCTAATTTCATCTACTGAGTGTTTACTTTTGCAAAATGGTAAATTGTGACAATTGTGACTGGGCGACTGTGGCTCAGTGGTAGAGTAGTTGGGTCGTAGGTTTGATTCCAGGTTCCTCCAGTCACATCTCGATGTGCCCCTGGGCAAGGCACTTAACCCCCAAATTCTACATTGTCACTGAGCCATGTTGGGTGTCGGTGTATGAATGTGAGTGTGAATGGGTGAATGTGGCTTCAATGTAAAGCACTTTGAGTGGTCAGTAAGAGTAGAAAAGTTCAGTCCATTTACCATTTACATTTGATTACTAAGTCTATATTACATTTAATTTGTGATATTTAACACAAAATAACACCAAGTTTATAAATAAATTTTGCTTAGTTCTACTATTTCTTGTTGTTATTCTCATGAGACCACACATACACTGTGAATGTGACAGTGAAGTTCAAAACAAAAGTTTTATTGATTTATCCTATATTTCGTGAAAACGACACGCGCATATGTGAGGGAAGAAACATGATAAAGCTCAGTTACTGTATGCCTGGATAATTGCCCCTTGTTTCCGTGGACTGCTGTGGAGTTCATGAACGGCCCGCACCGCTAGAGAGTGAGCTGTGAGTGGCGCTGCCAGGACAGAACTGAACCAGCTGAGTGAAGCTAACGCTAAGCTAAGACTACTACGTCGGAACGGATCAGCCTCGTCAGAAGCTGGACGGTGAGGAGAGATGGTGTTGCCGCCAGGAGGATCAGTACTCATCCGCGTTGAGGACAACGGGACAGAGAGAGATTCTGCGCGCACCGAGCTTGCTCACCTGGTCATGAGGACAAGGTTGTTTTCATTCCTGATGGGTAGGATTATCGTTTTCAATTGGTTTTCCATGGATAAGAGCTCCAACGTTTAAAAAAAAAAACAATCGCTTTAAACTAGAGTGCACTCTAAGAGGAAAAAAACCCTAGACTTTATTCCAAACTGGTTAAAACTATTTACCTTTAAAACTGTATTGTTTTTTTTCATTGTTCAATCTTGAAAACAGCAGACTAAGTCTGAACTACAGTTATTGTGTGTGTGTCAGATCATTTAATCATTTAAATAGTACATGGAAAAAATACCATTTCTTGATTTAACTAGTAGCATTTGCTCATTTGGTTTAGTCATTGATTATTATATCTGGGAAACCTCTTATTATCAGATTTGTAAGTGAGCATCATATTTTACCCTAGACGGTTATTATACATCGGAATGTCTCTTTTGCCATATAACTTAATCAGTAAGGGAAAAAAGATTAAGAAGACTGAAGATTAAGAAATTGCTCCTTTAACATAACGAGCTGGGTGGCAAAGAGGTTACACATGTAAATAGGAATCTCCATAATTTCAGGTGGAGCAGAGCAGGGGGATGCATAAAGTTATTCGTAAAATTGTCTAAAAGTGCTAAAAGTATTTCCATGCAACTTAACCAACAACCCTGCATCTGATTTCTTAGCAAAAATGACTATCATTGTCTCTCTTCCTTAATTGCTTAGCCAATAACTTGATGATTTGTTGATGATTTATTCAGACATGTATCTAGAACTAAATTGAAATATCTCCCAAATGTCAAATTTGTAGTCGAGACCCCTGACTCAGACAAAATGCTTTTTCAAAAGACATTGCGGCGATCAGTGTCAGCATTTTAAGCCTTTTTTGTCATTCACGACTGCTTACCCTGTGGGGACAATGTAGTGCAATCAGGTGCTTTTTCAAAAAATTGTGACATTTTATTTATGTAATGTTTAACACAGACTGGTGATATCCAAATATTGTTTATTTATATATTTTTGTTATTTCTACCTGTATTTGTTATATTTCATGAGACCACACATACATTTTGAATGTGATTGTGGAGTTCAAAACAAAAATTCAAATGATTTCTCCTATTTTTTTTTGTTGAAAAATATAGTTGTGATGAAAATAAAAGCTCCTTAACAAAATAAATGCACTTAAAACTCAAAACTATGCCATAGCCTCTAAGCTTAGTGCCACTATGTGCCCACTAGTGGTACTAGTGCCCTCAAAACTTAGAGCCACTAGTTCTACTAGTGGCCGTTAAGTGCAGACTACTGCTACTAGTGGCATCAACATGCCCACTAGTGCTACTAGTAGCCACTATGTTCCCAGAAGTGTTACTACTGGCCTCAACATGCCCACTAGTGCTACTAGTGGCCACTATGTTCCCACTAGTGTTACTAGTGGCCTCATCATGCCCACTAGTGCTACTAGTGGGCTTTCAATGCCCACTAGTGCTACTAGTGGCCTCTAAGCTTAGTGCCACTAGTGGCCTTTATATACACACTAGTGCTACTAGTGGCCTCAACATGTCTACTAGTGCTACTAGTGGGCTTTCAATGCCCACTAGTGCTACTAGTGGGCTTTCAATGCCCACTAGTGCTACTAGTGGCCTCTAAGCTTAGTGCCACTAGTGGCCTTTATATACACACTAGTGCTACTAGTGGCCTCTACATGCCTACTAGTGCTACTAGTGGCCTTTAAATGCCCAGTAGTGCTGCTAGTGAGTACCGAAATCAAACAAGTTTCCAAAGGATTGTTTTAAGTCTTTAGGACAGTGAATAATTATGAAACCTAGGCGTACACTTGAACCTGAATGTCAAATTCATTGCATAATCAAAAAATAACCATTGTAGGTTATGTAAAAAGGTAAGACTGCCAGTTCTAATTTCATTTTTCTCTTTCACAAACCGCACTAGCGGATATTTGATATAGCAACTTTAACTTCTCCATGATGAGAAAGTGATGCCTGTGACATAAACATTAACTATATTCCACTCTGAGATATATTAGATTGACTTAATTATCTTTATAATATATGTATAATAGTTATTTTTAATGATATTATTAATTATCAATATTGTTAACAACAACAGTGAAAGTTGATCAGGCGTTATAGGCTTAAATCTTGTCTGGGTGTTGATTCTTTCTGAAGAGCCAATAGGAAAAAGCTTCAGTGCATGTTTTCCACACCCCCTCATTAGCATTTTTTCAAATTAATTCCACTAGTGCTACTAGTGGACACTTTAGCCCTCACTAGTAGCACTCATAAGATCCTAAATACGCTACTAGTGCTACTAGTGGTTTCTCTTGCCCTTACAAGTAGTACCAGTGGTATCAAAAAACTACAGTTGTAGTACTAGTGGGTTGTGTTTAAGATTACAAGTACTACTAGTAAGGCCCAAAATGTTCACTAGTACTACCTGTGTTCATTTTGGCTTTCACTAGTACTACTAGTGTGCATTCTCACTGTTACTTGTAGTACTAGTAAGGGAAACACACCACACTATTAGTACTAGTGGACATTTTGTATCTTACAAGTAGCACTAGTGAGGTAAAAAATGCCGTACTAGTGCTACTAGTGGGCATTTTGGCAATACTAGTAGGGTCCGGGAGGCTACTAGTGCGTGGCACATGCCTACTAGTTAGGTCTAGTAGTGTCACTAGTGCTGCACAGAAGTTTACTAGTAAGGGTTGATTGCATACTAGTAGGCCAAAAGTGGCACTAGTAGTGGAAAAAATGTTACAAGTAAGACACAGTCGTTATACTAGTGCACCGTAGTCGTTATACTAGTGTGCCAAATTGTCTTACTAGTGAGGACAAAGTGTGTACTAGTACATGGACCTAAAGTTTGATATCAAAGATATGTAATAAATGCTCAAACGGCTTTCCATAGTGATTAATTAACAGCTACCTTGTCATTAATTAGATTAAATTTGTAATTATTAGCCCTGCCAAAATAAAAATAAACCCAATGTTTTTTGGACGAAGTTTGCATGTTTTCCTTTCTTTGAGCACCGTTTCAAGCACCGTTTAAACACAGGCACCATTTCAAAAATAACATTTTGGCACCAATACCCCATTTCTAGTTAATAAAAAGGTTGATATGGTGCGTTTTTTGTTTTGTATGGTTTTGTGTTATCAAGTAAAAAAAAAAGAAAAAAAAAAGAATATGTTCTTTATATACAGAATTTAATTGATTTGAATATATGAGAAAAACTAATATGCTACTTAAATATACATTACACTAAACTGTAAGCAATTATGATCTTTCTGACCTTGGCCTAAAGAAATTCTCTCTGACTAGATCTCTTTAACATTTACTTGAATATCGCTGACCTGGAGTGTCACGCAAATGGTAACTAAATGCTGACAGTAGTAAAGTAGGTTATGCAAAATTAGCAAAGACGTGGAAACGTTGATACACATTGCGTTTTGTAAGTGCTGTACTTGTCTGTGTCGGTGTGTGCTTGTGTGTGTGTGTGTGTGTGTGTGTGCGTGTGTGTGTGTGTGTGTGTGTGTGTGTATTGGTGTCGTATTGTTGTGATTCCCACTTCAACGGTCTTTACTCTCTACACCTTTGTAAGGGGGTGTACTGAGGCTGGTGAATGGCTTACCTAAGCTGCAATGTTGTTTACATGCAGATAAATTTGGCTTTTTAACTGCATCATCTGGATATCTTGGCATAATTGGGTGTATACATATATTTCAAAAGTCCAAATTCAGTAAGACTAAAGCCTAGTTTATCCTTCTCCTTCAACAAGTTTGCAACCAAAGGCATACTGATGGAGACATTTTCCTTTTATACTTCTTCGTTGGTGTGTCAGTGTTGCAAAGCAATTTTTCTCCAGGACATCAAGGGGTGCAGATCTTTTTGACAGGCCTGCGTACCATTCCAGTGACATCTTTGGTTAACAACAGTTTATTTACTTCAGCTTTGGAATGCACATCAACTCAAGGAGCACTGGCCAACAAAGAGCCATATAAACAAACAAATAGTGTTCTCTTGTTCTCAATACCTCCTGGTGTTAAAAATCGCCAAATGACCAATCACAGACATGAACTCTCCTGTGGGTTTGACAGATAAGAAATTGGGCTCTACTCCGTGTGTTGTTGCATACTGGTCGCAGAGCCTTTGCATTGACGGATAATAGCAATGCGTATCTCTTCGCCTCTGCCGACAGAGAAGCATAAACAAGGCTCAAGGCAATAATTTGGTTTGTCTTACTACATGTAAACACAATTTTCCACGACCATCAGCTTCTTAGCTGTTGTTGTAGGATGCAGGAAAAAAATAATAGGTATACAACAAAGAGAATATGCCCTGTTGCAACAACATGTGGAGGTATTCCTCTCTAATACTAGCTTATCCACGGTTCCGCCATTGCCCATCAGACATGTTTTCATTGTTCTATGCCAGGTGCAGTTACAGTGTAGGACATTTTATGTTTGGTAGCAGATATCAGCTGTTTTTTAAGTTATCTATCTCTTGTTCAAGGGAAATAAATAGTCATCAGTATGAAAGTTAAAGCTTACTTAGCATAGGAAACTAAGGCTATAGTTCAAAAATGTTCACCAAGATTGGTCAATAACAGATTGGTAATAGATTCCCAAATGGGAGGAGTCACAGACTTGAGGGTAGAGTTAGAATATGATGTAGACATCATAAGAGCATGGATCCACTATTTTACCGTTGGTGTGTCTTTTAATGATGATAGTGTGGGAAATATTTTCATGGCAAAATATTATCAATGTAATGAAATAAAATGTACTAATCTCATTGTTATCAAATATATGCATTAATCTGAAGAATAAATTACTTTAAATAACCCATCAAAAAATAGACAAATGTATTTCTATATAAAATATGGGTGTACATAGAGAGCAAGGTCAAATTCCTTGCTTCTGTGCACAAACTTGACTGATAGATCTGATTTTAAAAGTTTATTGCATAACTGATAGAAATGGGAGCACATTAAATCAGCACAATATACGTAAATGAGTGATTTTTACCTGGTTAGGGTTCCAAACCCTCCTGTACCCCTGACTGGCTAAGCCCCTCTGGGGTCCAGAATTTCCAGACACAGAATGAGTTCTTCAACAATGAATTCAAATGAATTCCTTGCGTCCCTGGTGCCCATGGGAGGTTGCAAAAAATAAATGAATAAAATAGGAAAAACTTTAGGGAGTAAAACAAGACTGAGTAAGAAAAATTGTTATGTAGTACAAAGTAGAGTGTATATCCCATCCACAAATGCGCACAGAAAAGAAAAATATTAACCTAAAGTATCATTCTAATCTGAGTAGTATTTTGATCAGCAGAATCTGGTTATGTGAGGGTGTGTGTGCTTGCCTCACCTGTTTTCCATCCAAGGGTGCAGAGTGGTGATCGAGCTCCTGCAGCTGGTGCCACTCAGCCTAATTGAGGAGGAGCACTCAAAAGGAGAGTGCCAACCTGGAGCAGACGCCAGATGGTTAAACTGCGTCGTGTGGTAACAAGCCACTTCCGCTGCCTTTCTGCTGTCAGCAACTTACTGCACGTAAGATCCTTACCTCCTTGCCTTTTTCCCTCCAGTCACTCTGCGGTCCCGGACCTGTGGTCGGCCTGCAGCCTGGGCGTCTGTTCCTTTCCGGCATACTGGGCTTCCTCCTCAAGGTATCTGGCTGAGTTCAAGGTTTCCCACTGCCTGTCCACCGTCGCTCTGCTTCCTGGAGACAAACCCCCCAGAGTCGGTCCCTCTTCCACGCACCAAGGATCACATCCTCCCCAATTCCTCCTCAGGGGAATCTGCACCAACGGCAAATGGTTGTCCTCCAAGTTCCCCGTGGTCCTGAGTTTTCTGAGTTCCTGGATCCTTCGAGTAAAGAGGAAAATAAATTACTTTTGCAAACCTTACCTCCAGTCTAACTGAGTCGTTTGTGTGTCTGCACTAGAGTCCGAAAGCTAAAAACATGACAGGTTCGGTTAACAACATACTGAGGATTATGTACAACACATTGTATTGTATCTAAAGCACCAAAGTAATTTGAACAGTTTGTTGGAGAATTGCAACGCTTAGCTTAGTCCTGAATAAATCTTTGAGGGATGTCTCCAGCAGGTGCTGGCTTACAACTAAAAGTCACATTCCTCTGATTACACAAGTTTAACGACCTGAAAGAATACAGGATCTGAGATCTTGGTGCATTGACAGGCATGATGTAAAAAGACAAATTTATCCCTAAAAGGAGGTTTGTAATTTCATGTTTATTGTGGAGTCATGATATGAAAAGGATGAGTGCCCATAACTATCTCTCTGAAATGAAAATACAAGATTGGACAGAAAAAAACAACTTCACAGTCACCTTTTGTCCATCAGCTCAAGCCACCTCTTAACCACCACAATAAAACAGAAAATTGGGCTCCTTATTTTGGTCCAAATTGGATTCCAAAAACCTAAAGTTCTAAAGGTCAACAAGTCTTCTGCTCAGCGATGTAGATTGGAAAAGAGGAGTCATCACACTGACTTGGTTGAACAGCAAAAGATACCAGTTTATTTTATTTTGGCCATCAAACAGCAGCTTTCAAAATAGCAACCCATCCATGTCTCTCTCTGCTAGATCCAGCAGTCCACTAATATACAGGTGCTGGCCAGTAAATTAGAATATCAAAAAGTTGAATTATGTCAGTAATTCCATTCAAAACGTGAAACTTCTATACTGTATACTTTCCTTCCACACATAGTGATATATTTCAAGTGTTTATTAATTTTCATTTTTATTATTACAACTGACAGCTAATGAAAACACCAAATTCAGTATCTCAGAAAATTAGAATATTCTGAAAAGGCTCAATATAGAAGACACCTGGTGCCACTCTAATCAGCTGATTAACTCAAAACACCTGCAAAGGCCTTTAAAAGGTCCCTCAGTCTTGTTCTGAAGGCTCCACAATCATGGGGAAGACTTCTGACTTAACAGCTGTCCAAAAGACGACCATTGACACCTTGTACAAGGAGGGCAAGACACAAAAGGTGATTGCTAAAGAAGCTGGCTGTTCGCAGAGCTCTGTGTCCAAGCACATTAACAGACAGGCGAAGGGACGGAAAAAATGTGGTAGAAAAAAGTGTACAAGCTCTAGGGATAACCGCACCCTGCAGAGAATTGTGACGACAAACCCATTCAAAAATGTGGGGGAGATCCACAAAGAGTGGACTGCAGCTGGAGTCAGCGCTTCAAGAACCACCACGAAGAGACTCATGAAAGACATGGGATTCAGCTGTCGCATTCCGTGTGTCAAGCCACTCTTGAACAAGAAACAGCGTAAGAAGCGTCTCGCCTGGGCCAAGGACAAAAAGGACTGGACTGCTGCTGAGTGGTCCAAAGTTATGTTTTCTGATGAAAGCAATTTTTGCATTTCCTTTGGAAATCAAGGACCCAGAGTCTGGAGGAAGAGCGGAGAAGCACAGAATCCACGTTGCATGAGGTCCAGTGTAAAGTTTCCACCGTCAGTGATGGTGTGGGGTGCCATGTCATCTGCCGGTGTTGGCCCACTCTGTTTCCTGAGGTCCAAGGTCAATGCAGCCGTCTACCAGGAAGTTTTAGAGCACTTCATGCTTCCTGCTGCTGACCAACTTTATGGGGATGCCGACTTCACTTTTCAACAGGACTTGGCACCTGCACACAGTGCCAAAACCACCAGTACCTGGTTCAAGGACCATGGTATCCCTGTCCTTGATTGGCCAGCAAACTCGCCTGACCTTAACCCCATAGAAAATCTATGGGGTATTGTGAAGCGGAAGATGCAATACGCTAGACCCAACAATGCAGAGGAGCTGAAGACGACTATCAGAGCAACCTGGGCTCTCATAACACCTGAGCAGTGCCACAGACTGATCGAGTCCATGCCACGCCGCATTACTGCAGTGATGGAGGCAAAAGGAGCCCCGACTAAGTATTGAGTGCTATACATGCACATTCTTTTCATGTTCATTCTTTTCAGTTGGCCAACATTTAAAAAAAAAAATTTTTTTTCATTGGCCTTTAAAATATTCTAATTTTTTGAGATACCAAATTTGGAGTTTTCATTAGTTGTCACTTATAAATATCAAAATTAAAAGAAATAAACATTGGAAATACATTGGTCTGTGTGCATTGCATGAATATAATGTACAAGTTTCACGTTTTGAATGGAATTATTGAAATAATTCAAATTTTTGATGATATTCTAATTTACTGGCCAGCACCTGTATAGGTCTACATGCTCTGACTTATCTATTCAGATCAGCCCATCACCTCAGCCTTGAGGAAAAATAAAAACAAAGTTTAAATTTCACCTGAATATGACCATCAACAATTATTTATATATCAAATGTGTATACACATACACAATTTCTAAATCGTGTTATTCTCATCATTTCTTTGACTTTCTCCCCATTCTTTAAAAAATAATCTCACTTCCTACGAATGTAAGACCTGCACTCGAGTTAGGCTACTTCCTCAGCTGCCACAAATGAAAAAAAAAACATTCGGTAACAAACAAGTACCCATCTTAAGCAGTATATTAGCACACAAAGGAATGTTCACAATATAGCCTGCACTCTAGGACTAGTATTGAGTTGGAGAACTTAGTGCTTAAGTTTTTCCACAAGCTCCTTTTTGTGATTCTGTCAGCAGTTCCCCTTTGTCACTAGCCTCTGAAGGAACCTGACAATACATGTATTTTCATGCTTACTGAAATCTAAACTAGCAGAAAATAATTAGAGTAGAAAGTAATATTTGGCATCTATTTGAACATCTGTATAAACAGTTTCTGATCATAACAGCTTCATGGTCATATAGGAAAATAAGTTGTTAAACAAAAAAGATAAACACTGATATTAACTTATTCTTGTCAGTCTTTATCAGATTTTCTGGGTTTTTTTACCTATTCAACTGTTGTGCGTTATTTTGCTATTTAGGTGGGTAGTGGGTCTTGTCATATCATCAGAGCAACAAAGTGATATGGTGTTTTGAGCATTTTCCACAAGGGCTGTTTAATGTGTTATTGAGGCTCTGAATCATAACGACTTTAGTTACATAACGAAACGTGCAGTTACTCATCTCTGACTTTTACACACCCAAAGCCAACACAAAAACACACACATCTAAAATTGGCATCCTCATGTGCTTTTTAGGGCACAGGGCTTGAGAGACGGAGGAGCAGCAATGAACAACTCACTGGCATTTGCTTTTCCAGCCACGATGGAGGGAATAAGGGATACCGGAGAAAAATAAATGAATGTAATCCATTCATTCATTTATGTGTTCTGTTTGTCTGTGTTTGAGTGTGTGAGTGTGCTCCAACTTCTCTTTAAATGACCTTTGATGTTTCATCTATGTGTTGCAAAAATACCACATTCAGTTCACAGTCACCAAGTGGAAAACAGCAGCATTCTCTCTTTCTGATACTCATGCAAAGCCCATTGTGCAAATAAAGGCATGCATCATTCCATAATGAATCAATTTCATGACTACAATGGAACAATGTAAGAGTAGCAATATGGTGCCTGTTTTGTGGGTACACAAAAA
Organism: Apricaphanius iberus; assembly: GCA_028564705.1. Classification (NCBI taxonomy): domain Eukaryota; kingdom Metazoa; phylum Chordata; class Actinopteri; order Cyprinodontiformes; family Aphaniidae; genus Apricaphanius; species Apricaphanius iberus. Next base: position 82,352 of record JAPXFQ010001213.1, read on the forward strand.
AGGCAGAGCCATGCTGCCTGGGACTTTTCTTAAGATGCCTCCAACACATGACATGCAAAATAAAAATAACTACCATAAACTTCCTCTGATATAATATCCATCACTTTTCAGTCATAATTTGCAATGCAATGCAATACTACAATACATAACAGACCACATTTTTATTTGGGGTATTGTATTCATATTATTGTTTATAGAAGCACCATTTGTGATAAAATATTTTACATACTGCTGTTAGTTTATGTGTATTTTTTGTTATTTCAGAGATATTAAAAATATATTAGAAACTTAAGTTCTTTGGTCCTGTACATATCAATAAAGTTGTATCCTCCTTTAAACTCCTTGGTCAGCAAGTCTGTCCCTTAGCCTGCATTCAGTTTCCAAGGTAACTGCTTTTCTAAATGATGGATGGTAGTAGTCTTCCAAATCTAGCTGTATCGATGGATGGATGGATCCAAGGATATATTTTCCCATTCTTTTTTCTCTTCTTATCCACTCCTAGAAAACACATAAAAATGTGTTATTTTGCAAAACCTTTAATATGTAGAAATGCAGGCATTTCGTTTATCTTGTTGCAGACTTGTTTCCTGCAAGTCTTATTTAAATAAAATACCCTTTTTAATTCAGTTCAGTTTAATTTTATAGCACTAATTTACAGTAGATATCATTTCAAGTCACTTTACAAGAAAGTAATTTCAATGCAATTAGACAAACATTCCAATCTGGAAACTACAGCCACAGCAATCCCTCAATAATCTTTCATACTGAGCAAGCACATAGCGTCAGTGAAGAGGAAATACTCCCCTTTAACAGGAAGAACCCTACAGCAGAACCTGGCTCAGTACAAGCAGCCATCTGCTACTACTGTCTTGGGGTTGAGAAGACAGAGAAGAGACACAAAAAGAACGAAATGAATTGTTGTAAGACTACTTTTGACATGAAGAAAGCAAAAGGTTGACAACAGGACATGGAGGGTGTTCGGTCAAAAGGAGCATCATTTGAATTCAGCAGGTAGCTGAGCAAGATACCAGACCAGGTAAAGCTTCTATGGAGAGAAAAACACAGAGAAAAATCCAAATAACAGCAAAAAATACAACTGAGTAGTAGAAGAAAAAAGTAGAAGAGGGAAGAAAAGGGATCAGTCTGGTTTTAAGTCTAAGCCTATAGCTGCATAACTACAGAGATAGCTCAGGATAACCTAAGCCATTCTTACTGTAAGCTTTATCCAAAAGGAAGGTTTTAAGCCTAGTCTTAAAAATACACAGATCATGAAAAAAAAAGGCTGACAAACTAAATGAAGGAAACGTGAGGACAAAAGACAATAAATGACCTTATAGTGGTTTACTCAGCCATTACACATCCCACTGTGTCTATTCTCCTCAATGTCATGGCACTCTGCCACTGACAAGATGCTAATGCACATGTCATCAGATAGACATTTCCTCTTCTACCATTCTAAGCATCCACTCTCAGCATTCCTTGTCTCTGTAATTTACATATCTGTCATAATGTCCTCATTCACCCTCCTCTTCCTCTGCTTCCAGGATTCTTGCCCGGTTCACACTCATCTGACCCTGTTCTGCTTTCTTTCACTGACCCTGAAATGTGTTCCCTGTTAAGTTACGAACTGGGTCAGCACATGTTATGTTTTTGTCAATTCCAATGATAAACACTCACAGGATTGCATGTAAAAGCCAGAGGAACTGTAGTGTGTAACTTATTCATCCCTAAAAAAATATATAATTCAGGGGAATTCCCCCTTTCACCATCGCATACTATCACCATTTATAAAACATGTTATGAGGCACACTCACACAATAGTAAAGTTCATATTTAGAACTCTCAGTGCTCTCAATTTTATATGTTTCCTTTCAATTTTTCTCACCACATAAAGATGGGTAGGTAGCCAGAACCTTGTGATTAATTAACCTTTAATAATATATTTACCAGAATGGGATGCAGTCTGCAATACCTCAAACATCAGTGTAGAGAAGTTATTGTAGGCTTCTTGGCTGCTTCTCTTATTATTATCAAGTGACCCTGTCACTTTTGGTCATCAGCTACATCTTGGTAGGTTTGCAGTTGTGCCATACTATTTCCTTCGTCCCAGATGTTCAAAGTTCAAGGTTATTGTTTCATAATCTAATTTGCTTTAAATGTATCCACATTTATCCCTAGCCTGTCTAGTGTAGTCCAGGGTCTTCATGATGTCATTAGTTCAATGATTTTGTTCAAGCTGAGATTAAATCAAACACAAGTGAGCTTGTTTTATTATTGGGAGACTTTAAAAGGCAACTGATTCCAATGAATTTTATTCATGGGGTTGCACACTATGCATTTAATGGTTTTTATATGTGTATTGGTAACCCACTGTGATGTAAGTTTTAATGAATCTGGGGAATATGTCACTTAGGATACACTCAGAGTGTTTCAACAGATATCAAGGAGGAGGTATATTACCTAGTTCCAACATCAACATCGGGCAATGTCACTACAGTGAGATGCTGTGATTGGTTGTCGTGCTACGTCAAGACCATTACGACCATCAAAGGTTCAGCTAGCTGAACTTCTGCATTGGTGCCGTTTTGAAGCTTGAAAAACAGGATAAGCCAATGCAAAAAACGTGGCAGAGACTGTGATGCTCCTCTGATAGCCTCAACCATAGATTTAACATGTAATCTTGCCGTTGCAGACGCTGCCGATTTGGGCGGTGTGAACATCTCATAAGACATGCTGTTTGAGAGTTCACTAGCAATTGAACAGAAAGAGTTGATTCAGTTCCATCCTGGGCAATTTACTGATTTGCAGCCATGCCTTCAACTGTGGTGAGAAATGTTACTTTTTTGTTAGTTTAGTTGGGGTCTGGGCTGGAGTTTAGCTGGTGCTAAAAGCTGCTATCTTCTTATGTTAAGATGAATTCATGCTTTAAAAGTTACCTTTCGCTCCGTGGCTGTTTATGATGGAGACAGTGAACGCTACACCTGAGTGTGAACGCGCATAACACTATTACACAAGCCGTCCCTGGAAAGCAATCAGACATTCTACTTATTCTACTTTTTACGGTTGCAGAAGCTGGTCTAGTACGCTTTCGCAATGAGTGCCACATAACAGCTTAAGTAAAGGTGCTCAGTAAAATACGTATCATTATGTAGCAGCTCAGATAACCATCTCCGCTTATTCTGACGGGCAATATTGGCGAAGACTGGAGATGATGGGAGCAACGCTTTCGGTTATATATGACGACAGGTGGTGCGGAGCTAGCTAGCCATCTTGCTGCACACGCTGGGAGACGATGCGCGGGAAGTATACAACATGCTGGATGTTGTTAGAGCAGATGAGTTTGAGCTCACAGTGGAGGATATTCTATTCGCTTTTAAGAAATACTGCCAGCCAACGAAAAACACAGTTTGTTTATTACATAGGCATATAGAGGCAACCGTGGTGAAAAGGCCGAGGCTCATTCTACTGACCAGATAATTTCTTGAACATGTGTGAGGAAGAAACTGTAAATTTGTATATATTTTTATTTGTGGTTAAGCTTTGTATAGTCCCTTAAAGGTACTGTAAAATCTAAGGGATAGGGGTGTTTTATTTCTGGTCTAATATAAAACCACACTATGCGGAGGGTTTTATTCTTTTGTGGTTTTATATTGTACTCATCAGTGTATATGACAAAACATTAACTCTCATTAAAAATAAACAAAAAACCACAGAGAAAACTCAAAGAAATTCTGAGGTTCTGTTGGTTTTAGTTTTACTGAGGCACACTGAAATGTGAGCAAAACTGTAACTGACCCATTTGCAATTCATGATTGCACTGACAATAGGTTATATATTTAAATTAAATTCTGAAAGTTATTGCCCTGCCTGAAGATTAGTTTATGATCATGACTGCCACTCGTTTTCCAGAAACGCATCTGAAGTGATGCGTTTCTGGCACCCGGTGTGCTTAGTTGGGCATGCATCACCCACATGGTGTATCATGTGGAGGCAGACCTATTTTAGGCCTATCAGTAGGTTTGTGTGGATCCAGCATGACAGAGAACTTGTGGAAGAAGACTTTTTTCATTATAACAAACAGAATAAAATACAAGCTGTTCATTTTGGCATGAGAAAGCTTTTACAAAAGGATTACAAGCAGTCTTTTTCCATAGTTTTCAAAGAGTCAAATCAATAACTATTATTTTCTAGATTTTTAGGTGTAAATGAAGACTACAGAAGGTGTACTGTACCTGAAAGCAAACAAAAAAAATAATAATTGTACCGTGTTTATATATGGTTATCACAGTGAGTGACTTGAATTTAACAATTAACAAACTTGAAAAACGTTGGTCACATCTTGGTTACAGCTTAAGTCTGCTGCAATTATAAACCTTTCTAGGCAAATATAAACCAACAAAATATTTATCAACTTATCAACTTTTGCTGTTGTCAGTTTATAATTAGTGTTGTATAGGCCATTTCTGCAGTCCTGCAAACACCTGTAGGTGCATTCCTGTGAGCATTTCCTTGTCCTGAAAGAAGTTATAATTGTTACTCTCTCATCTCATCTTTGCTGAGTTTAGTGTTTCTTCAGCAAGGTCAAAGCCCAAGACACCTAATTTCAAAGTTGAACAAAGTTTAAATGTTCCTAATGATTAATTCCGTAAGGTTTGAACTCAAGGTTTTAATTTTGTCTTGATCATGCCCCTAATTTTTCTTGAGGGGTTCTATTCACATGTTCGACTCTCAGCAAGGTAAATTACAGCATTTGATTTGAGAATTCAAAACTGCCATTATTAATACCTGTAGCAAATCTTAACTACAGTCTTTCTTTGAAATACACATATTATTTGCAAACCAGAGAGTAAATCATCCACTAAAATCTTAAAACCCCATTAACTGAATATTAATTGACTGATTTGAAATTTCTTAAGAGTGTCTTGGCCTGGTAATTTCTCTTCTTCTTCATATCGGTCAAACTCAAAAACTCTGCTGCTTTGAGCAAGTAACTGAGGATCTGAAGTAAGTAGAGGCTATATGGCTGTGAAAATATATCAGAGTACCTCTTGCTTGTAATTTACATAGTTTAACAAATCATTAAGAAATGCCCAAGAAGGAAACTGTGAAAGTTTAGAAAGGATCTAAAGACTAAGTCAAAAGTTCAGAAATGGTTCGGAGACTTATATATATATATATATATATATATATATATATATATATATATATATATATATATTAACTCCCCATTTGTTAGCATGTTATTTTTTTGTTCCTGTGTTTCTCTATTGCTTATTATGAGTTGGCTTTTTTCGCCCCCAGTAATATGATCAGCACCGTCTTTGTCTTTGTTGACACCATAAAACTGAGATCCTATATTTGTTTGGCTTCAAAATGTTTGCTAATTTTTAATCCACTCATTTAATATGAAAAACCTGAATATACAGACTAAGTAAATAATTTACGACACTGATAAAACAAATAAATGTTTTTTTCTGTAAAAATAATCAATATATTAAATAAAATATCTTAATGCATGGTTATTCAATAGATTTAACTGGTCCAAAGAAAATTGTTAATGGCCACCCTAATTCTAGTAGTTTAACATTGCATTGATTTATAATACCTGGGTGTGTAGATGGATCATAAAAAATAAATAAAAAATAAGAAATATATTTCATCCACAGCAGAGATTTGACTCAATATCCCTTTTTCTCTGACAACACTTATGAATTTGAAATTCAGAGGTTTGGGTCAGTCATCTTATTTAAAACTTTCGTCATTGTTTATCTATCTCCTTGAGCCTAAAACATCTTTTAGTTTCCACTAAAAACTAAAATAATCACCTTGCCACAGCAGCCTTGAAGAGGATGTAGACTTTCTGAAATGCAATCTCATGGATGTGTTTATTGATGTGGTGCAACAGGGACCTCTACAGGATTAAATATTTCAGCAATCCGACAAGAGACTGAGAGCTGAATGGCTAAAGACGTCCCTCTCAGTCACTGTCACAGTTTCTCTCTGTCTGTGAGGAAGCTCATTGCCTGTCTAACAGCTTCCTGCATAAGACAGTGACACACCAACGCGCACAAACTGAGAAACATGCCTCATTAATAAACACATCACACAAACAGTAAGCCTCCTTATTCGGATGTGTGGAAGAGGAGGGAGAGGGTGCATTATAAATCAAAGGCCTAACCTTGCAGAGGAGAAGACTTAAACAAAACTTTTTTTTTTTTTTTTTTTTACCTCACCAAAGATCAATAACTGACCTATTTAAATGAAACTTCACAATTATCCAATAAAACCAAAGACAACATGCAGAGAAGTTTTAGTGATCTGTTAGGGTCACTTGTCAATTTTGTCAGAGTTATCGAAATGAGAAGTTTTAGTGAAGAGTGGACCTTTAATGTTTGCTGTAAGTGTATAAGATCTGCTAATTATTTCCATTCAAAAACCGGTATGCAGCCTTAAGGACATGACCCCTGAGTGGTGGCAAGAAAATTTTGAAAGGTGGTGAAATGATTAATGAGATAAGAAGAAGAAAAACATGGGTTTGCCTCTCAACATTATGTTAATTCCAGAGTTTTTCAGCATATTAATTTGTCTGTTTGGGCCTGAAATTATATTCAAATGAACCAATCTTTGACAGCAAATTGCTCTAGCTGAACTGAACACAACTATTGTGTGACGGTGTAAGCAATTGTCTCTTTTTCAGAGTCACAAAAGGGGACAACTCGCGCTTCTCTTGTTAATGATGCAGTTAGCTTATAAACTCATCTGGCTTTGACAAATTACACCTTCCACAAAGAGACTTTCACTCCGCATAAGAGGAAAAGCTCTAAAATGATGCAGTGTCTGGGGACTTTAAATTGGAAACTGTACGAGAGTATATATTTTTCTTTGTCATCGATGTAAAAGTGCTTTCATGCAGGTACAATTGTTTTTAGGGCTCATGACAAAACAGGCTGTACCTTTCTGTCATTGTTTTTCAATGCTTATGTGTAATCTGTATTTGTTTAATCATACATGTCTACATAGCTCTCAAGTGATTAACAATTGCAATTTTCTTTGAATTATGTTTGATTCATTACTTTCAAGATCAATGATTTTGGTTCCATTTAGCTTAGGCTATGGATGTTTGCTGTGTCTCAGCATAATAAAGGGACCTGTAATGATATATCACATGATTTTCTTGATTATATATCTGTCTCAGGACAGAGCTGGTACCTGAGCTTTTCATAAAAAGCAACCAGTGAAAATATTTTCTTCACTATAAAAAAATTGTGATATTTCACCTTATCAAAGGTATGGGGACAAATGTAATCTTAATTTATTTTTACTATAAACAACAGCTTTTAAATGCACTTACCTTTGGAAAGTCATGGTAGCACATGAATCTGAATATCTGAATTTCTAAATTTCCCCATTGTGGGACAATGAAGGATTATTGTATTCTATTTACAGCATTCCCCTTAACTAAAGTTATATTTGCACAAGCCAGAAATGAAATATAAAATATCTAAAACGTAATAATTCCTACCATTACAATATATAATAAAAATGGCCTGATAACGATTCTTTTAATCCCTGATTTTAGAGAAAATATTTTTGGAATAGCCATTTCCTGATTCCATGTTAATGAATGTCAGGTATTTGATTAAAAAAAAAATCAATAAAATTGGAAAATGATGTACATTATTTTTGTAATGGCATCCTACTTAAAAGTGACACTCGAGTTGCTGCAGGATTTTGTAAAAAAAAAAAGTTTCTTCAGGACTTTGGTACCAAATATATATCTGAATCAACACTTATAGCCACAGTTAAGTTCAAAAGTTTTGAATTAATTTCCACTTCAAAAGTTTTAAACTGAACAGCCCTGGTCTATCTATGAAGAGCTGAAGCAAACACAACTCATCGTGGGATATAAAAGACAATAAAAATGGTGACAACTGGCTGCAGTAATTTCCACTTTTTTCGACATAAAATTGGCAGAGAAAGATGAATTGAATATATGCAAAACATGCTTTGGTGTCAGGAACTGAACCCTGGATGGCTACCTCGAGGATTGATAGCCTCCGTATATGGGGCACCTGCTTTACAGCTACACTCCGTCCTGCCTGATGCCTTTGAAAAACACTCTTTTCTGTAGTGAAGGAACACTGTACAGAGTTTGAGTTTACATTTAGGTATGGATATTTTATGCAGTATAGAGTCAACAACAGCAGCATTTTCAGTCTAAGGCAAGAACTGGCTGATTGCATATCTGTCTGTGCATGTTTCTCTGTTTGTTAGTAACAGATGCATTTCAACTTTTTCATATACTCTGTATTATCAGTCTTTGTAAACCCAATGTTGATAATGTATGCATCTTCCCTACCTTTTAACTTGACTACCCCTTATCTTTTTCTTTTTATATGTAAGAATACAAACTGAAGGCTCCTGCCTTAAGCACCAAAGCTAATAGACTAAACAAAATATTTTTTTGGGTTGGTGTTTTTGGAGTTTGAATCTCAGTTTTATTGACAATGAGCAAGCAATATAAAAGGCACAATCAGCTTTAGGTGCATCCAGTGACTTCTAATTTTGCTGTCTGTCCAAAGGCATTTATTAAGAGAGTTATTAATTCTGACGAATATTGCCAAGTTGGTAGTTGATGTAATAACTATTTAATGGCATCAGTGGTGAAAAAGGTTGGTGGGTGAATGACTGAGCAACTTCTACATTTGGGTTTATTTTCACATGATTGATTCAAATTGACTTATAGAAATATGATAGATATATAATAAATGGTACTTCACTGAGTATCATTTCTTTTTGCTTTATGACATTTTATTTGCTAAAACGAATGAAAGGTTTTAAACGTTTTGACCTCTATATGTACCTCTTGTTTTAATGGTAAACAGGTGTCCATAAGGAAAGTTTACAGTTTTGCCCTAAGTTTCCAAAGGAGTAAAATCTTCAGGAAAGTTGGCTGATTAGACCACTCTTGAACAGGAGACAGCCAAAAAGGCCACGAGTGTGCTTTCCTTTTTAATGAAAAGCCCACTTTGATGTTCGAGGCATATGTTGATAACATAATTAAAGCATGGTATTTGGATAACTTTGGGGAGTTTATTACGCTGCAGCACTAGCTTGAGAAGATTTTCCTTGACTCTCTGTGACATTTGCCTTCACACTTCCTTGTTCTCCGTTTTCATCTCTTCACCTTATGAAGAGGTGTCTTGATTAGTTTAAAATAAACAGATAACACTCACAGATCTATATCTCTTTTCAGTTTTTAGATATATCAGAACTTGAATGTATAAAATTCCCTCACTTAGTCACCTTTTTCATAATTTTACATGAATCTAAAGTGACAGATATAGTGATACATTGGCAAGGTTTTTTTTTTTTTTTGCAATGTAGAAAGATTGTTGTTATTTTCTTTGTTTTATTAAAGTTTTGCCTTTCTTTCAGACAAATAGAGTTAGGCAGGGTTTTCCTCTGAAGCAACTTTTCTTTTATCTTACCGGAGAAACCTGTCTTTTCTGTTTGACAGACAGACATAGTTAATGTTTGGTCATGCCCCTCAAAGCGAAAGCCAGTGACTATAACTGACTTAGTTTTTAAATGTTGCAGACATTCTTATAGCAGATTTGATGACACTAAGGCCTAAACAACTGTTTGTAGTGGATAGTTTGACAAGAAGTAATATTGGCATTTGTGTAGGATGAGGATGAGAATTATTGTGAAACTGATGAAGCATTTCCAGTGTTGTCTAGTGTGTGTTCAGATGCATTAAACAGATATTGACATATGTCACTGGAGAAGCTGCTGCATTTTACAAACATTTCCTATCTGTGATCTTTATTCTTGATGTTTTGCCAAAGATATGGACATGAGTAAATAATTTAGAGGTTTGTGTGCTACTGTGTGGGTGGATATCTCCATTACATTGCCTTGCATCACTTTTTTTCCTTTTTTGCACAAAAAACCCCGCCTGAGCTTGACTCAAACTTACATCGTTTTACTGCCTTAAAAATGTATTTTCCTCAGAGTGGCCCAAACTGTTCTGTCCAAAGCACTTTTCCTCCCCAGTTTTCACCATTCCACTGGTCTCTGCTTTAGTTACTCAAAACTTGCTTTTTTCTCTGAGTATTTCAGGATGGATAAACTAACTAAAGGATCATGATGATCTTCTGCCCACTTATACAGAAAGATTGTTTGACAGTCTTCCCGAATGTGAAATTTACTTGGATCAGAATTTTCTTTGAAACCCATATCTGCTTTGAATGTGACAATGTATTGTTTTGCTTTGGTAGTTATATTTATTAAAAAAAATAAAAAAATAAAAACAGTTTGGACAATAACATATCCGTTCAGAACAATAAATACACGAACTAAAATAAAATAAATATTTTTCATATCCCTTATTAAGATACACTTCCTTGCAGTATTTCAAATACCTCTTGAATTATTTACTATCAGAATTCTGGATAAGCTGCTAAAATTCAGAGTTCAGATGTTGACAAGACAACTATTAATTGTGCACTCTGGCTTTCATAAAATCTACCTTTCGTACAAGAGTGGCAACAAGAAATAAAAAGCAATCCCCAAATAGTTGTTTGTGTAGTGTTCCACAAAAAAATTTAGAAAAAAAACCCCTGTAAACGTGTGGAACAAGTTGTTCTGATCAGATAACACCGAAATGTTGTACATTACGGTGCTGGGTTTGTTTTCTTCAGCATGGATAGAGACTACTGATGGATGGCAATTAATACAGGATAATGAGACTGAGGCTGGATTTCTAGATCCAGCAGACACTCACTCATTATACAGCTACAGTGGAATAGTTTAAAGTACCAGTGTGTTGATGTGTTAGGATGGCCAACCCCAAGTCCAGACCGATATCAAATTGAGGATCTGTTGCAAAACTTAAAAAATGATTGCAGCTGTAATTGCAGTCAAAGGTTGATTTGAAAAGATGTAAAATAATTGGCTGAGTACATCTGTACACCATACTGCTTATATTTTCATTTGTAAAAATAATTAAGTTAAAGTAAAAAGTAGATGTCTGCATATGCAATGTGACAAAATGTTTAAAAAAAAGTAGGAGAGCTATTGCAAGCACTGCAATGCAGTCAATTGTTTCACAAAGCAAAAGCTACCGTTACACATCTTATCAAATAATTCACATATAATGTATATTGAACATCACTGAAGATGTGAAGAATAAGATATGGAAACACCTCGTTTTGTGGTTAGTGTCATAGCTTGTAGTTACAGGCACAGACAGTAGAACATGAGTTCAAGAGGAGTGTAACATCACAAGCGAGTTTGTTCTTTGTCTACTGAAAATGTTGCATCAGGATTAGAAGAAAAGCTCCAAACAGGTCATCTAAAAACTTTGTTATACAGACAGTATTCTTTTTTTTAGAAAGATATTATTCTTAACAAAAAAAAAATCGTAATAACAATATAGCTTGATAGTATAATTATGGCAAACTGACCTTTATTATGCACATTATTAGTCCAAACTTCCCTGTAGGATATGTTAGCTAAGAAAATATTGCAGACCACAAAATTTTCACCAGAATTGCACTGTGCTTTACTATTTTCTTTAACTCCAATTCCAGTAGTTTGCTTATATTACTACAGTTAAAATCAACTGCACTTCAAGGCATTTTACTTGCAGTACCAGGTAGTTGATTACTCTTTGCATTTTAGGTTTTTGGTTTAGTTTTACATACCCTACATATATAAAGCTTTCAAAAGAACATTGTGAAAATAAAATAACATACCAACAATTTGGTGTTTTAGCTCCCCGATGACATAGATCTTTAAAGAGTAGTATTAGATAAACAATATTGGAATATTTTCAGTTTTCAGTCTCGGAGAACGTTGAGCCTAACAATAATAGCTTGAAGCTAGGAGTAGCAGACTAACAACCTCGGAGTCTTTTGTGAAACATCTGCTGTGAATCTGTGCTAGTTGAATAAACTGAACAGAATTGAAGTATTCATCTCATTACAGTAGCATTGCTATCTGACAAGTGGTTTGTGTTAAAGTTTTATCATTAATGCGGTCAGCATATATATTTTGCTAATGGAGAAAGTTACTGAAAGTTTTCAGTAAAATTAGAAAAAGGACAATTTATCATAACTTTAAAAAAATGTATGCATGTCGAAATGTTAACCTGTTATTTAATTCGGTGTAATGATTAAATATGTGTTACATTTGAAACACAATACAGCCTCAGTGAGGGGAATGGTCCAAACGGTCACTTAGTCAGAGTGTCCATATCTTGTCCCTGGGTTCCTAGGACAGCTCTCCGGTCTTGGTTATGACCATAGAGTTTGCAGTCTGACTGGTTGAAGGTATGGATAGGTGTCTTTTATACAGATAATAAGCTTAAACAGGTGCCAACAATATAAGTAAGGAGTGGAAAATAGAAGAGCTTCTTAAAGTAGAAGTAAGACGTCTGTGAGTTCTATTCTTCGGCGGTCACTCCTCTCCTGATAATAATATACTTGGGTTTCTAAAGCAAGTAAAATGCAGCTAATAGCTAATAAAAGCAAAAACAAGGTCAACCTTCTAATATCTGAAGCAGGTCAGCACAAGGCATAAGCAAACTAAGACACTGCTTAGGGCCCCCAAACCACCAGGGGCCTTCCATTAATGTTGAAATTGAACACAGAGGTAAAGAAATGTTTATTGAGAATATCAGAATATTACTAAATTTGACTCAATACTGTATTGTTTGAAAGTCTCCAGAGTCTTAGTCCCAAGTCATCACCCAGGCATCTTGAAGCCCATCACGATCGATACACAACAGTCATTAAGGAAGCCATCTGCACCGGCAGCAGCAGATCAACAGCAGCAGAGGCAGGGTGTCTAGAGAAGGGGAGGCCGGGGCCCCCACCTCAACCCATGCACTACCTAGAGAGTTCCCAGGCAGCCACAGATGACCACAGCTCCCGAGGCAGAGGGCTCCACCAGAGGAAACACTGGAACTATCTATTTATTTAATATTGTGTAAAATAATAGGATAACATATTGAAATTACCTAAATAATTAAATGATAAATACATAAATAAATAGAAACATAAATACATAAATAAATACATGGATTTGTAAATAAATAAATCAAATTTAAAGTCCATCGCAGGTGTTTAATTTCAGTTGGAGTGATTACTACAATAGTCTCCAGAATTATCCTGAATGCTGCTGTTTGCTTCCTCACTAAAACCAGGAAAGTAGAGCACATCACCCAGGTCTTAAAGTTCTTATACTGGCTCCCTGTGGGAACAGAGAATAGACTTCAAAATACTTTAACTTTTAGTTTACTAGTATAAATTATTGAAAGGCTCAGTATATAAGTATGGTGTAACAACCCCCCAGACCACTCATGCCCTTCAACTTTAGTCTACAGATCATTCTTAGAAACAGAACCAAACATGGGGCAGCAGCTTTCAGTTTCTTTGCTCCCCTTAGTATTTCATTAGCATGGACCACACCTACGGAGATTAGATTAGTTTTGATTAGTTCATTTATTGACAAAGGTTAGATAGATGATGTGTCTGGAAGGATGCACTGATGTAGGCTTGTAGACTCTGTGTGGGGGTGCAGTCTTTGGAAGTCGGTCTTCTTCTCGAGCCTGCTCAGGACCCCCAAAGTTGGTCATTATTTAACAAAGCAAGGAATGAGCATGGTGCAGATCATCGAGATTATGAATGTAAGAACGGTATGCTGAGGATGACAAACGACCTAGGATTTGAGTAGTCTTGTCGGAAATGCCTAACTGAGAAGCTGAAGTGCCTGCGCCCATGCGGATGGAGTGGATTGAATAATTATCAGGGTTGATGCCAGATCTAAACAGGATTGATTAGGGGAGGAGAGTAACCGTAACAGATTGTGTGGATGCAGCGGGTAAGGAGGTCAGAGGTTATAGGGAATCTGTGATTAGGTTAAGGTGTTTCTTGATTCTTAAGACCTTTGAGCAGCATGGATATATCTGGCTATGGGAGAGAGCTGGACGGGAGTTACCGGTAGCCAGTTTAATGAAGAAATTAATGCAAGAAAGGTATGATTGAATAGTGGAAACGCAGATTTATAGGATTGTATGTGAATAGGTAATGAAGAGGCGAATAGAAGACGGGATGAGTGAAGGGAATGGAAGGTTATACGTTACATAGAAACTTTTAAAAACTGTTCCATCTTGAAAGATAAGATGAGAGAGTTCTAGGAGCAAGGCTGTTGAGGATAGTGTTCTGAGAAATGATGGAGAGGTCTTGAAGCTGTGTAGTTTGTTGTAGATGGTTGCTGAAAATGGTGGGATCGGAGTTGGATGAGGATCTGCGTCTGGAGCCAATGACCTGAATTTCTGGAAAGAGAGGCGAGAGTGAATCAGCGATGGAATTCCGATGGTTAGATACATGAGCAGCACGGAGAATGAACTGAAGTTTGGTTGGCGTAGTGAGTCTACGAATGAACTGCGTGATGCAGGATGAAAGTAAACGGCCTTTGTTTATGATGTAGGCAACGGCAGAGTTGTCGAAATGAATAAGGATACAGTGCTGAGACCATTCATGCCCCCCCAAAAAAGGGGTGCAATCACAATTGGATCGATTTCATAATGAGCGGATGAGAGAGAGGCCGACTGGAACTGCAAACGTTCAAACTCGGGGGCCATGTTGAAGCAAACCACCTTCCATTGTAGAAACCACCAAAGCCTGCGGAGGGTGCTGCATCTGTAAATAGCCAGATGTCATCTGGATGAGAAATTCATAAAGTCATTGTAGAAGAATGAAATGCCATTCCAAGATGAAAGAAATTCTTGCCAAAGGCGCATTTCCATCCGACAAGGTTCTTCAATGGCAAGACGACCATGAAGCGAAGGGATGTTTGCTGCGGTTGAAAGAAGGTGGGAAATGAAAGATCTCCCCTGCGGAATAATTCGCATTGCATAGTTGAGATGACCTAAAAGAGACAGAATCTGTTGTTTGGAGCAATAGTCGGCTAAGATGAAGTTAGAAAGAATCAGAAAGATTCGGTGAACCTTCTCGAGTGGCAGAGAAGCTTGAAAAGTGGAAGAATTGCGAGTAATACCCAGGAATTCTAGAGAAGTATGAGGACCTATAGTCTTCTCTTCCGACAGGGGAACTACGATGTTTGAGAATGCTTCGGTTAGGTTACGGAGCCCGAGAAAAGGAGGAGATGAGGCAGGGGTGATGACAAGAAAATCATCGAGGAGATGAAGGACGTAAGGGAGGCGGTAAGTGTTAAGCAGAATCCAACACAAAGCCTCGGAAAGGGAGTCGAAGATCCGGGGGCTACTTCTGCAACCAAAGGTAAGTCTGACTGCGAAGTAATAAGCTCCTTTCCAAAAGACCCCAAAGAAACGCCAAAAGTCTGGATGAAGGGGAAGGACCTTGAAGGCACTAGTAATGTCTGCTTTAGAAAGCCATGCATTACGACCTGCTAAACGGATGAGTCGAATAGCATGATCTATAGTGACGTACTGCATTTAGAAATCAGGAAATGGTATAAGGCTATTGATACTGGGAACAGAGGAATTGTGAGGTGCCGACAGGTCGATTATCCACTCCTCCCCGAGAGTATTTGCGGGTTGCTACCCCAAGGGGGCTGAGAGTAAAGAATCACTGTAGGGGGAAGGGCAGCGAGGATAAAAGGTTAGAACAGTAAGTTGAGGAATCAGGAAAAACTCTAGCCGAGGACGGAGAGGAGTGACAAGTGTACATGCAGTAGCAGGGTGGGAGGCAGCGCCGCAGAGGCTGCAGATGCGGCAATATAACTGAGTCTAGACAACCCCAGTATGTACCTTGGTTGAATTGGGCAAGACGACGCGCTGCCTGGGATGAGAAAAGAACATGATATCGGTAAAACCCTGTTCCTCCAAATCTAAGGGCCATGTCAAGGACAATAGATAAATAATCATCTAATTCAGTCTGCCGGTCAGGAAATACTGAGCAAATGATGTCCCTATAAAGGGAGAATGCGAAAGCGAACTCTGTGGGGGTCAGATCTTTGGAGCTGGAGCTAAGAGCTGAACCTAGCTGCATCGGCCCCATACTGGTCTGCACCTCCCGGGGCTGACCTGAGAGACCTAGATAAGGTTGGAGAAGGAGAGCTAAATCGATGTAATTACCGTTCAAAATTTGTTGTCGGACAGCGTTTGAAACTGGGGAAGGGCGATTTATGGAAGAGGGTGACCGAATGGGGGGGTACTGCTGTGGAAAGAGTGTAATGGTTAGAAGCTGGAGTGTGAATAGATGAAGATGCCAACTGAGACGGCGGACCAGTAGAATTTTGAGGTAATGCAGCCATAGGTTGTTGGACATTTGAGCCTGTTGGTAATATTGAAGGGTTAGAAGGGGTTCCTGAAGCATGGATGGAAGCCTGAGTTGAACCTGTAGGAAACATAGAAGGGGGAATGTGGGGGAAAGGAGTTGATTGATTAAATGAAGATCTGGACTGAGATGTTAAGGAACAGAAAAAATTTGTTACGAATGAGGCAAAATTTGAGGGAAATGAGACGGAAGAAGCTTCCCCGCCAGCAGGGGGAGCTGTGGATGTTGGCCCGGCAGCTGAGGGCTGGGATCTGCTCTGAGAAGAAGTGGCGACTGAGGCTGAAGTAGGAAGTAGATTATGGGAGGAGGAAGTTTTGGTTAACGGTGAAGTACAGGGAAAAAGGAGCTTGAAGAGAGTAGATTTATTAGTGGAACGGCTGAAGGAGATTCCTCTTTCCCTGGGTGCTGATTGCAAGTGGGCTACTGTCCAAGCAGACATGTCCAGACGGTTGGAGACAGAAGAACGACGAACTCTGGGTGAGTTCCTCGGCCGGAATGAAGCCGGACGAGAACCGGGAGGAGGAGAAGCCCTCCGAGCTGGACTGCCAGAGAGATCGGGCGGAGAGTGCTTAGCTCGTGACGAGCAGGGAGCCTGAAAAGATCGGGAAAAAGAGAGGCTTGGAGCCGATCGGCCTGCAGCGCCTACTGAGGACCGCTGAACTCCGGAAGAAGTCCCGGGGCGCGACGGAGACGCTTTGCGGGAATGGGAGGAAACTTGGACCGAGTGGCCCAAGGCCAGGGAAGGAAAAAAGGGGAGACGAAGCCTCGAGACGAGAACGAAGGGAGTTATACATGCGGGGAACAGATGGAGAAGGGCGGCGATCTAGGCGGACAAGTGTACGGCCCTGATGCGCGGAAGTCGCTGAAGAGGGATCCGACCGAGCAGAGCAAGATGGAAGAGCTCTGGCTGACTGAGAGGACTGGCTGGAATCCCGATGAGCCGATGGCAGCCTGACACGGCGAGAGACTTGACGGACCATAGATGTAGGTGATGGTCCGATGATGGAAGTCTCACTGGAGAAGAGCTCCTCATCAGATTTGGAAGGATCAAGGGTAAGCACATCCATTATAGTAAAGATTGTCTTGCGAAACAGCACTGGTTTACGAGACCACAGTCTGAGCGACGCTGATGGCTAGGTGCTCTGGTTTAAATAGATCACAGAGTAATTAGGAATGGAATTTAGGTGTGAGATGCCAGGTGAGTCAGATCCGAGTAGATTAGTGAGAGAATACTGAATATGAGGTGTGGTCCAGCTCACGAACCTAAGTTAACATTAACTTACATTTGGAACAAACCTCCAGACCACTGCAAAGCTGTCGAAACACTGAATTCCTTTAAATCAAAACTAAAAACCTGCTTAGACCTGCCTTTGATTAAGTGATTAAAAATAACTGGAATGTGTTTTGAATGTTATGTTTTATGCTCTTACTGTTTTTAATTAATCCCCGTTTCAACCAAAGCACATTGAATTGCCTTGCTGTTGAAAGAGTGCTATATAAATAAAGTTACCTTGTCTTGGCCTATTTTCTGCACCATTTTAAAAATTAATTTAATGGTTTCTTGGATTTCTTTACATTCTGTCTCTTACAGTTGAAATACCATGATGACAATTATAACCCTCATCTTTTTAAGTGGGGCAACTTGCACAATCATTATCTGGCAAAGACTTTCTGCCCCATTGTAAGAGACTCCCTGGTGCTGCATTAATTGGACAGAAACACGTCTAAAAGACACAATTTCAATATGAGAAAAAAATATATTCGTTATATATACTTGGACCTGTTTTAATCAGGAAATCCATTACTGTGTCCCCAGCATTGACTGCTTTCTCTCATTTAGTGTCTAGCAACAATATGGAAACAAGCATTGAGGCAGCAAATAGATGCCACAATATATAGCAATCAGTTTTGCCTTGTAATTATTTTTATCATTGATAGTTGCTCAATCTCTGCTTCTTCTGAAACTATCAAACCAGAGTCATTTTTCCCCTCTTCAATTTATTGCAACTATCAGATCAGCAATTTACGGAGCCCCTAAGAGGACATGGGGGTGGGACAAAAAAAATGTTGGTTTCTTGTGCGCACCACTTAGTAACTTGTGTGCGTCCAATATTTTATTTTCATTTTGGCTGTCAAGATGTCCCTGGTTAAAATATAGCTTTCAAAGAGAATACAGTATCAAGGGGTGACTTATTAACTGGTATCTCTTTAATCGCAGGTGTTCAAAGGTGCAGCATCTGTCATGGGTTGACACAGAACTGACTCTTAAGCATACACAGCTACACACAGGACTCCAGGAAAGATTGTAAAAGTTTGATTTATGTTTTGCAGATCGGGTTCTGAGAACAGCAGCCTGGTTGGAACACGGAGGACGCCACTGGAATGAAGGATATCAGGTGAGATAGTGAAGAGGAGGATATGAGGGATTGAAAATGGATGATGGACTCACTAGGAAAACTGAAGATCCGAGCTGGAGAGGGAGGTAAAGATTAGGTAGCCAGGTTAGATTTCCTTCGTTGCTGAGGTTGGAAGGCTGAGCGTCAGGTAAGAACGGCCAGGAGCAGAAACAGCAGTGTGATGGAGGAGGAGCAGCCACACACCCTACGGAGACAGACATCGGCGGTGAAGTGAGACGCTAGGAATCCAGAGAGACGTGGGAGATTCAACAGAGAATCCAGGGGCATGAAAACAGCTCGGCAGGACAACTGGAGAACACAGAGAACGACACAGGTAAGTCAAGGCAAAATTACTCAAACGGGTAGTAAGAGTAGAGGTCAGTACCACTCCTTGGAACGGAATCATCTGACACCTGTCTGGTGGCACAGCTCTCCTTAAATGCTGCAGAGTTGATTAGGGAATCAGCTCCAGGTGTGTGAGCCCAACACTCAGCACCTGTGGAGGAAAGAGGAAATGGCTCCCTCTGCTGGATCCTACCGGATCCTGACAGCATCACTTGCTCCATGCCTGCATTCACCATGGTGGTGCACGCATCTTCCAAGCAATATAATCTAGACGTATTAGTAAGGACAGTAATCTGCATAACCTTATAGGACTTTATGAACTTCAGATGCCTTCAGAGCCTTATAAAAATAATTATTATTTCCCCAAGAATTTAACCTTGCATAGCCTGCTCGATTTAAGGTCCATTGATCTCATAGAGCTTAATAGGGCCACTTTATGAAATAAAGACTGATTTCATCTCTCTCACATAAGAAACAAACCAGTTTTTTTCTTTTGCACATTCTTCTTTTCCAGCTCTCTTCCCTTGAGTAATTTTCCTTGTTTTTGTTGTTTCAAATTCAAAAACTTTGATCTGTCACAAACGCAGCAGTGTGCAGTCTGGTCTCATCCAACCATCGTGTGTCAGATTTTGAGAATAATACTGTCTACATAGCATTGTTCTCAGTCTGCTGGATGTCAGTTATGTTAGAAAATTAACAAAACACACTGTCTCTCTACTTTTATTGACTGAATAAAGATACTGTATAGCTTACCACTGCCCACCATTATGTAGTGACATGTCAAAAGGATGAATACAGTAGGTTACTTATATAGGAATAATTAATAGTTGTAGCGGATTCCACTGTCACTGTAGAGGCCTGGAATTGATTCTTTCTATTTGTTTGCGCTTCCAACTTTCGCAGAAATGCACAGAGGTAGAATCCTTTTCTTGTTGAGTGTATTTATGTACAACAGGGACAATACATGTTAATGAACATGTAAATATGCAAGATTATAGCCTACAACAAAGTAGTTTGCTGTTTACAGAGTGAGACGACTGGATCCCGATTCGGAGGTGGATACAAAGGAGGTGAAATAAACTGATGTGCTTATGTGCAGCGGCCAACAAAAACTACGGCCTACCCAGCCCCCCTTTTTTTCTATCAAAAAACAGTGAGTGAAAAACAAGACAGCCGCTTAATGTCACTGCCTGCATCCAAGTGACTCCTGTTTCCATCACCATCACAACCAAACATAGTAAATATATTCTGCATTCTTCAAACTACTCTTAAGTTTATGGTTTTTGTCCCTAGCAATTTTAAAAACAAACCGATGCCCTTGTTTACGCAGTATAAAGTATATTGTGCACACAAGCTACTAAGTGGTGCACACATGAAACCAAATTTCTTTTTCTTCATGTCCCCTTAGGGGCTGCGGCTCCATAGAAATGAAAAAATAGACGATAATTAAAATCATGGTCCTATTTCTTCTTCTCTTTGTCTGGTTTTGTTAGCTGTATTGTGTGGCGCACTCCACACAATACAGAGTAGACAATTACCTTTGACCCAGTATATTTTTACTTTTGTTAATATGCTGTCCTGGATACCCGTAATGCATAAGCAAATTTATGAAAACAATGCAATCCCAAGAAAGTCTTAAAAAGAAAACTTTAACAATTTGTGCAGAGTGTAGACTAAACATTGCTTTTAGTGACGCCTGCTGAATAAAGTGTGTATGCGCGTATGTTTACCAAACTATAACATCAGCTCAACCACCTTGAAGTCACACAACAGCAGCAAGGCATCAAATGCATCAATATTTTAAGAAAGCAGTTCAGACAATCACTGTTGCATTATGCAGGGCTATCTAAATGTTCCTATTTCCTTGTGTACAAGCAGGTATGTCCTTAAAGAGCGACTGAGGTTGTAGCTTGTATGGAAAACTAAAAAATCAAAAAGACTTGGTCTCTGATTCCATCTGCATTACTTACTCTCTGAATTCAATTCTGCTCTTGTCCTGGAACCATCATGCATTATAGATCAATATGTAATACAGAAAAGTGCAATTTAAGAAGAATCATTTATTTTCTGTTATTTGTATGCAGTGATTGAAACATAGGGATTTCAACAGTAACACAGTAATCTTGTGAAAATAAGACGCACTTTGTTGGAATGTGAAACCAAAGGCTTTCAGTTAAAACATTTTTTAAGCCTAAAAACTGAAAACAAATGAAAACAAATATATAAATTAAAGGAAAAAATTACATTAGCTGGATTAATAAGACAAGCACATGTCACAGCACAGTGTAATGCAATGCAGGCTTGAGGAACTGTATATTATATGTAGATTCACTGTACAAATATGTTTTTTTTTTCTTTATACAGAAATGCCGGTCTGCCAAAAAAATAGGCTATGCACTGTACAGTACATGCACTCAAAGCACCTTTGGCATTACAATACATATGTTGCAAAGCCATCATATTGTGGCATTGCTGTAGTGCTAAGGAAGCCCAGGTTTATTTTCTAGTCGGCCTGAGTTCCTCTACGCTGTTGTCTATGTGGCTGTTACCAACTAGCCTTGAGGTCTACTTTTTTTTTTTATGTTTTTTTTTCCTTTAGACTTTATTCTTGTTGTGTTTGATAACACATTCAGAAGTGAGAACAAGATTTTGGTAAAGTTTTGTATGTTTTAAATGTCTTTGGATTCTGCCTTTCTTTTCCATATGTCCTCATCTTTTATTGCATGGCAAGAATTTCCACATGTTCAGCTTGATTTATCTCATCTTTTGTCCTTCGTTTGATATGAGGTTAGGAAACCTTGTGTTTTTATTTTGCTTTTGTTTTCATTTTTCTGTAGCACTGCCCAAGTTTCTATTTTGTTTCTATTTTTTTCAAATTTTCATTGAAAACTCATTTCTATTCACTTACTTTTATTCATCGTCTCAGCTCACCACCTTAGTTTTTGAACTCCAAATGTTGTAGCCGTTTTATTTCAACACGTTTCAAAAACTGCTGCTACCTGTTGATTTTGGGTTAACATTTTGTCAAATGTTTTACAGAAATACCTGTAAGAATACTTTAAAGATATTTTATGGGCATTGGGTATTTCTAAACCATCTGGATGATGCTTGTTTGCCCTCTCCCAGTGAAATAAATACAATAACTCTTTGAAGGCCAGGTTGGAAAAATTGGTAGCAAGAGACAGATGTTAAAAATGAGAGAAGGAGGAGAAGTAAAATCGATATCAAAACTGAACAGAAGGCTAGTCTGTTCTTCTTTTAAGAGAACAAAAATGCCCGTGACACACACAGCAGCTGTCAAGGTAAGCTGGGAGCTTGTGTATGTGTCCATTTACTGTTGCACTGCACCTGATGGGAGAACCAGCTGGTCATCCTGATGTTCGGGAAGCGGTTGGACTGGGCAGATGGATATAATTTGCATGGATTTCAAAGGGAGACATATAAATGCATGGTGAGCACAGAATTAGGTTCATTATCATGTTTTTTGAGGTTGTTTTTAATAGAATCTGTAAGCTTTCAACGAAATCCAGAGAACTTGCTGTCTTTCAAGCTGATCCAATAATATGACGTGAGATAGCAGGTTACTACGGGCTAGTTGCCGGTACAAAAGTATATATAGGTTATAAAAAGAGACTGTTCCAAAAAAATCTATTTTCTCGTCAGTTCATACAATAATTTCCCAAAAGTCTTGGAGATTATTCAATATCTGTTTTAGCAAATGTGTTACTTGGCTTTGTATCCAATTTGGTAAGCAGTGGTTTTTGCTTTGGAAGTTTCCCTTGGATGCCATTTTACCCCAATCTATTTCTTGTTGAAACATGAACATTGACCTCATCCAAGTGAGACCTACTGTACAAACCTTTTATTGTTGTTCTTGGTTATTTTGGCTGGCTTTCTGGGTGCTTTGTCAATGTGTTGTTGAAGTACTTTTGGTAAACTGTTCACTCCTAGGAAGTTTCCCCCCACTTTTTTTTCTCAATTTATTGATAAAAAACGGAAAATACAATTTAAAATTGATCTGGGCTGGTTTGCACCGTCAGTCTTCTCCTTCAAAATGAAATCATTACTCGAAAACATTTTTATTTTGTATTGACTTTTTTTGGTCTGACTTTTATCTGGAAGTGACAATGACATTTGTTTGATGATTGGAGACAAACATTTTAAAAAAACAGCAAAAACAAGAAATATGTAAAGGGGAAAATACTTCTCTAGAGCCCTGCTTTTGTTTTAAAAATGTGGAACCAATGATAACTTAATTTCCATGGGAATCTTATCCTGGCTGTATCTTTCTCTGTAGACAAAGCAGAGTGAAAGAAAATTTAGAGAGGACAAAATCTAAAATGAGAGTATCTTTAAGACTGTCTCCGCATTCTACAACATGCCACTTTTATATATTTACATTTTGTGGATTATAAATAATAATGATAATAATAATAATAATTTCAATCTACAGGGCCTTCAGGTTAAGTTTATATATATATATATATATATATAAATATATATATATATATATATATATATATATATATATATATATATATATATACTTGACAATGAGAGATAAGTAAATAACACATTAGCACATGGGCTTAGATTATTTTCCAGAAGATATCAGGAGTTTTTCTGTAGGTAGTGTTGAATTAAATAATTATCATAATTAATTCAATGCATGTTCAAGCAGAGACAAAATGGAGCCAATTTCCAGTTTAACATTTATTTTGAACAGATTAACAAATTGCAGTTTACAGAGAAAGTTGCC
This sequence comes from Apricaphanius iberus, assembly GCA_028564705.1. Taxonomy (NCBI): domain Eukaryota; kingdom Metazoa; phylum Chordata; class Actinopteri; order Cyprinodontiformes; family Aphaniidae; genus Apricaphanius; species Apricaphanius iberus. Next base: position 106,183 of record JAPXFQ010001213.1, read on the forward strand.
CTAGTTTCTCTGTGGTCCAGACTTAAAGAAATCTGAACAATTAACTGATCTTTATTTCACAGCTTTATAGACAACCGGGCCAGCCAGGGTTGTAGGCGTTCCTTCTCCTCGAAATCTTACTCCAATCCGATCATTTCCAAACAATGTCTGAGCAATGATTTGCTGTCAGAAAATCCTGGAGTCAGAAAATGAGTCGTCTCTGTTCTGGGTCAAAGGTTCATTATAAAAATTTATGGTTAAATGGCTATCTGCTTCTCTAAAAACTTTTCTCCCAGTTTCTTATCTAAACATCCTGCTTTTACAGCTTGCAATAAAAACTCACCCCAGAGTTTTATGACTTAAAAGCTTTCCTGCATAAACAATAGTGTCAGACCCTTAACCATGCAAACTTTATAAACAGTCTTTTACCTTCTAAATGATAAAAGTTTAAACCTTATGCAGAATTACCACAATTCCCTCTTTTCAATCCATTTTTAAAAATGGATTGATTAAAGATCAAAACCTGTAAAGCTTTTTGAGAATGCAAAAAATCAAATCCAAGAAATTTCATCAGTTTAAAAACATGAAGTATTCCAGACTAAAATTCAAAACACAAACTATTAAAGTACCTTTTTTTAACCTTAACTCCCATTAAAAAATGTAAATCTGTTAATCATAGATTCACCCTCTTTTGGCATTAAGCAAAAAATTTATTTTAACAATTCCCACAAACTAAATTCAAAAACCCACAATGTATAAGAATGTCTTAAATGTGAAGAGATAATTAAATCTGACTTGATACATGTTAATACTGTGGAAGAAGCTCAGAAAATCCATGAACATAGACATTATTACTATATTATATTCTGAAAGAAATCAAACTTAAAGTGTTAAGAAACCTGTGAAATAGAAGGTATTAAGAACCCTTTAGGCAGTGTTACGACTCTTCACTTGTGAATAAAATAGTTAATCAAATAGTTAAACAACCTGTAAAATGCAAAAAATTATTAATAAATGTTCAGTCTTTATATTTGTATTCTGATCCTCTTTCTTCACTCTCATTTTATCCCCCTCAATGGCTCCTGGCAGCTGGAGAGCGATATACAGAGCTGATCAGTGTGGAGGGCTCCTATTTTTTAGTGTTCCAGTTTTTACTCCCAAATTTGCAAATAACCACTCTCTGAAATGCCAATTACTTCATTAATTGAGCATTTCCCCCAATATACACAAATGCACAGACAGGCCCCGCTTCCTATAGCTTAGCCCACCGTTGTGGGCTGGTCAAAACCTGCTGTGCAGCTGATGGGTGAGTTGTGATCTTCCTCTGTAGATCCCTCTTTTGAGATGGCAATTTCAAATTGCCCATCTCATTCATTGGCACATAGATCACACTGGATGAGTAATATCACCACCCAAACAACCTTCTGGGTGAGCTAGGCCCCGCCGCCTGTGGCCCCAGCTTCCGATTCAGCTTGGTCAAACCCTTCACGACCCCTGCCGATCCTCGACCAGGTTCGTCGTTGGCGTGGAGCTGCACTTTGTGTGTGTTCCCAGCTGTCATCTGGAACTTTGCTGAACCACTGGACTCCTCACGCCTTCGACCTGGAGCTGTACCTTGGACCCCTTCAGCAGCTGTAGTCAGCTGTGACCAGAGGAGACTGTGTGCTCCTCACGTGCTGCTGAATCCTGGAGATAATCCTGGGGGCATAAGCTTGTAAACATCTAAAAAAAGACAGTTTTTTTTTGATCCGGTCTTGTGATCACTCCTTTTCAATCTAATTCAACTGCATTGTGCCAAGAAATTATTTCACCCATCTAATTAAAAATAATCCCTGGGGAAAGAGCAAATCCACATTATTTTGACACACCGTTGTTTTTCCTAAAAACTAAACCAAAAAACACCTCCCTCATTAATGGATTTAAAAACAAGAGCAGGCTCAAGAATTTACTTTTTGTGTACAGTTCAACTGATTACTATCCATTTGCTTTTCAATCCATTTTGATTCTTAAATTTACTTATTTTATTTATCCAGTTTAAGACACTTATGTCTGTTCCATTAAAACATATCCTTTCTTAAATTCAGTACATCCCTGTGGATGAAAACGTAAAAGAAAGAAAAAAAATGTTTTTTTCTCTCTCACCAGCCAGCAACCCCCTGCTATCGGCCCAATTTTTCCTGCCAAATTTTGTTCCCGGTAAATGGTGGTATTTTACCCGGAGATAATCCTGGGGAAGACATGGGGTTATCAAAATACGTAGAACCTCGGCCACCTTCGATCAGACCAACAGAAACTCTTGTGGTTAATTCAGCAACAGTGACATTGAATCAACAGTCTTTGATCATCACTTCTCACGCCAGCCAAGTGAATTCACACATATTGTCCTTGAAAGTTCAGCTCAGCATGAGGAAACGTGCTCTTTTGAGGGTGGCCTCCAGCACACCCCTGAAAATATACAGTCACCTGTGCCCCCCTGTGTGGGAGCAGAGCACAAGAGAGTCGTAATTCTGCGCTGGTCGTAAAGATGTTTCTCTCTGTGGCCGTTACGGCGGGCGCCTGGCACTATTGTCATCAGCCCACGCACCCCCACCCATCTCATCTCCCCAGGATCATAAATTCCATCTCAAGAATGTTTATCTGAGGGGTTTTTCTGTTGCAGGATGAGAAAAAGAGAAAAAATATATAATTAGAGTAAGAAGAAAAAAAAAAAAACAGACAGTCGATCCTCTCAGCTTATTCAAATCAAGTTACATTCAAACATTTTATTTTCATATTCATTAGTCTCCTTCCTCGAATGCTGAATTTAAATATCTTCCACACTCAGACTGCCTATGTGGGCTCTATTTAAATTTTACTTCAATCAGTTATACTAGTAATAATTTCTTCAATATTAATTCTGGTAAAAATATACCAATCAACAGGTTTGCTCTCTCCACCAAGAATAATAATCAATCCTTATACGTCTAATTAAACTGTTGTTCTAATACTTCCCCTGCGTATTTTAATTAATGATTCCTTCATTTTTCATCCAATTTATATTCTATATTTCATCAATGCAATGCCTTCCTCAATTTTTTCAATTTGATAAATGTCTCTTTCATCTCATGTGTAAATTAAACATTTATAAAGATGGAGCATCGCAATATCTCATCAACACACTTAGTTCTTAGAAAAACAAAATTAAATCAAAAAAGAAACAAACAACAAAAAGGCTGGATTTTTCTGTTAGATATTGCTAATACACCACTAAAACATTGCAATAACAAAAATAAAGGCAATAACCATCTGCAAAGGTTCTATCCCTTTTTTTAAAAGTCGCTATGGAAAAGTGGCTCTCCTGGTTTCACTTCACTGAGGTTGAGACGAATAGCTCATATTGAACTAAACCCCTTTGTAATCAGACTTAACACCACTTTTCCCCGACTCTGTCCCTTTAATCAATTAATAATTTCTGCTAATATAAGTATGCTGCTTACATTGAGATAACTGTTGTTGATGTTGAAAAAGGTTAAAAACATCAAATGTTTAAAACAAAACCAGAGAACAGTACTTACTGATAACACAACATAGTTTACAAAAACAGTCTTCAGTTTGCTATACTTCAAAGTCTATCTATATTTCTAAAGAAAAATCCAAGATTTAAATCACCGACAAAACAACTTCCCTATAAATATTTGCCAAACCTAAATTATATATTTTTTTTTAACACAATCCAATATCAATTCAAAGTACTTTTGCTTTAATGATTCCTCTTTAAACAAACCCAAATGTGGTCAGTTGCCCAAATATTCTTGATTGTAAACAATGAAAACTTTTCATACTTCAAAAACATCTGTCCGATTCTGTGAAGGGAACTGAACATAGTCAAAGTGATTTTTGCAACTAAAACTCCTCTTCAATTTTCGTAGGATACACAATAGTCTAATTCCCCTCAGCAGTCAAACAAAACAAAACAATTCAATAAAAGAGGTTCAAGAGATGAGATTTCTCTAAACAAAAACTAGTCGCAATAAAATAAAAAATAAAAACCAGCATTTTTCTTTTCAGTATCCCTCTTTTCCTCTCAGGCTTCTTTTTTATTTTATTTTCTCCAATGATAAACACCAAATTAAATTGAAGCTTCTAGAGACGTCAAATACATTACCACTGAATCACGTTTTCTTTAATCCAGCTTCCCAGATTAACATTTTCCAAAGTTCTAATTAATAAACAGACCGCAGTTCAAAAATCTGGGTCATAATCCAAATCGAACCAAATATATAAATTTTGAGAGAGAAAGAGGAAAAAACAAAAAATAAAAATAAGAAAAAATAAAGAAAATAAAATCAAAAATCTAAATAAATTGTCAGTTACAGAGTCCCCACTAATCAAATGATATATTATGTCATTATTCTATGATCAGATCTATTCCAAAATGTTTTAGGACCTGTAAATTTACTCTCAGCATCAAATAAACTAGCTTAATCTTAAATTTCAAAACCAAAACCGATTCTTATTTGTCAAAACAAAATGTGCATTCAAATATATGGTAAAAATTATTTCAATGTAGCTGATCCAATCACATTTTGCCTCTACACGATCAAAATAAATGAATTTAGAATTTACTTCTTACTTTCAAATTAAACCATCATTTCGGTCACTGTGATATTCATTATTTGTTCTTAAATAAATCTACCAAAGACTTTAATTGTTACTTTCAATCCTTAGACCAATTCCAAATTTATCCCCAGTCTGTTAAAAAACAAACTGATTACTTAAAGATGACTCTGTGTTTTAATGTTTTCTTTTTTTTAAACCAAACATTCAAATCCCACTAGTTTATAAACTATCACTATGATAAGTGTTGTTTTGCATGGTAAAAACATTTAATTTATAACGGAATTGAAGTGTACTGGGTTACTTCTTGAGCCCCAGTTGAATTTTGATAACTCCAATAAGCATTTTTGTCCATAAAATCCTTAAGAATGTTCAATTGTGTAAATAATTTAACACCAGTCTCCTTTAGGTCATTCATTCAGAGACCAAGCTATATTCCTAAAGTCTATAGAGCCATCAGAAATAAGCCAAACATAATTTTAGCATAAATGATACTTATTTAAATCACAGACTCATTTTCTGGACCATTCAACACGGTGCTTATCAAAATAATTTAAACCAGTTTGTTGCTTTCCAATTAATACCGTTTGCTTTTCGTTAAATGCTTATAATTACTACTTATAGCTTTATCTTTATTTAGGCCAACTTAACAACTCCTGCTTAGATCAATCAAAAAAGCAAAAAAATCCACCTATTTAAAGATTCAAAAATGCATCTTTTATTTTGACTATAAACTCCCTCTTTTTAATTTTAAAGATGAAATCAAAAATTAAAACTACACCAAGTCAGAATCGACTCATGAGTAACTGTTCTTAGTCATTTACGTTTAATTGTAACATGCATAATTATCCCAAATAAATTTGGCCGTGTTACATCCTAATTAACCAGAAAAATTTTAACAAAATCCAAATTCGTTTAAGTCTTAACAAGACAATCGTCTGCAGGAGTCTGTAAACACTTTCTATCCAAAATCAACTTTTAGCTCGCAACACATAGAACATGCAGTTAGCCACCACCGCTAACTTAGCACAACAGCCTATAGCAACGTGCTACCGTTAGCGTTCTCTGTGAAACGAAAGCTAAAACAGCACAAAACGTACGGCGAAAACACTCCAAAAAATCACAACACACACTTTAGAAGATGACTTACCGCAATACCAGGACTTAATCCGCACAATTTATACCACTGTACCAAACTTTAATTCGGCACGAACAAAACATTCTCCTGTTCGTCCACGCGGACTGAAACATATTTTTCCAATTTTAGCCGTCCCGCACAGCAAACACCGACTCAACTACGTCCGTTACAGCCCAAAACCATTAACAAAAAAAAACCACAACATTATAAGCGGTGGCTTTTAGACCTAATTAATTATTTTATCGCGGAGGTTTCAGACCAGTCTGTTACAAGTTTCGTAGTCCGCTTTGAGAAATTTCCTGGCGCCCGCTTCCAGAAAACCCCTCAAAAGACTCGAACAGATGGCAGAAAACCGCCTATAACCACTAATTTATTTATCAAAACATATAGGCACAGCTATCGTATGTTAGCCGCGCTATCAAGCAAACAACTCAGACAGTATTAGCTCCTAGCTTAGGGCGGCCGCTCTGATGGCCTGTCGTAAATGTTCACAACTAATTCTTATAGCTATTTAATTTCAGTTATCCATCATATTCAGTTATATATTTATTTATCTATGTTAATTTATTTATTATACTCAAGTTCATTATTTATACTATAACATTTTAACACAAAACGCAACATCACCAGCACTTCTCGCCAAGCGCCTGCGTAAAAAACATCCCACACACACACATAGACACCCTTGTACAAGCAGAATTTAAAACACTAACCTCGTCGGAGCTCACTAAAAAAACACTGCCGGACCATTTCACTACTCAATTCGCGGTGCCCACGCGCGCGCTTGAGGAAGCGCAAGCCTCTCCAAAGTAATCCGTTCCAGATTCAACCGAGTGCGTCCCAGGCACCCCAAAAATCTATTTTCGTTTGCCAGCTTTGAAGATTCTCTCCGACAGCGTCCTGTCCGGAGTTGAGAAGGCCAATTCTCGGGCCCCGATCCGCACTTGTGGCTCCGATTTGAGTCGTTGAAGGGACCGCACCATCCGGTCCATCTGCTCCATTGTCCTGCAGAGTAACAAACTCCATCACCCAGCATGCACCGGTGTTTCTCTGCGGAGCGCAAAACAGGTCGCAGTCCTGCTCAGAAGAGAGACACATACAATGGAGCCGCTTCAACCACGGGCTTGCAACAGTCAATCTGCTCAAAACAAAAACAAAAAACATATTTAACTTGCATGACAACATTACCCAATGTTAGATTAACCAATCAATAGAATTAAAAAACTACGCAACTCTGCGCAGATTGTCAATAGAGCAAATACATGTCCGTTAATTAACTTAAAAAAATAACTGGATTTCGGTCCAAAACCCTGCACACAGATAGGGGTCACCATCTTGTTGAATTAAATAATTATCATAAGTAATTCAATGCATGTTCAAGCAGAGACAAAATGGAGCCAATTTCCAGTTTAACATTTATTTTGAACAGATTAACAAATTGCAGTTTACAGAGAAAGTTGCCCTAGTTTCTCTGGGGTCCGAGACTTAAAGAAATCGAACATTTAACTGATCTTTATTTCACACTTTATAGACAACCAAACCGGGTCCTGCCCAGGGTTTGTAGGCGAGTCCTTCTCACTCAAATCTTACTCCAATCCGATCATTGTCCAAACAATTGTCTTCAAAAATTGAATTTGCTGTCAGAAAATCCTGGAGTCAGAAAATGAGTCGTCTCTGTTCTGGGTCAAAGGTTCATTATAAAAATTTATGGTTAAATGGCTATCTGCTTCTCTAAAAACTTTTCTCCCAGTTTCTTATCTAAACATCCTTGCTTTTACAGCTTGCAATAAAAACTCACCCCGGGGTTTTATGACTTAAAAGCTTTCCTGCATAAACAATAGTGTCAGACCCTTAACCATGCAAACTTTATAAACAGTCTTTTACCTTCTGAATGATAAAAGTTTAAACCTTATGCAGAATTACCACAGTAGGTATGCTACCTCTGGATATTTTGGTTGTTTTTACATGTTTAAATAAGTGATATTAGGGTCATGTACAAAAGAACGAGGGTAAAAAGATCTGGATTATTACGTTTTATGTTGATATTATGTTTTATGTTGAGATTTGTTCATAAAACGTTCAGAATCATGTCAATTGTTTGTGAATTTTTAAGAGTGCTTATAAAAAGCCAGAGGTAAAAATGAGAGAAAATCTACTGTATTTTGTCCGGGTGAATGGAATTCAAATTTAATACACACTTCTATGGCACTGATTGTACACTTCCCTTTGCAAAGAAAGATTAACTTAGCAGGAACCTGAATATTGCATAATTTACTAAGAAGTAAACACACCCAGGGATAATAGATTTGTTTTTAAATTTCTATGGGAATAATAGTATTATATATATATATATATATATATATATATATATATATATATATATATATATATATATATATATATATATATATAGATATCTTTCTGCATGGAGTTTGCATGTTCTCTCTGTGCATGCATGGGTTCCCTCCGGGTACTCTGGCTTCCTCCCACAGGCCAAAAACATGACTGTCAGGTTAATTGATCTCTCCAAATTGTCCTTAGGTGTGAGTGTGTGCATGGTTGTTTGTCCTGTCTGTCTCTATGTGGCCCTGTGATGGACTGGCGACCTGTCCGGGGTGTACCCCGCCTCTCGCCCATTGACAGCTGGAGTAAGGCTCCAGCCCCCTCGCGACCCATTAAGGATTAAGCGGTTAAGAAAATGGATGGATATATATATATACATAATATTTTTCCTGAACGGCATGCCATAAAATATATAATAAATATATATATTTATATATATGTATTTTTTTTTCTTTCACGTTGCTCAATAATTACAATCCAAGAATCAAGTACTTAGCGTTACCAAACAAACAACCAAACCAAAACGAAGCCAAATGCAAATACACAGATTGCAATTTAATATTTACATTTCTAAGATAGAAAAAGCACATGCATAAGACATCCGGCACAGCTGGATTATCTTGCTGAGGAAAGAAAGTGTGCAAAAAATGTGCTTTGCGCATCACTTTGTCTTTCTCTTTCTCTAAAACATACAACTGAGAATAACTACACGGCTTCCTTGTCTACTATCAAACAATTGTTTGTTCTAATTACAGTAACTTATTATTCCTGATCAGACTCAGTCCAACAATTTTTTTCGCTGTATGTTTTTCCTCTTCCCCTTTTTGGTCTCACTGGCACACTTTGACTCTAACAGATATGCAAAGACACACATACAACCACACAAACATGCATTTGTTTGCTCTCCCTATTCATAATTCATAGATTTTGATCAGACAGAATGTTTGATAAGGCTTATGGTCTGGGCTTGCCCTCGCAGAGAGGGAAAGAACAAAAATAAACAGTCATAAATATATACATGCTAATACCCAAAGGATCATGTAGGAGGAAAAGTTAATGCAAAGATACAAGTGAAGAGTTAGATGCCGAGTTACAAGAAGAAGAAGCAGCAATAGGAATCTGGTGTTGAATGTATTTAATCCTGCATTTTCTGAAAAGGATTTTCAAGACATCAATTAAAAGGGTGAAGATTAAGATGAAGGCTTTTGAATACTGCACAAAATGATCAAAAGTATTGTGTTAACCACATCACTAAATATTCATGTTGCTCAACAGTTCCTGATTCTGTAATTCCTTCCTGCAATTCTTAAGTACTCATAAACATAGAAGGGTGTGTGATTAGTTTTGATCAAAATTTATAGAGCGAGTATAGCTATGTTAACTAATTTAAAAATACTTTATCTACAAAACACAGAAAAACACATGTATCTGTAGTTTAGGGAGTGGTTACTAATACATGAAAAAGTGAAAGGGAAAGCACACTTTTTTGAACACTTCCGGCTCTGGAACGCTACAGTATGTAGCCAGTCTTCTACTTTTCAAAAATTGCCTTTTAATAATATGTTGGCCTCTCTTTTTTTGTTTTATACTCATATTTCATGTTTGGATTTAATTTTTTCACTTCTTAAAATGTCTTAATATTTGCTTAAGAATTGGTGATTCTTTGTACTTCTCTCTTTTTAATGCTGTTGCCTCAGGGATTTTTCTTTATTGCCATCATTATCATCATTTCGAGCAGCTCAGAGAGCACACAGCACGAGCAGGTAAGTGAATCTTCAGCATTGCATTGTCTTGTTTTGTATGTACTTTTTATGATTTAATATGATGCTGGAATAGGTTTCTAATGAAAATTAGAATTTATTTCTGTGAGTCAAATGTTATACATATAAAGGTGAAAGAAAATCAGTGACAGAGATTCTGCATTGCATGGTTCATAATGGAGTATTAAGTAGTGTTAATGTTGAGTAACTGATGAAACATTTCAGTTGCACAAGCTTTGATTCCCTAACAATAGTGGATATGTGTGGTATCCTCTACTGACCATTAGTTACTTTTCACCCCAAAAGTCCTGTATAAATGTTGCGGTCATCGTGTCTTCTTGGCCTGTGTCCCGTCACTCTGGAACAAGATCCCTGTTTTGATAAGACAGTCCTCATATGTCAATGTTTTTAAGTCTCAACTAAAAAACTATCTTTACTCATTGGCTTTTCCTTACTAGTTTTACTCATTTTATATGATTTCATGCTCTCTATTGGTATCTAATCTTTTTATGTATTTTTAAATTTTGTTTTATGTTTTTATCCAGCACCTTGGTTGGCTTTCAGGCTATTTTTAAGAGTGCTTTACAAATAGCTGGCTATTTGTAAACTGACTATGGTATTGTATGGTATACATGGTATCTCAGAGTTATAATGGTCATGTCAAATATTTTTTCAAAATACTCCAAAATACATGGCTGTTTTGCTAAACTGCACATGGAAGTGATGAAAGGGAATGCAGCAAGGCCGTTCTGGGACAAGTTGACTCAACATGGCCCAGGCTAAGCAGACCCTAGTGGAAAAGGGACATATAATTATCTAATGTCACTGAAACGCAAGGCAGAGATGCAACTGAGTATTAGTAAAAACCCTGAAATAAACAGAAATTGGAGGAAATCCAAAGTCATATGCATATTTAGAAATTGAGAAACATATTTCTCCCCCCCCCTCTTTAAACTCATTTTCTGACTATTTCTGAGTCAGCATATGTAACAGAGCGAGAGTTCTGTTGGCTTTCCTCACTTGTGTAGGTGTTTTGCTTCTTGATGTAGCTCTAATAATACCATGTAAAAATGCATTACCTTTTTCTGTTCATTCTTTTCTAATAGCCATGCTTCTTCATCTTACACATATCCTTGGGTTCAAGGAAAACTTGAGCCAATCATTGGTGGACCCAAGCACATCTTCATCATTACCGTAATTATAGATTGTGGCATGTGAAAGTTTTTTTTTTTTTTTTATACCTGCACACAAATCAATGTGCACTGGTTGCATCATCCCATTATCCTTCTTTATGCAGATGATGTATGTGATGAGGGAACCCCAGTAAGATGTATAGAAGCTACCAGTAAATCTAACAATTTAGGGATTTGTGGAGGTACTTTCAATGCTTTTTTTTGTTTTAATATAACCTTACTTTGTTTTGATGTGTTTAAAATTCATTCAAATTTTATGACAAATTCACGTGTCTGTATTACATTCAATCACAAGTTTTAAAGTAATAGATTTTTGTTTGATCATTGATGTTGATAACATGTGAATACAGAGTTTCATATATTTTTTCAATAACACATCTGACATATTCCTCACCCATCTGTGTAACCATGTGCAGACTTCTTCACCTACAACTGTGACAGTATGGATTGTTACTGCCTTAGTTATTATTGCAAAAGTAGCAAGTAATACAAATATGTAATAAAAAAACATAAGCAACTACAAGGTTAACATCCTGTAGTGATTTTATATTCATAAATCTTAAAGTCTTGGGAGCAAAGTTTATAGTGAAGTATCACAGCTTGCAACAGGGTAATGGTCTTATTATGGAAATAAATCTCATTTACATGTGTTGTCCCTGGTGGCATTATACTTCACATTAAGTCCAACAATGTTTCGACTAATTCCACACTTCACCTCTTGCTTTACCAGTCATGTGAATGATGTAGCCTCCCAACACTGCAAGGTTCAATGTGTTTCTGAAATTACCTTGCACCTATTTTTGAAACATTAGCATTTAGTCTTGAAGAGGAACAAAAAGAATATGTTGCAGTCATAGAATATGTACATTTTGACTACAGGCTTGAAGAATTTCATGTAAAAGCAATGGGTGTCTTCTTGCTTTGCCTCAGTTATATGTGATTCATCAAATAAAAAACATGAAAAACCGACAATAAGACAGACAAAAGGGGGACGCAAAAAAATAGCGAAAGTGATGTGCATGAATGTGACATGAAGGGAGTAAGACTGAGATTGATGGGAGAAAAGCAAATCCTTCCCAAAAATAAGGGCTAATCCAATTTGAGTCTGATGGATAAGTTGGTAAATTGAGTAAACAAACTCAAACCTCTCTTTATTATGAGGTGCCAGGAAAAATCTAGTCAGTCAAAATGGAATCCCAAACAAGACAGCCTTGTGCAGAGGGGGGATAATGTTGGATAAACATGAACATGAGTAAGTGGAAGCACGAGAGACACAGAACACAAAGGAATCCTCCCAATAAATGGCAATTCCATCTCAGTTTGACATACTTTGAACAACAAAAAAGACGATACAGCCTGACAGTGATGGAGAAAGGAAAATATAAGGATACAGATGAGCTGGGTAGAGAGAGAGAGAGGCATCAAAACATGGGAAAAAGGGCAGTCAAACTGAATTTTGTAAATTGAGTATGATACATAAAATTGGCAAGGTGAAGTTAGATGTTGGGTTTGACTTGTTTACATTAAACCATTAGAACAGACTTATCTTTCGTACAATATCATAGCTCACATTTCTGGGGAAACAAATACTCAACTTGTAAGGGATCTGTATAGTCACACATTGTTGCATTGTGACTCAGAGGAGTCACAATGCAACAACTACTATTGCACAACATAGTATTACACAATATTTTTCAGCTATGTTAGACGTTTTCAAAAAATTTACCAAATAAAAAACTACATTTGAAATGTTTCCCCCATTAAAGCAAGGACTGAAAGGTACAGTATTAGGATACCATGTAATTATCACATTACTAATTTAATGATGATCTCAGTTGTGAAAAACGTACATTTACATGACACCGAAATTGTCTGCTAAGATTTACATAAAAATAAGAGGAAAAAAATGATACATTGTTTAAAATAGTATCAAGCAGAAACAGCGGAAAAACATGGAAAGAAAATGACAGTGGAAGACACAAACTGGATGGGAGCTTTTCAGTTTGTTTTCCTGTACATAACTTTTTTTTTATATTTTAGTTTGCACACCTCTGTAACATTATTTTGCACCTTTTCTATTACATAGATACACAAAATAGACCTAATCAAAAACATACTCACAGTTTGCACAAACATTCCTAATAAAAAAAGTCTCATCCATCTTACGTATGTTGAGACATGCTTGCTAAAGATCATCTGCCAAATTTCTTACTTGGGAAAGCCACAAAGTGAAGAATATGCATATGTTTCCTTTATTTATCTTTTTTTTTTTACTGAGATGGGAAGAAATGTATTTTGATTTGTTTATTAATTTTGGATTTGTTCTTTCCTGAAAGTCTTAACTGTGAGGCAGAAAAACATTAGTGATGGAACGATGGGGGGAGGGGAGTCTGTTCATTTTCCCATCATTTATAGTTTGTTACTTTAAGGCAAAATCAGAAGGAATGGAGACATGTGGTTTTGCAGAAAAGAACATATGGCATCTACTCTAGTGGAAAACCTTAATTTGGGGTAGAGTTTTGGCACCCGTTGCCTGAGTGGAATTAACATGCTGTCAGAGTGGCTCTGGCAGAAGACTAAGTGGAGCACTCTTGCAAAGCACTGTTCCCAGGAGGCTGTCAACATATCCCTTCCGACTGGCCATCATGTCTGGACCATGTTATAAGGAACTCCTATAGAAAAGGGGAAAAAAGAACAATCCACATAGAGGGGCTCTATTAACTTTTAAGCAAAAGATCCCAACACATTTACTTTTGGCAAGCTGTGAGAAAAAAGAAAAAAAATAGGATGGCAACACCATCGCTACACTGACATATTTACAACTATGAAACTTCTTTCAAATAAAATCTTTAAAAATATGAAGAAAACTAGAACTACCAGCAGGTATCAACAGGTTATTTTCTTGAGTACACACCAGGACAATTTAGGGGGGGGTCTTAACTTATTTTGGGAGGCTTCAGTTTTTATGTAACCCCTTTACGGTTTTACCCATCATTGTCAGTGTGTTACATATTTATGGGTCAAATGGTCTTATTTGACATCCTTACTATGTAACTATCCCTATTTTACATAATTAAAAATCTGAGATTCTTTTCAGGGGAGGCAGGCTGAGGTAGGTTTGGATGTTTTCCCGAATGACCGGTCTTTTCTACATTGGTGGTCAGAACCTTTGTTTTTGTACTCCAATAGGAGCTGCTGTCGAATCACTGTTGTGATCGAGAAATTTATTATTATGATTAATCCTTTAGTATTATTAACACTGAGAGCAGAGGAGCCAGACAACAGGTGTTGAGTTCGAGGCTAGAGAAGACATCACTGCCTGAGAAAATATTGATTCTTCTTACATACTTAGTTTTGAGAGTTTCTCTTATTGTGTTACATATAACCCAAGCTATTGCCATTGTTTTGTATATGTCAAAAGTCACTTATTCACAGCTAAAGAGCCAGATGTCTTCATCCGGAGATATCCCCACCCTGAGGTTAATAGTTGTGTCTTCAAATTGATAGAGGCAAGGTTGCTGAACTTTATAAATACTTATTTTCATATGAGCTTGTTAGAGAGTAAGTAGGTGGTGGGGTAGTAGGTAGTTGGGGAGTTAGGAGGGGGGCAGCATTCAGCATTCACTGTGATCTGTGCTGTTCTCCTGTATGATCAATTCAACTTTTATTAAAACCTCCAAACTCTTAAAGGAATCTCTCTCATCTTTATTAAGAGTCTTAAATGCCATTACAACTGTCATCACTGTTTGTCTGCTTGTGTAAGTGATTGATAAAATATAATTTGGGTTATATACCCGAATTGGCCCAATCAAGTCGCTCAGCGGAAGTTTGAAATCAAGTCGTGCTGATTTGTTATAATTCAGAGGGAAGTGAGCAGACATCGCCAAACAACTGGCTGTGCAAAAATAAGAAGAGTTACTTGCAAAGCAGTTTATAACAACAAACAGAAAACGCAGCTACAAGTACTACGGCTTAGATGTTGCTGCTCTGTGTGCCATTTTACCCTGATCAGTGAGACTACTTACCACTGTAACTGTCCTAATACGTGGGTGTCTTTACTTGATTCTTTAAAAGGCTGATCGTGTATGGAGACACTGAGAGGAGCAGGCCAATACAGATTACCCCGTCAGAAAACTATCTGGATAAATGAGCCTGATGTTCCATATGTAGAAACACGCCTTTCTACAGGTGCAGCTTTGAGTGAAATGAATACGTCTTACTACTGTGCTCAAATCTGCTGTCAACTACTTTGATATTGTTTGCTATATCAATAGCTCTCATCGGCTTTGAGAGAATGCCCTAACCTAGCAACTGTTGTTCTTGTTCTTCTTTTCTTCTTCGTCTTCTTCTTCTTTATAAACAGCCTGTAAGGAACAAATTAGGGCAATACCGTTACCAACTTTAGTGTGTACAAGTCAATACGTTGCATGGTTACAATTTATGGCATAGTAATCTGTTTTGGCCACTGGAGGCTGGCCATCAAGTCTGTCACTGGCTCCGCCCCTCCCCACACACTCTCCTCTCTTTGTCACATTTGTCCTGCATTGCTAAGTGTCTTTGCACATCAACAGAGATGGTAATTTGTAGAATAGCTTTGAGTCCTAAAAGGTATGATCCTTATAATGCATTTTGCCATTGGGTAATATTAAAATCCTATTCTCATCAATTCCACTTCTGCTAAGCCCCTTCCAGCTCCTCACCAGCAGAGCAAACATCCTCCCAAAAAATAAAAAATAAAGCTTTGTTGAAATGCCTTCGGTCAGTCTTTATCCACGATAGAAGATTCTCATCACCAGGGAAATTTTATGTTGCTAGCAGGCTGAGGAGAAGATGGATGACGGTAATCACAATCTAGTAAGAAACCATTCAATAGGGTTCTGGAGCCACAGCATAGAGTGAAGTACCACGTGTGGCAAATGAGAACAAAGCCATAACTACAGTAAACTGGTTTATAACATAGCATTTTATTTTTTATTTTATTTATTTATTTATTTTGAGCAGTTTTACTTTTTAACAACATTCATATGCTCATTATTCTGTTACAGGAGCTCAAAAGACGGAGCAGGCTGAAGCTACAAGCTTATATATCCGCTTACCCCGTAATCAATATAATAACTATTTATATTTCCCGGTCACACTGCACAATCCATCTATAGCCAAACTAATAATTCAGAAAACAAAAAACAAAACAACAACAAAAAAAAACCCAAAGAAGCTCAATTGCAGGGGCGGGTAGTACTCAATTACATTTACTGGACTTAAGTAATTTTTAAAAGTAATTGTATTTTTAGAGTATTTTATCCATACAGTGCTTTAATATTTATATTGTACTTATACAGTGCTTTAATATTTATATTGTACTTTGCGTGAATAAAAGTAATAATGAAATTTTGCATCCAAGAAAATTTCAAAACAGCAAGACAGTCATGTTGAGGCTGTATTGATTGAGAGCGGACTCTGTTGAAGAGACTGAAATTTGTTGCAGTGCAGAAGGAGGTTATAAAGACCTTATTTGACTCTGTGGTAGCAGCAGCCATAAACAATCAGACTCAAGAGACAATTATTGATTAAAAGCAAATTTTAACAAGTAAGTATTAAGATTGGATTTAAACAAAGGAAGGGATTCAGCATTGCAGAACACCCAAGGTCATCTTCTATAGCGCAAAAGGAGATCCTACCTTTTTTAGTGGGAACTGCAGGAAGTATATGAGCAATTCATGCCTCCTTCTGCTAACAAGGATTAAGCAGAGAAAGCAGAGAAAATGCATTGAAAAGACTGTGGTTCAGTTGTTGAACCTTTACCTCCAACACGTTTTCCTTCCACTCAACTCTCTTTGAGTTTGCTATAATAAGAGAATAAAGCTAGAATAGCCTTTGCTTGTATTTATGTGTAGCAGTGGCATGGGATATAAAGCCAGCAGTGTACTTAATCTTATTCAGCCAGAGTCAGTATTTGTGTCTGTGCATAGTGATCAAATTGATTAAAACTGCTATCGATATGAGTAGTTTTTGCATTGACGCTTCATATTGAACTTGGGAGGCGGCAAGTTTGTGCTAACATACAAAAAGACTTAAAGGTGAATCAAAACAGTACAATACAAAGGCTGTAAATAAGTATCTTTCTGTCATTTAGCACTTTTTTAAAAATAAGTTACAACTTACCTAATCAAAAATCTAATAAAACTTCACCATGGGGTGTTTTGGTGGAATTTGGTGGAAAGAATTAATTTATTCTATTTTGAAAATTTTATAGTTCAAGTCAGTGTCATTAATGTGGTGCTAAATCAGCAATTCATGCAGGGCACTTGTCTTATGAAGCAGGTTTACAGCATTTTCGTCATTACATTAATACTAATAATATCGATCTAATGAGTAATCTCACTTCCCCACACTGAACCTGTAGGCATATGGTATGTGGTGATGGATGTTGCTTCTAACTCTGAGGAGCAATACGATAAAGTGTCACAGTTGAGTCACATTACACTAATATTCAAATTGTATAATGTTTTGTTAACAGACACAATGCCACACGATTAATTGACTTGGTAATTAATCAACTTGAATTGTGGCTTGTAAGCAAAGTTCAAAATCTTCTCTTATCTGTTTTAGACAGTTTGACAGTCTCGATTTACACAAGAGTTAAATCGTCTGAATTTATGCTCATATAGTAGAGTTGATTATTACTACCAAATGAGGTACGCTGGAGTTAAAAATTTTAGCTAAAGTCTGAGACCATGAAAATCACAAATGTCACAAGTCATACTTTTTATATATGTTCAGTTATGTCCAGTTTCAGAGCCATCACATGATGTGCCAAAATTAATACTGCTGTGAGTTAAATAACTTACATTTGGGCAAGTGTATTACTCCCATACATGTGCAGTGAAAGCTGTTTATGTTAAAGCCCTCACACTGGGAACCATTAATGTTGTGAGGTTTGTTTTGACTATGAATAATTATGAAAAATTGTTTAGGTCAAACTTACCAAGTTTGGAGCACTATTCTGGGATCCAGGCAAATAATAATTGCCTAATAATAAAGGTATAGTGGAGTATTTTTTCTGAATTTCAGGAAAGAACTGCTCTTTCGACTTTTAGAAAAGAAAAAAAGAATCGCATGCACAAAAACGGATTTCCCCTGGAAAGTAACAATATAGACGTCGAAAACGACTTATTGGAGTAACATGAAATGCATTTTTTCCAAATAGCATGCTGAAATGTAGCCTGTAACTGTTGAGTAAAGAATTGGCAACGGCTGCATCAATGGGGAGCCCAATATGTGCTTTCAGCACGAGGCATCTTTGGAAAGACTCTCCTAAAACACTCTGGTATTTTTTTTTCTCTTTTGAGGCCTTTTTCTTCTTCTCATACACTTTGAAAACCATGTTAAAGGACCTGGACAGAACTGTGAGGTAGAATGAATGAAAGGCATAGTATGCTACACATGAACACCTAAGCATGCACATTCTCTCAGAATGATTGACATCATAGTTCAGTTTAAAACCTTGTAATGTACGCTTTCCTCTTAGGAGGACCAATATTGAAGATGATTCACCCAGAAGAAAAAGATCCGGTGCCAGACATTTAGGTTTCAGTTTATGTTTATGATTACCTCCCTGATAAGGCTGAGAGAAATAAACAATAGATGAAGAAAAGAGCTCTTGATGATCTTTGAACAGCAAGTTATCACACATGTATGTGGAATAATAACAAACTATGACTTTCCAAAATACAACAGTTTATTAACAAAAATAATTGAGCTTTCTAGCCAAAAGGCTTTGATCAACAAACTCACTAAGCTAGTAACACATAACTAAACTACAAAATAAAATTGCTTTGTTAATTTTAAGTGACCAACTTTGGGGGTTCTGAGCACGCTCAGGAAAATGACACATCATCACTTCAACCCTTTCCTTTGATAAACATTGCAAATTAAATCTCAGAAAGTTGGTCCTTGCTAATGAAATTGTCCTACGGTGTGAGTGTTTGCCTATATGGTTGTTTGTCCTGTCTGTCTCTATGTTGCCCTGCGATGGACTGGTGACCTGTCCAAAGTGTACCCCAGAGATAGTATTCTACTCTATTGAAATTGACTGAAATGCAATGGTCTAAATATCTAAAACATTATGTTATCTTAACTGTATTTTTTCCTGTTCGAGCCATTGTAAATGTTTGAAATCCGCACAGGAAAAGTATTTCTTTGACAAGTCATTAATTTGGTTTCACCATTATGATTTCTCTTTGCTCCACCAGAGTCCTTTCAAGGTCAAGATTCCTGGGGTTAATGCAGACGTTTAGACACACTCCACAGTTTCTCAGTAAGACCCTGTGTAAATTAAAACAGTGCAGTGGCTGTATACCTTTGTATTTACTCGACTCTTACAATTCAAAGCAACCAGTATAAAAATGTTACATGGTAATGAGACTTAGATGTGTTTATTTTACTAATACGATACTTGAAATAAGTAAATGAACTTCATCAGACCATTTAAATATGAAAATGTTCCAGTCTTTGTTCTAACTTGTGTATTAGGTTTAATTGTCATATTAAGAATCATGAGGTTTGAGCTAAAACCCTGCTTATACATGTACTGCAAGCCTAAAATACTCTAGTGATGCTGTGAAAAGCTGGCATTTGAGAGAGCAGATGTCCTCATAATTTTCTCCAGACTCCACTTTTCATCTGATCTCTCTTGTTCCAGAAGATCAGTGGGTGAGACGTATGAGAATGTCTTCATAGGTTCAGTGTTTTTTTTAGGTTTAGTGCCCTTTTATGTAGGTGAGCATGTGTAAACTTTGGGGGTTTTTCTAGCAGAAAAGAAAAGAAAAAAAGAAAAGTATATTCTTAGAGTAGCACGTTTTTCCCAAAATGGAAGAAAAACTTTATTTGTTTTGTTGTTGTTTTGGATTTAGATTAATTTACTATATGGCGATAAGGACCAGCAGCTTAAAATTACAGCATGACCAAGGTTTTTACAGAGGGGCAAGAGGCATTTCATTAAACTCTTGGCTCATATTTTTGTAATTAACAAACCCTGTAAAATGTAGTAATAGAGTGTGTAACATTTTGAGATAACATACATAAGAATTTAAATATTTATGAGCTTATTTGCTTTGGCTTTTATTAAAAAATATTTAAGATACCATAAACTTTTCACAATTAATTGAGCTTAAAACAAGCAGAAATTAAATTTATATTGCGGGCTGCTCGAAGCTGGCACACGACCACAGGCAGAGACATTATTAATCCATCAAACTTGTGCTGAGACACTTGTTCCTAACATTTCCTTAAACATTTATTCAAGGCAAATTGTTGCGGGAAGCCAATGCGCCTGACTTTGACGGCTTAAAATAACTTTCAGGGATTTTGTCTTTCCAGTCAGCTATTCATTAACCCCTGGATTTTTGTCTTTTCAGATGTTTATGCAATGCTCGTGCTACTATGCATAATGTCCAACCTTTGGTTAAACTTCTCCATCTTGCAGTAATCACATATTTTAAATCCTGTTTGACCTTTTAAACTTTAAAACACTTAAATAACCTATCTTATTCGTCACTGAAAGGCATGGTTTATCCTTCATGAATGTTTTCAAACTTGAGCTTGGATGAAGCAAACCGGTGACTGCAGATGAACTCAGCTGACTTATGCAGCACACAAACACAAGACACTACAGACAGTAATAAGGAGCTTCTGCTCACACACACAGTGGGGCTAGAAAAAAAAATCGTCTTGCATATTTCAATTAAAAAAGAGAAGTTCATAAAATTTGTGTTGACTAAAAATGATGACTTTTTATAGTCATCTTCATGGACTCTGTTAGGTAATAGAAGCAGAAGTAAACTAAAGTTAATTTTAAAAAAAATAAGTTTTTAATATTTAAAAAATAAAGTAATTTATTTTAAATGACAATATTTATAGCACCCTTGCTAATAGCTTCTTAAGAACGAACACCAACCAGAGTTGCCTTCCTCAATGGTCCCTCTGATCTCAGTGCCAAAGTTTAGTTATGGATTACATGACGTATATTATTTTTTTCACCACTTTAAGATACTGATCTAAAATTTAAAATAACAGTTTTTGCACAAAAATACAATCAAAGGTAAAACTGTATCATCTTTATTCTACTTGAGAGATGAGGGACCCCACTCATGAAGATAAGAGCAGTTACGTTATAGGCAGGCAAGCAATCCTGTCACTTAGATTTACAAAACGCGTGCAGAAGGCATAGAAGTAAACAAAAAAATTATTAATGGTTCATTTCTATTCAGCTTTTAATTAGAAGATGTGATACTGCCTCACCGATCTTGTTACTACAACTGAATAAATAACAGAAATCATTAATGTCAATAAGATGTTTCACAAACCATAACCTACTGAGCAAGAGACCTGATTTTAATGCACTACAGTCTCTAACGGACTACAGTACATCTCGTTTAAACATGAATAAAGGTCAAGCCTATACATATATCAGGTCTAGATTATTTTTTTCTATGTTAAGATCATTTTAAAACTGACAGGAATTGCATTTATCAGTTCATTTGACCATCTTCCAAAAACATTCATAATCAAGTGCCAAAAAAGTACAAATGGAAACAAATATATTTTTATCTTGTAATATTGAGGTATTGATATTAGTGATTTCAGAATCAGAGAGGCCTTATTGCCAAATGTTGGGCATATATACAACTTTAGGAAAATGATGTGATACTTTTTGCTAACATACAAAAAAAACACAACACTTGAATAAGAATAAAAATAAGATGTACTAAACAGACTGATATATAGAGGAGTGCAGGTGTACAGATCCTATGGAAATGAGAGTCTGCAGCCAGTCACCTTCTCAGCAGAGCACACAACACGCTGCAGTCTCTGTTTGTCCCTGATGGTGGCTCCAGTGGACCACACGGGGATGGATGGACTCGATGATTGCAGTGTAGAACTGCATCATCATCTGTATAGAAGTTGGGGGAAATCCAGTATATTGGTTTATTTCATAGGCAAAAATTAAGAGAATCAAAGAGACATTGTACAATGGATTTTGTGGTGCAATGTGTCTGTGTAGGATAATAAGGAAAACCAGAATAAAAATCAAAGAACAGTTGAAAACACAAAATAAATATCACATATTGTACTTGTTGTACATATCGTACACAAATTACTTTCCAAAATGATGGTAAGTTATTAGGTTCTTCTGTACTCACATTACTGAGATGTTGAGTTTGTTTTAATAAAGGTATGGCATGAGATGCTTTACTAACATATTTCTTCTGACTAGAAGTAGTATTACGTTATCAGAATGGCCCATTCAGAATCTGTGGAGAGAAGTCTTCCAACCTTGAAAACGTGAGTTCATCACCCTGTTAAATTGTCAAAATGTCAGAGGTAACAAAAAAATTTGTCAACGATTATACGTAGAATGGTGCTGAATGTATCAAGAAATATGTTATGGTTGATTACTGAGAAGGTTATAAATATTTTTTGACAACATTTTTTCTATTACACTGTAAATACAACACAATACAGAATGATAACTTCACTGCTGCGTTAATCTGCCATTATTTCTTTAATATAATTTGAGATCAGACACATTTTCTGAGTAATACTCTACATTAACACTGCACCATGCCTCCTTCCAGGATGCTGGTTTTATTTAT
This sequence comes from Apricaphanius iberus, assembly GCA_028564705.1. Taxonomy (NCBI): domain Eukaryota; kingdom Metazoa; phylum Chordata; class Actinopteri; order Cyprinodontiformes; family Aphaniidae; genus Apricaphanius; species Apricaphanius iberus. Next base: position 128,846 of record JAPXFQ010001213.1, read on the forward strand.
TATTTTTTGCTGTAAAGGGCCAACTCAAATATTGATATGAGAACACTTCATGGAACCAAGGTTAATGCTGGCTAGCTCTATCATATTATGCGCTTTAAGACAAAATGTGCAATCTTGTAAAAAGATACCTTGAGATTAATCTCTGAATAAGACCCTTGCTCATATTATCAGTACCCATGTATTCCTGGTGTTTCTCTCTTTTTTTAGTGAGGCCTACTTTTTAAAATTCGAACATGTTGCACCCATTAAGTGGTTTGTGATGCAAGTGCAAGAGGCAAAAACCAAAAAACAAAGAAACAGGTCTGTTAAATAAATATCAGTTAAGTCTATACAGAAAATACCAGAGGAATCTGATGTCCATAGATGCAGTAAGTGCTATAATTTGAATTGTTTTTAGCTGGAAGTTAAAACTGCCGATGGTGACGTTTGCTGAAGTTGTTTTGCTGTGGACCTTTTAACCCCACACAGCGTCTGAATAGCACAGATCCCCAGGAAATAAATTGCATCTCTGCTTGTCATTATCACATTAACTCTGCATCAACTGTCAACAAAGAGCCACAGTATACTCAAATTCACTCACAAACACAGTCTCATTGCCGGCTTTCTGCTTGACTCATCTCCAAACAAAGCTATGGATGTTAGTGTCTAAAATCCTTTCCCTTTTAATGTTATTGGGTGAACAAAAAACAAGCCTTGGAGAAGACGTGAAAGATGACGATGAAGGCAAATAAAGAAATGAAGAGGCAAGCGCCAGCCAACACCTGCTGTGACCTCATTGATAGATGCAGAGTTTTTCAAGGAAGGAATCTTGCTTCATTTGCGAATCTTTCCACAAAGACAGTAGGCATTTTGTGTGTGCTTGAAAGTGATAACATGTTTACTATTATTGCATGTATTTGTGAGCATACATAAATATACATGTTACTATGCAGATTAAGTACTGTGGGAAACTGTTAGCCCCTTTGAAGAATTCCTCTGCTCTGTTTTTCACACTTACATTTTACAGATGGTCACACAATTTGATTATCAGATGAAAAATAACTTGAGGGAACTGGTAACAAAGAGTTTCAAAATAATTACCTAGTCCCAGGTGGAAGCTCCAAATCAGTCAAAAGGTATTGCTATAAGCCACGTGTAGTTATTTTCAATTTAGCTTTCTGTAACTGCACAACAAAGGGGGTAGTATACAGAGGAGTACAAAAGGCGTTAAACAAAACTAGTTTGACATTCAGAACAAATAAACACAGTATTTGACCTTGGTCACATTTGTCAACTCTTTATGTGAGAAAAAGCAAGATATGGGATTGTTAATTGTCTCCTCCTTAACTTTCATAATCATAAATATATATATATATATATATTTATGTTAAACACAATATTGAATTACAGACCATAGTTTGAACAAACTCTTTGAAGCAATATTTTTATAAGCATAGTAGTTATAACATAACATGAATGTCAAGCTAGAGAAATTCAATCAGATCAAATCCCAGATTAGGTAACTTCAAATTACTTAGGTGCACAGAGATTGCTTTGATGGCTTTAGATAATTGTCCAGCTGCATAACCCAGTTGGGATAACAGACATTATCCTGAGGAATTTCCGGAAGAAAATTCATGGTTCTATTAATTCTACCTCGTTGTTTAGGTGCTGAAGCAGCCAAGATACCTTAGACCATCACATCAAACCACACCAAACCAAACCAAATTTGACCGTTGTTCTTTTTATGAAATGCTGTGCTATTTTTATACCAGATGCAACAAGATCTTTCCAAAAATGTCAACTTTTGTCTTATTATTCTACAGAATATTTGGTCATATGTTTTTTTTTAGGAATTGTAAGTAGAGCCTTGTTTTTTCATTAGTGAGTACAATTCCTCAGATTGGAACTCTTATGTCCATACCATATTTTCTCTGTCTCTTTCTCATTTCTGAGTCATGAATATAAATAATTTCCTGGAAAAGTGAGGCCTGCAGTGCTTTACATGTCCTAGGATCTTTTATGAACTCCAAGATGAGTCGTTGATGCACCCTTGTGGTAATTTTGGTTGGTGGACCACTGCTGGGATGGTTCATCTTTGCTGCATGTGTTACGTATTTCAGGAGATGGGCTCTCACTGTAGACCCAAAAACATTACAAATAATTGTAATGCCTTTCAGGCTGATACATTTCAGTGACTTGGTTTCACATCAGTTCTTGAATTTCTTTACATTGGGACATGATGATGTATTGCGTTTTAAGATGACAGTGGGAATATGTAAAAAGGAAAATTAAATTATTTTTTTCTCTAGATCTGTTATTAATCAGGTATGGATGTGACTGATGACATTGTACCTTAGAATATGTTTAACCACAGTTATATCAAGATTGACAATCACGTAAATGCATCCAGGCAGTGCCGTGTTTTGTTTTGTTTCCCTTCTATTTGTTCTATAAGCATTTAAACAGCACCTCAGCTGCATGAGGATTTTCCAGTCATTGGGAATGTTCTTTCGTAAAACTAGTTTTGTGTCCTTTAAAAAGCTATTACCTTGCTGTTAAGTAAGGCTTACTGGAATCTGAGTAAAAAAAGGAATATAAAGGTTGTTTTATTTGCTGTTAAAAAGAGTATGGGATGTGGCAATTTCTCTGGTAAGCTAGGGCATATTGGTTTTATCCTCTGTGAACTGCAGAAATTAGCAGTTTCTACTTTAGGGCAACATTTAAAGTATACAGAGTACAAACTTGATGAGCTTGCTGTTTAATCACAGCCTCTCTTTCTTTGGTTTTCCGACATGATGGGGAACAGAGGGGGAAAAGCAGAGACACTGTTGATAAAAAAATGCAATAAGAGGAAACCTAAAATCAGGAGTTATGCAAAAGGCTTTATTGTATCCCAACTCAAACTATAGGCACAGAGGTTTAATATTAAGATGCATAATATTAAGAAGAACAGTTTTCAATTGAATCTTACATTCTTGTTTCATCATGTTCTATCTAATGAGAATTTAATTGTTTTGTACAGAGCATGATGTGGATGTAGCTGCCAAAGTCTCTAAGCTCTACACCTGTTCTCTCTGGATTTATGCAAATTTTCATTACCAGTACTCCAGCACACCATATTAATTTAACTCACTAGTTAGGAGTGGTGATTATTAAAAAGATGAAATCCCTTCTGTTTATTGTTGCCTTTGCATGTTTAACATAGATGGGTTTTTTTCTTTCTCTCATCTCCCTCCTAACTTCACCTGTTTACCTCTCGATAAAGTCTACATTGGTATCTTCATACAACTGTCTCTCATCCTTCAGATATAAATGAACTGCTGATTATTAATCCAATGAGTTTGTGTTTCTGTTTTGGGCCAACCATCTATGTTGCTCCTATTTGGTTTATCCAAAGTAGAGGTGGGAACATTCCTCATTGTACTGGACTGCATTTATTTCTGTATTCCATCTCTACCCAGGCATTACAAGGGAAGCTGGCATTGACATAAACTGTGAACTTTTGTCTGTACACCATCAAACTGGTACATGAATAAACACATATAGCCACAGTTTTCAATAAAATAGTCCTTGCTCTTGCTGCTATATGTTTACATGGTAAATGGTAAATAGCTGGGATTTGAACTGGCAACTTACCAATTATGGGGGAAATTCCTACTGCCTGAGCCTCAGTCACCCCACTTGATGCAAGCAAGCTTGTCAAAATGTAATGTTAACACTATGATGTTCTCTCCATCTTACATAGGCTTCCAGTTAATCACGTGTGAAAAAATAACTAAATGAAAAGGTTATTCTCGTGCTTGATAAAGTTAGCACTTTGCTTTAAACGTCAAAACTTTCAGAGTTTCAGCTGCTCCCTGTGCAGCTTTTCCCTATACTGACTATTAAAAGTGCTGCCATTATGTAACCTATTTGAAAACACCACATATTAACACTAAGTTCACTGACACTGAAATCACTAAGACTTCTCCAGGCTTGATTCTGACCACTGCAGGTTTTTTTTTGTCTTTTAAGGACTAGGGCTAAGAGAAACATTATGCTTCAGCTTTGTTGGTACAGGTAATTCAGTAATTAAAGTTATGTGTAAATGTTTAAATACACCTTCATTCCCTAATGTATTAGAAATGTGATTTTGATGTTGAGGCTATGATCATCACCACATGGCAATGCTGCTCAAATGCAATTTAATGGTTAACTTATCACTTCTATGTAAACCTGACTTGTGCTTGTCAGAAAGTGAGGAGAGGGACTCTTACCTCAGAGGCCCAAAGTATGCTGGGGTAGTGGAGGCACTGAAGAGAACCCAGCTGAAGCTGGCTGCTTTCACAGTAGACATGCAGGAAGCAGCGCATATTATGTAGAGTGCAGTAGGATTCTTTGCAGCTCACTTAGTTGGCCCAAATTGTTAGGGTTTGCATGATATATTCTGCAAAATTATCGATTATGTTAATATCAGCAGCCCAGCTCAAGCTGACTGTCTGAACTAGCTCGCATGAGCTGTCTCATTAGCTTAAATGAAAAAGAAAATGAAACAATTCCTTTTATCCCCATTAATGCATCAAAGCATATGTCGCTAACCATATTGAGATCTTGGAACGAATAATTGGTACATTTCTAAAAAACACAGATTTCCTAGATTAACAAAATAATATACATGGCCTACAGTATATCAGAGTATTTTGCAAGTCAAGCGAGCAGGCAAAAATAAGTTGTGACTTCAAAAGATGTGCGGCTTCCTGAGGCAGGAACTTATAAAAGTTTTCTGACTGAAATGGATCTGGGGCATGTAAATATAACAGTTAGTTATCATTATGATTGAAAGACAAATTTGAATGACAGTTTGGACATGTGTACAAGTGCAAAGCTTTGCCATGTCCAACTGTTAGCTCTAACATTGCCTTACCCATACTTTGTTTGGTTGTATAGCAGCATTCAATTTAACCAGCTATATCAAACTGTGGTTTTGATAATATGTAGTCTTTTTTATATCCAGCATAGCTTATTGGAAATAAAAAAGGGAATATGTCTGCAATGTAACATGCATCCACACTTGTTATAAACCATTATTTACCACTTCAACCAAAAAAGAACAAGATGATCCTCTTCCTACATTCCTCCTACATACCTCCTACATTCTCTTCAGATCACTATTTCTGTCGGTCACAGCCCTGTTTGGCAGATGGTGAAATAAGCCACCATGGTTGTACATGTTTGTGAATATGCAAAGCTGACATGCTATATTGCACGGCCGCTAATTATTTTGGCTTCATCAGTGTGTGTTATGGTTTGTTGTGGTCAAAAAAAGATTGAAGCAGCATTAGCAGCCCCCACTGTGTTTCTGAATACATAAAGAATTATTTCTGAGGTTGGTCTCAAGCAGCCTTACCTGTACCCACATCAAACTTTGCACTTAACCTCTATTTGAACTCAAGGGGACACAAAGTAAATAAATCAGCAGTGGTATTTTGGGTGAATGAAGTTGGCAGCTGTACTTCTTGTCACCTTGACAGATGAATGACACAACTCCTTGTTATCCTTTTGAAGATCGCTCTTTTCATTATTCTTCTGCCTCTGCTTTATCCCCCGAACCTCTGTTCTCATTTGTCTTCATTTCTTCATCTTGCACTGGGTCTCACTTGTATTCTTTATTTAGCTCTAATGAATTCTTCCTTATATGTTTCTCATTTCTTTTCCCTCCCCAGCTTTCTTTACTACTTTCACTTCCTCTGTTTCCTTTTCTTTTCTTCTTTCTTCTCTGTGCTTTTGTCCTCACATCCTTTGGGCTGCTGGAGGATGTGGCTCAGCGTCATGTCTCAGGCCACTGGAGGACTTTTAGAAGTCAACAAGAGAGAGGCTGTCGTGCTCCCCGGGGTTCTCCACATGCATGCAAGACCACGCATGCACACACACACAGACACACGCATATACAAGCACACATTCGGTTACACACATACCCCTGTTAAGCTCTTGAATTTGCCTCAAAGAACCAGGCTCCCTGAAGGCAAGATGCCACAAAAAGAAAAACAAAGAGGTGGAATAATTTCTCTCTGTCCTCCACTTTCCATCTCTTTCGAAACCTCCTTGCCTCCTGCTGCCGTCTTTAGCGGTGCTCTGCAGTGCAGCACAATCATGCAGAGTGATCAAAGAGTCCTAGGTTTCAGAAGCGAGGGACAAGTTGAACGTGTGTGGAACACAAGATGAGAAACGAAGGCAGGGGAACAGAGCTGTCAATCAAACACTATATCAAACTCGCTGGGGCTTGTGTTCTCAGTGGCACCACGTACCCATGGAGGGCCATAGATACTTTACTATAACTGTACTTCTATATGCCTGACTTTCTTTATGTTAGATAAAAGGAAATGTTAACATGTTCAACAACTACACATTATTCCACAAATCAAATTTAACCTTCCTGAAATAATGGTACATGTTCGAGGATCACCAAACGTTTTTTTTTCTTTCTTTTTTTTTTTTTTTTTTTTGCTGTGAAACTGAAAATGAAATTACTATGTCTGATATTTGCATATTAATGTCTATCTGCAAAAATTGTAATGAGGAGAACAGGCAACCAGAAAACATAGACAGGATGCTCTTCTAACAGGTTGTGCAAGGTTGGTTTGAACACAAACCTGACTCCTTTGGAATAAATTATGTCAGTTAATACAAGTGATTTACCATGGAGTCACAGCGCCCTCTTCTGGATCTATTAAGAAGAACGTGGACGTTTTTGTATGTGTGGAATGTCTGAATGTGTGCATAACATAGAAACAGTGCTGAGTAAATGGGTTTGACCCCTTACAGATCAAACATTTTTGTTAACAGACAAAAAATTATAAGATGATAATTCCTTGCATTGAAACACTTTAACTTTTATATTTATATAATATTTATATTACATTATATTTATTTATATTTATATTATATTTTTATAGGTTTAATTACAAACCTTATTATGGTACACAGATCACAGTCTTTGGCTGTTTCTAAACCGCATGTACAGCTAATATACCAGAGACAGATGCAATAGACCCTCCTAGCTCAATAATATAACCATGACATCAATCACAAGAAAAGGTTAGACTATGTAAAGGCTGTGATTCCTCTTTTAGATGTATGATTGAGATGATAACATTACCTTTTCAGCATTCCATTAAGTTCTGCAGAAGCACATATACTTATTACTTCTGTGATAGCAACTAAACCCTGCAAGACAGTGCTGAGGACCAGGCTTGAGAACAGTTTTAATATATGAGGTTCCGTTTGTACACACACATATGCAATTAACTCATATGCTACACTTACATATGCATAAAGCATCGACATAAAGCAACAGCATCTACACATATAACATGTACTATTTTTTTAAACAAACGGAACCTCATATTAATCAACCATTTCAAGCATTTGTTGTGGAATATTTGGGAGTCATTTTTTGAGATGCATTTAATTTCATAGTAAAGGGTGCTTCATCCACTGACCTTTAAAGGCTCTCCTTTGGAAGTGAGCCAAGTGTTTGCACACCTGTCAAATCCTGCTGTCACACGTTAATGGACAGCTGATGTCACTTATTCCTCATCACTGACATGGATTAAACCTACAACAAAACAGTGCCTCTCCCCTTTCCCCTGGGTATTTGTGATGTGGTGGTTTTAACAATGTGTACTGTGTACCAAGCTCGGAGAATAATCCTGTTGTTAGATTTTTATTAGATGGTGCCTGGTTAGCCTGATATGGGTTCACTGCCATTCTTTTCAACCAGTTTTGTCTTGTTTTGTGGCCAGCTAGGGGGCATAAAACTCTTTTTTATTGTATAGATGCTGTTTGATTTTTTCTTAGAAGGGGGTGTTGTTTGTTGTACCGGCCTTTGAGGCCCTGAGGGTTATAGCTTGCTTTTTGCTAATTTATTTGCGATACACAGGAGTTATAAAAATAAACTACTTTTTATTCAAAGCTTTACATGAATTTGTTCAGTAGTTTTGAGACAATGGTTATGTAAACACAGAACATATGATTATTCCAAAGATATAAACAGACTTGTAAAAATAGTTTAAAAATATGGCTTATAAGACCAAACTTTGTATTAAGAGCTAAAATCTGCATCTTCAATGGATTCTGCTAGGAGTTGTAGAATACAGGCAGTCGGCAGATATCTTGTGCAATGCTGTCTACTGCTTAAAATAAGAACTGTAGTGAGTGCTGTGTATCTCAGGCCAGGGTATAAAAGCCAAAATGTTTAAAACCTCTGAAAACAAAAGGAGTCCAATGGCGTGGGAACAGTTGACTAGTAATCCAACAACCAAGAGACTGGTCCTGAGAATGCCGGCGACGTGGGAGCAGGTGCTGTGGAGGCCGGCGACGTTGGGATCATGAACTTTAGAGGCCGGTGTCGTGGGAGCAGGTGCCTTGGAGGCCGGCGACGTGGGATCATGAGCTGTGGAGGCCTGTGTCGTGGGAGCAGGTGCCGTGGAGGCCAGCGATGTGGGAGCAGGAGCGGTGGAGGCTGGTGTCGTGGGAGTAAGAGCCGTGGAAGACAGCGACGTGGGAGGAGGTGCCGTGGAAGCCGGCAACATGGGAGCAGGTGCCGTGGAGGCCAGCGATGTGGGAGTAGGAGCCATGGAGGCTGGCGGCTTGTGAGCAGGAGCCGTGGAAGCCGATGATGAGGAAACTGGAGATATGGAGGCCGGAGCCTGAGGAGCTTGTGACTCGAAGGCCGGCGTCTGAGCAGCTCGTGACCTCAAGCTGCAGTCCAGTGGAAGCCAAGCTCCCCAACATCCAGCAGGTCCTTGACACCAAGGGATCTTCTTCCCAGCAGCAGCCTGGACACCATCCATCCACCACTCTCATCATCGCAGATTCTATAATCCGGTACATTAGAATGAGAGGAGCTGTCACTCTTTGATTTCCTGGAGCTACAGTAAAGGACATTTCCGAACAGATTCCTGACTCCATCCAATGTCACCCGTCCGTGAGTGAAGTTATAATTCATGCTGGCACCAATGACAATCGCAAACAGCAGTCTGAGCCCTTAAAGCAGGATTTTATTCATCTTTTCAATGGCAAACCTCTATCTGTTTTTATTTCTGGCCCCACTTCCGCCATTGGCAGAGGAATAAATCGTTTCAGCAGGCTCCTGTCTCTGAACACGTGCCTTTCCTCTGCCACCCATCCATCCATCCATCTTCTTAACCGCTTATCCAATTCAGGGTCACGGGGCAGCTGGAGCCTATCCCAGCAATTATCAGGCGTTAGGCAGGGTACACTCTGAACAGGACGCCAGTCTGTTGCAGGGCCAACACAGAGAGACAGACAACCATTCACACTCACATTCATTCCTAGGGACAATTTAGAGTGATCAATTCACCTATCATGCATGTTTTTGGACTGTGGGAGGAAGCCGGAGTACCCGGAGAGAACCCACGCATACACGGGGAGAACATGCAAACTCCATGCAGAAAGACCCTGGGCCGGGATACGAACCCACGACCTTCTTGCTGCAAGGCAACAGCGCTAACCACTGCGCCACCGTGCAGCCTCCTCTGCCACCTTGATGCACAATTTTGGTTTTATAGACTATTTCAACATTTTCTGGGGCATGAGTCAATTGTTTGGGGCAGATGGACTACATTTAAACAGACAAGGAAAACGCATGCTGATACTAAGCTTGGCATACCCTGATTTTTGACAATAATCTTCATAGTGTTGGTATAATAGGAACAGCACTAGGCTGGTTTAAATCTTATTTGTCCAAGAGATTTCAGTTTGTTCAGGTAAATGATAAATATTCCTCAACCTCAATAGTTACTTGCGGAGTACCACAGGGTTCAGTGCTTGGGCCCATTTATTTTTACTATATATATGCTTCCTATTGGTAAAATAATTAGGCAGCATGGGATAAATTTCCATAGTTATATGGTGGGTGGCAGATCTTTCAGTTATCAGGCTCCCCTCCTATGGAACCAGCTCCCAGGGTTGGTTCGTGAAACAGACAATTTGTCTATCTTTAAAATTAGGCTTAAAACTTTCCTCTTTGACAAAGCTTACAGTTAGAGACAGGTTAAAAGGTAGTTAGAGACAGGTTAGACAGGTAGCTAGGAAGAGACAGGTTAATGTTAGTAGTCAGGTAGAGTGTCAAAAGCTAGGAAGAGATAGGAAGAGGTAGAGTAGCTAGGTAGAGATAGATTAATGTAAGCCAGGTAGAGAGTGTTAGTAGCTAGGTCTCCTAGTAGCTATGCTGCTTTAGGCTAGGCTGTTGGAGGACATTATTAGAGACAGCTCCTACTATCTCTCCTATTCTCCCCAACTGCATGATGTGTTGTCAGTTCAAGCGCTAACCTGTTTTTTCTCTTAGTCTCTTCTTATAGTAGGTGCTCCTGACACGCCCTGCTTGACGACCCTGACTAAGATGGCATTGCAGTGACGGAACGTTCTCCACGTCCTGCAACAAAATTCTGCATCAGTTATGTTGCTCTCTCCGTGTCTCTGTTCTGTATCTCTGTTCTGTATTCTCCAAACCACAGACTGTCTCGGCAGATGACCGCTTGTGCTGAGCCTGGTTCTGCCGGAGGTTTCTTCCTGTTAAAAGGGAGTTTTTCCTTTCCACTGTCGCTTCATGCTTTCTCAGTGTAAGGGATTGCTGATAATTACACGACACATTCTTCTGTGGTTCTCTAATTTCTACATTAAACATTGTATTGTTATAACTATTCTTGTAAAGTGCCTTGAGATGACATCTGTTGTGAAACGGCGCTATATAAATAAACTGAATTGAATTGTTTATTTTTAACGGAGACATGGCTGAGTGGAGATGCCCCTGCTGTTCTTACAGAGGCCACTCCACCTAATTTTAACTTTTCTTATTCAACGCGTAGCAGTTAGAGGGGAGGCGGAACTGCTTTTGTAAGTTCATCAACTCTTCCCGCCAAACCTGTTTTATTTGTTATTGTTATTTGTTTTATTTGTTTTATATTTACCCCCTTTGAATATGCTGCCTCTGTTTTTAGCACTCCTCAGATTTATGTGTCACAGTTTATAGGCCTCCGGAAAGGAATGCACTTTTTATTCAAGAATTTTCAGAGTTTTTATCAATTTAACACAACTCCTATGAAAGGATAATTTTAGCTGGTTATTTTAATCTACATTTAGATAATCTTTTAGATCCTTTATCAACAGATTCTTAAAATATTTTGAATGATCTGAATTTTAGCCAGCATGTCATGCAGTCGATTCACAACAGAGGACACACTCTGGACTTGGCCATCACGTATAGCCTGTCCACCAGTGTGTCCTCTGTTGTTGACTTGGCTGTCTCTGACCACTACTGTGTATTTTTCAAAATCACCAGTTTTATCCAATTAGAAAGCTCTGTGAGAACTGTCAGGAAACGTCATCCAACCCCTGAAGTGGTTGCAGATTTTCTTTAAGCTTTTAAAAAGTTCCCTCCTGTACCTTTACCTGCCCCCTGTGATTTTATTGTGAATGATTTTAACAGTAGTTTTAAATCTGCTCTCAACCTGCTGGCTCCACTTAAAGTTGTAACCGTATATTCAAAACCTACAGTAGCATGGAGAAATGAAGATCTTAAAAAGATTAAAGAGGAGCTGCAGGGTGGAAGAAAAGAAATGGAGGAAAAATAAAATCACAATAAATCATCAGATATACAAAGAACATCTCAAATCATATAATAGCGCTTTAAGAAATTCCAGAAATACGTACTTTTCCAGAATTATTTCAGAACATAAAAATAATACATAAAATATGTTTTCCACCATTGACAACATTCTTAATCATTCCTTTAATAATTTTCAGAAACCCCCCTCAAACACTCTTTGTGAGGAGTTTGCATACCACTTCAGAGGGAAGGTAGACACCATCAGATATAATATTTTAATCTTTTCAAACTAACATGGTTTTAGATAAATCTGAGTGTCTGCCTTTACCAGAGGAAACACTGGACAGTTTTGTCCTGGTGGATGCTGGGACCCTTGATAAAGTTTTCTCCTTAGTGAGGCCCACCACAAGCGCTTTGGACCCGATTCGCACCCGGTTTTTTAAGCAGTTTTATGGTTCCTTTAAAGATGAGATTTTAAACTTTATGAATTGCCTCCTTCAGACAGGGGTTTTTCCTGCCGCCTTTAAAGCAGCTGTAGTGAAGCCCCTGCTGAAGAAGACCAATTTAGATTGTAATCATTTAAAAAATTACCGACCGGTATCTAACTTACCATTTTTAAGCAAAGTTTTAGAAAAATTTGTTTTTATTCAACTCAATGATTTTATTCAACTCAATGATTTTATCAACGCTTATAAGTCTTAGAGAAATTTCAGTCTCGTTTTAGGATGAACCAAAGCACAGAGACGCCTCTTTTAAAGATTTTATTTGATTTTAGACTAAACTATGATACTAAGAAGGTGACAGTGTTTGTTCTACTGGATCTAAGCGCTGCCTTTGATACAGTAGAACACACTATTCTTTTAACCCGTTTAAAACAGATCAGCCTCTCTGGTGCTGTTCATAAATGGTTCACATCATATCTCACAGACAGGACTTTTATGGTAAGTTTAGAAACCTGTTCCTCTAAGGTCCATGAGATCACATGTGGTGTGCCCCAGGGTTCAGTTTCAGGCCCAGTGCTTTTTAATCTGTATGTGCTCCCTGTTGGCAATTTCATCAGAAGACATTGAGTCATCCATCACAGTTATATTGATGATACACAGCTGTGCATCTCCATTTCTCCAGATGACACACAGCCAACGGATGCACTTTTTAACTGCATTTTAGACATCAAATCATGGATGGCAGGAAACTTACTCCAGCTCAACCAGGACAAAACTGAGGTTTTAGTTATTGGTTCTGAGGCTCAGAGAAATAAACTTTTACCAAAACTACAATCATTGTCTTTTAATCCTTCTTTTCAAGTGAAGAATCTGGGCTTGATTTTTGACTCTGAACTGTCTTTTATTCCACACATTAAAAATATTACTACACTAGGTTTTTATCACCTAAGGAACATCGCCAGAGTCCGCCCAATTCTCTCTCGGGCCAATACTGAGATGCTAATGCATGCTTTTATCACCAGTAGAATTGATTATTGTAATTCCCTGCTTCCTGGTCTACTGAAAAATACTACCTCAAGTTTACAGCTTTTAAAAAATTCAGTAGCACGTGTCCTGATGAAGACCAGGAGGTGGGAGGTTCTTGTAATGGTTTTTAAGTGTCTTAATGGTCTTGGGCCTTCTTATCTTTCTGAAATGCTTTTACCATATGAACTCTAGCGGCCTCTGCACTCCTCAGGCAGCAGTCTCCTTATCATCCCACAAACTCATGGTGAGGCGTACTATTATTAAACAGGCTGCGGGAGGACCTCAGGGCCACAGAGAACATTCATGTTATTAAGAGCAGACTCAAGACTTACCTTTTTAGCCGAGCTTTTAACTTATTATTTATTAATATCTGTTTTATCGCTCTGCATGTTTTATTTTATTTAGTTGTGATGATGATTTTATTTCGGGTTTTGGAAGGGTGGGGTTTGTGGGGTCATTTTAACATGTTAAGCACTTTGAGAAGCTTTTGTAGTTGAAAAAGCGCTTTATAAATAAAGTTTGATTGATTGATTGACTGATTGAGGCAGGCGCCTGAGGAGCTTGTGTCCGGGAAGCCCGCATCTGAATAGTTTGTGTCTTGGAAACCAGCGCCTGAGGAAAACTTTGTGAATGAATGGCCGACGGCGATGCAGAACCTTGTGACTGGGTGGCCGGCGGCAATGCAGAAACTTGTAACAAGGTGGCCGGCGGTAATGCAAAACTGTTACGCACCGCCCTCTAACTGGTAAGAGGAAGTTGCTTATGCTACTTATGGCAGAAGTAGCTACCCGATGAGTGGTTCCACTGGAGTTTTATCTGGTCTGGACCAAAGGCAACAAGCAGTCTGATTAACAGCACTGCTTCTGCACAGCCACATTGCTCCAACGGTGTCATGTGCTGCAGCTAAGATTGGTCACCATGGTGATGGTAAACTCCAGGTAGCTCTTCCTTCACAAACACATAAAATTGAAGAAAAGAGAAAAAAAAACCTATACAAAATAAAGGAGACCGTAACAAGAACCTTGTGACAAGGTGGCCAGCGGCAAAGCCAAACCTTGTGGCCTGAGAGGCGGCAGCATTGAACCTTGTGGTTTGGAAAGGGACAGAGCTGAACCTTATGGCTTGGAAAGCGACATAGCAATCTTATAGCTTGGTAGCCAATTGAACTGGAAATGGGGTTGAGGGCGGCTGGACTGGAGCTGGAGTTGACACCGGCGGAGGTGAAGCCTGTACTGAGGTGGAGACCGGTGAGCTGAAGCCTGTGCTGAGGAGGAGACTGGCAGAGGTGAACCTTGTTGTGAGCACTTGGTGGCCAACCAGATTGATGCTTGTGGTGAGGCCAGCAGAAAGGAACCTTGAGGCGAGGCCAGCAAAGCCAAACCTTGTTGTTAGGGGGAGCCTGGCAGGTCTGACTCTCTTCGCTTGGGGGTTAGCAGGTCCGAAACCTGAGGCTTGGAGAGTGACAACAAGAAAGAAACCCACAATACGGTGTAGAGAACCCTTGGAGAGCCCCCAAGGTCCAATGATGGAGCATAGAGGACTCTCCGAGAGGCGCTGAGTATGCACAATGTAGTGGCGCAAAGTACCCATGATACATCTAAGGAACATCTTGAAGGCTTAGAGGACCCTCTGAGAAGTGTAGATGACCCCTTGGCAGGCTTAGAAAAACCTCTGGGATGCATGTCTTTGCTGAAACCCTCAGAGGAAGCAGGGAGTGGGAGCATGTCCGGTTGGAGGTCCCCTGAGGAGAAGCTGGCAGGCTGAAACCCACGAGGTGAGTGTCTGGAGGGAGCTGTGGTCTGCTGCTGGCAGAGGTCCTAGATCTAGAAGGCCTTCTGGAGTCTTATGGTCTGGAGGGCTCACTTCAGCTTTGGGCTTGTAAACAAAATTTAGACACTTGTGCTAATAAACACATTCCAAAGACTTGGACCCAAAAACACAGTCTGAAGTCTTGAAAACACACTCGGAAGACTGGAGCTCAGGAACACAGACTGGAGACTTGGACTTAGGAGAGCAGACTGGAAACTTGGACTCGGGAGTCCAGACTGGCACTCCGGCTCAGAAAAACATACAGTGAAATCAGGAGAAGTCTCTCCTGAATCGTATCAGTTTCTGCAGAAAGTTGAAAAACTGCTGCTGTGTCTGGCAGCAGATCTGCTGCCACAACAGCCAGTTCCAGCTTGGACGGGGCCAACGCTGTTTTCCTCTAAAGGAGCAGGCTGGGGGAGAGGAGAAATGTACGCCCCATTTCCCTCCAATGGGGTGAGCGTGGGAGAAGGCGGGGCTCCGGGACAGGAACTTGAGTTGGCCGGGTCACTGAGACCGGAGGTTGAGTTTGCCGGGACTCTGAGACCGGAGCTTGATATCGCCAAGGAACAAGGTCATGCCAGCTAGGCAATGGGAGTGGACCCTGGAAAGGTGGCTGCTGCTGCATGCAAGTAGCGTTAGCATCTGCAGCTGCCTTGCCATTACATGAAACTGGGTGAGGAGTTTGTGTAACCACTGGGGAAGAGTTCTTGGCTGCCTGCCAGGCAAACCAATGGAAGAGGGTTATCATTTGTAGCTCCTCGGTTGTTTTTTTCTTTAATGGATCCATCTGAATGGTTCATACTGTCAGGTTGGGTTTAAATGAGGGCCCGGATGCAAAGTGTTGTGTTGATCTTAGCCGGCTCATCTTTAATAATAAATCCAACACTTGGAGTCATGACAGGACATGGAGAACGGAGACAATACAAGCCTGTAGACAACATTCAGCGACAATGAACCAGCAGAGAAATAAGGGGAAAAGGGGAACATATGTACTGTGGAGGGTAATTAGGAGTCAAAGAACAGCTGGGGAAACAGACAATGAACAGCTGACTTCAATTTGAAAAAACAACAAGAAGGAAGACAGGGAGTGACATAGTCAGGGAGAGGGTCACACCGTGACATCAGGTTACTGTAAGCTGGAATCAGTTACATTAAAAGCCTGTAAAAACCCCAGAAGCTAATACCATAGCACCTCTAAGACGTTTCAAACTCAAAGAGGAATATCGCTAATTACAGGCGGCAAATCTCTTGCCCTATGCTGATCGTCACTGGATATGGGTTGCACTGGATATAAACTTCCGCCGAACAACTCCAAGTGGCTCCAAACTTGTCTTGGTGAGTAAATGAGCTTTCTACTTGCTAAAAATAAGGTCCAGGTTGAAAAAAAATAAATAAATTGCTTTAACATTTCAAACATGCAATTTCAATATTGTCTCTGACAAAGCTGAGAAACTAAGTTACAATATGTGACCATTATTAGTAACCAATGTTAGTATATGTTAATAAATTGAGGAGAGAATGTATATAGTAATGTCCCTATTTCCAGGCACCGACACTCAATGTAAGATGCATCTGAGCCTAACTTCTCAAGATAAACTGAATGTTTCATAATAGTTTTCGAGTATCTGTCCACAAATTGCAAGAATAGTGGTTCACTCTCTAGTATCTCAATGTGTCAACAAGTCTATGTGCAAAGACTGAGTCATAGATTGCCTTAATGTCCTTATTTTAATGTCAGAGAAAGCTTGCATAATAAGGGGCTTTGTGAGAAAGCAGAAATGGAAAACACATAGTGAAACATTTGTTGGAATTCAGTCACAACTTCAAGAGGAAACTGTATATCAGTCCAGAACATTTGCCAGTTTTATATAAAACTATGGAGAACCAATCTTCCTAATGTGCACAAAGCAAGTTAAAGTATGAGTGCTATTATTCACCTGATGAAAGTTCATTTAACAGAGTGTTATAGTAAAATAGATTTATGGTTCAAGAATCAGTTTGCCATATTAAATACACTTACTGTAGTAACATGAATTGAATGGATAGAAATTAACTACAAAAATCAAGTAATTTTGATATACACAATGTATTGATGTCTGGATTTGATGATAAAGCTGAGCTGGGATAAGTGAGAGGAAGCAGAAAAGTTAGAGAACATGGAATTGAGGTGTATTCTTGAGAAGCCTCAGCTATTTGACACCCAAATACTTTTTTTACAACGTAGGGGAAAGCAAGGAAACAAAGGCAACGCTTGGAAGGGAAAAGCCACGCACCCCTAATAATTCAATTTTAGCTCATCAGAAAAAAAAAAAAATTTTCTACCCAGGGATATAAAGCTTTTACTATAACCTCTCATGAAATGATAATGCACTGGGATGTACACTAAAGAAGGCAAGGCAAGGCAATTTTATTTGTATAGCACACTTTCAACACAGGAGAATTCAAGGTGCTTTACATATGATTAGAATACAAATGAGCAGTTGCAATATGAAAATAATCAATAAAATAAGCCTGTGAATATTCTCATTCATGCAGGTCATGCAGTTGTGAGAGACACCCTCACAACTTGTGGTTACCCCAGCTGGACTTTTGTGAAAACTGCAGCTAGTTCCAGAAGGAAAACCAACAAAGTGGTTGAAAAAGAAAACAAACAAATCAATGTAGTCATTCCATATGTGTCTGGGATTTCTGAAAAACTCAGGAGGATTTTTAACAAACACAGTATCCCTGTGCATTTTAAACCCAGCAACACACTCAGACAGAGACTAGTACATCCCAAGGACAGAACACCACACGCACCCAAAAGCAACCTGGTGTATGCAATCCAATGCAATGAAGAATGCAAGGACCTCTACATTGGTGAAACCAAACAACCACTATACAAACGCATAGCCCAACACAGGAGAGCTAAGTCCTCAGGCATTGACTCTGCTGTTCATTTATATCTCAAGGATAAAGCCCACTCATTCGAGGACAGCAATGTCCAGATATTAGACAGAGAGGACAGATGGTTTGAAAGAGGAGTAAAAGAAGCCATCTATGTAAAAGTAGAAAAACTATCTCTCAACAGAGGAGGAGGCCTGAGACATTACCTATCTCCAATTTACAATGCTGCCCTTTCATCCCTACCCAAGAGACTCAACAATTTAACCTCTAATAAGAAAAACAACTTTGACTCCAACGACTGTCGTTATAACACAATAGGGCACTTGTGAAGCCGAAACCTAACCTCCACCAATAGGCGACACACCAACGACCGTCGTTAAGACGTGGTGCACAAAGGATCCAATGACATAATCAGTCTTGGAAACGCCCTCCAAGAGGTTAAATAGCTGAGTCTCCACACCAGTTGTTTGGACCAGTCCCAGCCTGGTCAGAGGCGAGCATGAACAGATGAAGCCTCTTGGATAAGAGGTGAAACGTCTTCCAAGACAAATTACCAAGTCCAGTTGCGTTCGATTGAAATTTCCTTGAGATAATCAATAAAATACAACAATGTAGGGACAAGTGAGTAAAAACAACAGTTTAGTTCAATAACTGATCTTGCTGAAGAACGCTCACAGTTTTTAACACAAGAAAGCATTTACAGCGATTAAGACAATAATTTGTGTGAAAATTAAAAACAAGCAAGTAAAACCAGTTACTCATAAGCGTGTCTAAATAGATACGTTTTAATTTTAGACATAAAAGAGTTCAGCGTCTCTGCAGCTTTGCATTCTCCCAGTAGTTTATTCCAGATATGAGGAGCATAAAAACTAAAAGCTACTTCCCTATGTTTGGTTCTGGTTCTAGGGACGATCAGTAAACTAGAGCTGGAGGACCTGAGTGATCTGGATGGTTTGTACCATGATACCATGACCTAAAGAAAAGAACTGAAAATAAATAATTGATTTCTCATCAAAAGGCCACCTTTTGAATGGGAATAGTATTGTCTCTGCCCTAAACATACAGTTCACAATCAGTATCTTTAGATTAATCTGGGCTGGACATGGACATCAGCAAAGAATCCTGTTGCACCCTAGCAAATGCTGTGGTCAAGCTGACAGAGGTAATAATGTGTCCTAACCTTTACGGGTCTAAATATAATCATAATTCCAGACTAAACCTTTGAAAGAAAGCATATATCTTAATGTGTTTACTTGGGTTAATTGGCCTTAAATGAAGGGCTAAAATGTGCCACAGTTGTAAATGTTGTTGCTTTGCAGCAAGAGTATCTTGCCTTTGAATTTGGATAAGGGTTTACATGTTCACCAAGAGCATTTTTCAGTTTTTTTCTCTAATGGCTTTCTGGATAAATACATTTAGTTAAGTATGCTGAAAAGATTAGACAAATTTGCTGAATGTAGGCACTTGAAAACAAAGATACCATTTGTGATTTAATTTGATTTGAGCCCTGTCGATTTCAAAGAAAAACACCAAGAAAGCCAAAGAAGTCACTGATGGATGAGTAAAACCAAAATACTAAAAATAAATGAGTAAAACATTTTTTGAAAGGCTAAATCACGCATGTCGAATTGTTGCATTCTTGGTCCTTAGGCTTTATTAGGTTTACTTTTACCCAGTAGACAAATGAGAAATTCATATTTATTAATCAATTAATATTTTACACAAGCACACTCAGCAGACACTTGTTTATCAACATGCTATCAAACTACCTGACATAATGCTAAGAAACAACTGGACAGATTTGTGGAACACTGAGTATAACTGAGAACCAGTCTCAACATCTGCTGAATCAAAAGGAATCTTAAGTGTTTAGTTTATGGATGTTTTAAATGGCCTCTACTTATGGCTATAATCTCAATGGAAAAAGATTGGAAGCATTCTTTTATAGCTAGTGGTTTGTAATAACTGCAGAAGAGCAACCAGACCACAGGCAACTCTAATTGCTTAATGGGCTCAACTGTATGCCTATTCCCACTTACCTCTTCCTTTTGCTTAGCCTTCACTGTTTGTATGTCTCTTCTTTTTCTTATCTCTTCCTGATGTAATTTGAGTGCTCTGCTATTATGATTAGCGTAATTCAATATCCCCAGTAGTGTGTTCTTTCTTTGCTTTCTGGCTCCATACATTACTCCAATTTCCCCAATTTTCTGTGTTTTGCCAAACACACGCTGTTTCCTCTTTACTTGACATAAAACAAAAAGAATTGTACCAGGAACCATTGTGAACACCTGTTGTGGGACTTTTCAACTATATTTGGTATTGCATCAGTGTGTACTTGTGCTTTGCTTACCTGTTTGCTTACCCTGTGCTCCATCCAATTTTACTTCACTGGTTCCAAGGCCAAACTCCTCCATGACCTGTTTTCTGCTACATTAACCTTTTTAGAAATCAGACCTTGTTTGGTAACCATCAGTCCTCAAGTCAGCAGCTCTCTCCACAGCCAGCCAGCCTTTGCCTGTCCGCCGTCCAGCACCCACTTCTGGTGTTCTGTTTCCATGGATTATCCACTTCCAGAACACCAACAGACCTCCCTCTGGGTTTCAACTCATTATTTACAGTAAGGTTCGACAAACCTCCCATAATTAATCATCCAAGACTTACCATACCTACCTCTTGACTTGCCCCTCTCCAGTGTAACTTTTTTCTGGCTTCCACCGTAAAGGTTGCATGGCTTCTGTCTTCATCCTCACACTTAAACATTTTAATAAACATTTTAAATCTGCTTCGGACTGTTTTGTGTTCTCCATGTGGGCCAGGAAATTTAGACCTCATGATACCTTTCTATAATAGCTCTGGCTAAAAAAATGTGATTGTCTTGCTAGAAAGTTAACCTCCTGAGTATTCAGGTGTTTTGCACCTACTTTCCCATCTGCTCTGACTACTTTCCCTGTTCCTGCTGGAAAAAAAAAGATAACCAAGTAAAACCCCAAGATATTTACTTTTGTGACGATACAAGAGAGGAAGAGAACAAAGTAATAAAAGAAAACATTCCACTTTGCCTCCATAGCAGCAGGACGGCAGAGAGAGAGAGCGAAAAAGCAACCAAAAAATGAGCAACGTTGACCAAACAAACTAAACAATGAGAACTAAGAACTATACGACCACAACACATAAATATAGCTATGTAAATACAACAAAATCGAAGGAAAGCTCATGGTATTGATTATTAAAGATCTAGTAATGATATGAATGATAAGAGTATATCTGTAAACACCGGAGTCGCTGCACCTATGTGTGTGTGAGCATACTGATGCTCTCCATATGAGTGTTTGATAGCTGGTCTGAGGAGCCATCAATCTGTCTCCCAGGAATTGGCACAGACATGAAGGAGATCAGAGCCACAGACGTCCAGAGGGTTTTTGTTGTTGTATTCAGGAAAAAAAGTTTTACTTTACTAGCCTTTACTTAACCTGACGAGAACCTTCATCCACAAGCTTGTTGTGTCTACATGGATTCTGGCAACTGCAAATTGGTCTTCTTATAGCTTTCTTTCTATAGCTCCTCAATCTTACAATTCCATGAAAACCAGAAGAGATCAAGTACTGGTTATAACACATTCTCACACCAGAGCTGTGGATCTTCCCAGCTTGTCCAGGGATAAGATAAGCCTTTTGACTGCTTTTATGTTTAATACTGTCCCTGTTTAGCCAGTCAAGTTGAGAAGTCATGTCTTAATTTGCAGTGTTACCTGATTTTTCACAGATAACTGGACAGTTCTTTGAACACTTCTCAACTTTATTCCTGATCTTTTTGTATTATTTCATATGATCTTTCTTCATTAATAGTCTCTAACAAATGTCTGAGACCTTTACAGGACTGGATAGAGACTGAGATTTACTTACCCACAGGACTACTCTATGTGTTTAATGATGTGACTTTTGAAAGCATTTTTTCCCCTCTGCATTTCATTCAGGGAAAAGATAAAATTATACATAATTTTACATTGGTACATCACAAATCTCAATAAAACATGCCATAGCTTGTGGTAAGTATGTGACAAAATGTAATGTGCAAGAACACTTTTGGAAGTTTTATCAATATGTCATAGCTTACAGGACGATTGTATTATTTTCAGGACGGTTGGAAATGCTACTAAGTAACCTTATGAATAAATATTCACTCACAATAACATTATAGCACCTGCTCAGCAGTATAGAAACTATGTCAAGCTAACAAGTACACAGTAGTAATAATTGTAACTAACTGTAAAAAAAAAATAGGAGGCACAACTTCAGTTGAGCTAAAGAATATAAATTTCAAATCCAACATAACCTCCACCAAACAATTGTGCTCTTTTTACACATCTAGCAGCATCTGCCTGAGGGGCATGTTTTTTTTTTTTGGACCTAATTTTTTTCTGCCTGTCCTTTACTTTTTTCTGTTCTCTGTTTTCTTCTGTTTGTTTGTGATATGATTGCTTTCATGACAGCAGCAAGGAGAGGATCCACCTGACCTCATTGGCTGTAATTGTTCCAGCCCAGAGTCGATCATGACGAATTGGCCAATCCACCACCTTTCATAGTTTACAATAAAAAGAAAAAAAGTCCAGCTTCGGCTAAAACAAAATGTTCTCCGATTAAAAAACACAATTGCAACATAAATCTATACAAGGAGCAAGTCTTTAGTCATGGAAACATAAATTGTAACTTAAGCCCATCTTACTTTAATGCTTTTTTTTTGGGTGTGGGGGGAGTCAGATTCAGTTATATGCATCAAACACACATGGATGAACTCTTGTTTGAGCTGTTTAATGTTAACTCACATCATTTGTAGTATAAATTACAGGCAACACTTCTGGCTGTGGGTTTAATTCCGTGGTCATAACATCAGCATAGTCATGGATATTAACCTCATGTATCTCTGAAAATAACTTTTTTTTTTTCTTGCACTGACCTGACAACCATTCCCAAGACACAATCAACACATTCTGTACTAAAGCCCTTTTCTACTGAAGAGGATTGTGGCCACTGAAGAAAAAAAATAAATACATTTCTGACTTTTTTTTATCAGAATCCTGACTTTAAAATCAGAATTCTGAATTTTTTTCTTAATGAACACCAGCTTGGGAGCACAGTTTGTGGAGATGTGCAGGGGGAGAAATGACTTGCAGGTCTAAAGCAGAGTGGTTACGGCTATCTGTTAGCATGTTTGTTAGCTTTTATGGATTATATTTCACAACACATCACATCACATTTGGCTAGCATAACATAACCACTGATTTATGGAACGAGATATCCTTCAAACAGAAGAACCATGAATTAAAATGCAACAAACCCTTGCAGATATAACAATAAATAATAATAAGTCAGAATTATGAGAAAAAAGTCAGAAATATGTATTTTTTTCTCGAGTGGCCCTAATCATTTTCTGTACTTTTCAGACCATGTTTAGTGCAGTTCATTCAATGTAATAGTACCAAAGAAAGATGGTATTTGTGAGTTCCAATCTGACCACAGTTTTGCACACATTGCAGTGAGCTGATACAGTCTGTGGTGACTGAAGTAGGAAAGAATTTTACCAATTGAAACTGCAATTTGGCTACACATCATATATGTAAAATGTATGTAAATTTTTTAATTGGGGATGGGCCCTGTTTAATTTTTGTGTTTCACTGCACGCCACCCTGCTTCTGCTTAGTGTGTTTTCACATAAAAAAAGGCATTATGTAAAGCATTTTTGTTCTTGTTAATATACATCATGACTTTCTCCTAGTCTACTTACCTCTTCAATTGTATAACCTGGCTGAACTCTGAATCCTAAAAATTGACTGTCTCTTACATGAGCATACATTATTATTATTATTATTATTATTATTATTATTATCATCATCATCAAAATTTATTATCTCATGGCTTTGTAGGCAGACTGAAAAAACAGATTTATAACATTTAATTTAATTACTGTAAAGGCTTGTATGTCGATATGTTCTTAAAGTGCATCTATAACACAGTCAGGGTACAGGGTTTGGGTACCTTGGTTTCCTCCCACAGCCCAGAAACATGACTGTTAGGTTAAGTGCTTTCTCTAAATTGTTCTTATGTTTGAGTGTGTGTGTGCATGGTTGTTTTTCCTGTTAGTCTCTGTGTTACCTTGTGATGGACTGGTGACCAGCTCTCTGCAATGATAAGTGCTATAAATAATAGATGGCTGGAAATAATCACCATCCACCCAAGAAATTGTTGTTTTGGTATGATATGTGACTAGGCTTAACAGTTGAGCACTTGAAGAATCATCAAGACATTAGACAGGACTTTGAAACTTTTTTCACAAATGGGTTGTCCAAATGGACAATGTGAGGAAGGAAACCTAAAATGTTTGCTCCATGTCATCAACCTCAAAAGGCAAGTTCATGAATATTAAGGAACTGTATATTAAGTTCTGAATTAGAACGCAGTTTTAAAAAGTTCCTCAGGAAAATGGTTTGTTTTAATAAGCCATCTATCTGTCCCAAATGCTTAAGGGAACCGGTAACACCATGCTGTATGCCTAAGCTGACAGAGCAGAACATAAATAATAAAAAAAAGTAAATTTTATATGAAACTTTAAAGAAAATATACAGCTTTTTTTTATATTTGTGTGAATAAAATGTTCTTTTGTGCTCAAACAGCAAATAAATTGTGTCACATCGAGTTCCAGAAAAAGCTATGGGATCAATAAGATAGCTAATATGATAACATATTTCCATACTTTGCTTCGTTCAGCAGCACAGCGTTTTTAAGATAATGCAGTACCAACCTCCAGGAGTAGGAGACATCCTCCATCTTAACAACTGTGATATGTTCTCTCTTCGGCTCTCTATGAGATAACGGACCGACAACCATAAGATCAACCTTAACAGCGCTACAGACACTGCCAGCCATTTCCTGCTTCGCGAAATAAACTTACTGTTTTTATTTAGCATTTAATCGCACATGCCAAGATCAATCTTGGTGGTATATTTAGTTCTCTTAATTTTTTTTTAGGTCCATAACAGGACTTTTAGGGGAAGGATAATAAAATGTCTGCGCCCGAGCAGGAGAGGAGGTCTGGCGTTCAGCTGGTGAGCGCCCTGCTGCTGCTGCTCTCGCTCTCCGGTAAGACGCAAAATAGACAAACCATGTAACGCCCTGATGTTGCTAAAGCCAGGTACAATCAGCCTGTACGGTGGCATGAGAAATGGTTTTTCATTGATACCAGAGTGTGTGTGTTTCATAACGAGATAGAGACAGCGGATGGATAGATGGGTGGGGTGGGGGGAATCGACGTAATTAACGGGTAATGTAACCGAATGAAGCATTTTTATTTCATTAAACGACAAGGCCCAGCATTAAAACAGTTTTCCTTCCGTTACTCAAGGATCTGATTTCTGATCCTAATCAGGGTTTATATATGCTTCAAATTCGTCTCTATTTAATCCTAATACATCTATATGTTCCCATAATGTTGCAACGCCTTTAAACGTGATTATGACGGACAGTGTGCGGAAATATGCCAGTGTAATTTTGTTTTATAACATGTACCTGTGAATCTAATTGCAGTTGGCTGGATGTTTTATTGAAACAGACATCCAATGTAGCAAGACACGATATGTTAATTTACTGACTGAATTGGGCTTCACTTAGATTCTGTTACGGAGCCAAATATCATTGCTTACTAACCACCAGTTAACCCCTCAACTATATTATATATTAACAATTATATGCACAGAATTAACCTGTGAAAATTAGAGAAAGCAACACTGAATTCGTTCAATTGATTGTCAGTCATTTTGCATTACACATATTACAATGCTCAATTCTTACACCTTTTTCCATTTTCTTTTATACTAGCAATCACTTGGAACCGTTTGCCAGTTTTTGTTTTGTTTTTTGTTATTTTTTCACTTAAGCCTTAAGTCACCTCTGTTCAGCCTGTTGAATAGTTGACATAAGAAGAAGGGCATTTCTTAACACATTTTAAAGATAATTCATTATCAGTTTTTTAAAAAAAAGCAGAAAAAAGCAAGCACAAACTAGTTAAAAAGACAGACAGATGTTGCGGACGAGAGATCAAGTAACATGTGCACCCAAGTCAAAAGTAGCAGTAACAAACTCTCTGCCTTGAAAGTGAGCTTGTAATGAGTCATGTGCTGATTTATGAGGTGTGCAACAGAAAGTTAGTAGTAGCAAGAGAACAATGGAGAAGAAGAAGTCAGAAAAAAAATATTTTAGGCTGGGATATAGAAATAAATACATTGCACCTCAAGCCTTTTTACCTAATCTAAGGACTGTTTGGAGGTATTTGTTGATACAACACAATCTGTGGACATGAGCACACAATGTGTAATGACCTGCTAAATTTAATGTCAAACAACTACAGGTGTCCTGTTTCAAAGATTCAAAGATAATTTATTGTTAATTCACTCTGAGTTCAATATACAGGCAAACCGATGCCTTTTTTCTGTCTCTCTATTGTCTTAATCTAGGAAAAAAATATAAGCTAAAAACACAAATAACAAAATTAAATTAAATTAAACAAAGCAACAAGATGTAAAAATGACAACGAATGCAATTATACACCAATGAATTGCTCTTATGCAAGTTTTTGGTAACAATAGTTGTTAGTGGTTGCTGTTATAGTGCAAAAAATATTAGAGACAGCAACAGTTATGCTATCAAATACATAATGCTGTGCAAAAGTTTTAGACGGGTGTTAAACATGCTGTAAACAAAGAACAATTTCATAAACATAAATGATTTTTTATCAATTGACAAAATGCACAGTGAGCAAACAAGAGAACAATCTAAATAAAATCCATATTTAGTGTTTGTACCTTTTGCCTTCGAAGTAGAATCAATTCATATAGGTATACTTGCACAAAGTCAGGGATTTTGTATGAATATAGTCAGATGTAAGATCAACCAATCATACCAGAGAGATGCCAATGATCTGCAATGTCACACGTAGGTTGAAACACAGTCATTAAGTGACACAGAAACAGCGGTGTAGGAAGCTTAAAACTGGGTGAGGAACAGCCAAACTCTGCTACCAAGGTGAGGTTGTGGAAGATATTTAAATGAAGAGACAGAAGAATCTACATCCATAGAAGATCCTTCGTTAGTTCTTAAATTTTTTTTGGAACAACCTACCGTCTGTGATCCTTCAAAATTGTGTGCAAGTTTAGCAAGAAAAATTGAAGCCGTTTCAAAAGGCGAATGGTAGTCACACCAAATACTGATTGGATTTAGATTGATCTTTTGTCGATCAACTGCTTTTGTTGATTGATGAAAATAAATGTTTGACACTTAAAAATTTTTGAAAGCATTCTTGGTTTGCAGCATTTTTTCACACTTACCTAAAACCTTTGCACATTACTGTATGTGCAAAGGTTTTTTTTTTCCATCTACTAAATAACAGAAAATAAAAAATATATATACCCAGATTGGTCTTGATAATGAGTTTGTTTTTTATGCTTTTTGTGTCAAGTTTCCGAGTTTTATGTGCAGTGATTGTTACTATCCCGTGTTGAGTAGGGGCCCGGAGGTTGCATGAGGAAACTTGAGTTCAGCAGTGGCAGGGGGCTGAACTCCATATTTTGATGTCATAATCCAAATATGGAAGGACGTCCTGTTTTAGTGGGTCTGACCCAGAGTGCTCTTCTTTAAAAAAAAAAAAAAAAAATTTGTTGTTTTTTTGCAATTTAATACTCATTCAATTTTATTAATATTAAAAAGTTCATTATTTTAGTAACTCAGTTCCCAAAATAAAACACAAATTATTACGGCACAGACTGAGGTTTTAACACTAGAACTGCCATGGCAGTCTTTTTTGACTGTTTTTCAATGTACATGTTTATTTACTTAATGAAAAAAAAACATTTAGCCTTGTTGCTTCATGATTTTTCATAAAACTCTAAACTTTGATAAAAAAGCTTATTTAGTATTAAAATGAAAAAAAAAGAAGAAATAAAATAATTTATATCTATTTAGTCTTTCACACTGTTTTAATTCTATTTTCCTGGGCATAATAAAAACAGAACGTCAAGGCGGGAATATTGAGAGTCGGCTGTTTGTCAGAGTATTGTCAGTGGTTTTTGGTCCGACAATTTCTCGTATTATGTTCATTTGCTTGCTGAAATAGAGGGTGATATCATGATGATTCGTTTAATATGTGCGAGCCCCAGCTCGCAAATACAGTACTTAAAATGCAAATAAACATGGGAAGTCAATTTAGCCTGTGTCAAAAGCTTATGGCTTTTAGTTTGCCAGAGAGTTTAGAGGGACGCTGAAGAACAGCCAGCTTTTGGAGCGGCTCACAAAGACCGGGGCTGCAATTGGGATTAAAAAAAAACATGTCCACCTATTTTCTCTGTTTAACATGGACTCTTCCATTTCAGGCTTATAAGCAGCTGCGCATGTTAACAGTCTAGACACCACTCCCATATCTTGCATGGTGTAATCTTTCTTGAAAAGCACCGGATTGCAGCAAATTGTTGCCACAGGTTGAGTTCTTATGATTGACCAAAAGGCTCCATGATGCTGCTATTAATGCCAGCAACGATGGCGGCATTGTCTTGAAATTTTGATTGAAAACAATGAAAACAATGCTCCTGTATGTGGTAGTAATAGTTTGAGGCTGACGCTTGATTCATGTAAAAGGTTGTATTAAACTTTTTCTATTAAATTATATATTTTTTAATTTCATTATGGTTTTAAAATCATAGTTTGGCTATTTAAATTTAATATTATCAAAATAATAAACATACAAGGCAATTAAAGGTGGTTTAAGGCCGCAACTAATGATTATTTTCATAATTGATTAATCTGCTGATTATTTTTACGATTAATCGTTAAATGCTTTTTAAAATAATTATATTTGGCTATTGCTTTCACCTACTGTATATAAATTATCATGAACCAATTTTTATTAAGAACAAAGAAAACACAAGAGAATTGTGCAGTTCACTGCAATCTGTTTTATTGGACCTGAACACAGTTAACAGCATAAAATGAGCGTAACAGTACAAGATATTTGTCCAAAATATTTTTTAGGCATAAAAATACAAAATGAGGTAGAATTCCATACAAATTAATGTACAGCATATTAACAAAAATATCTCCGCCCATGAAATAAAAATGACATTTTCAGTTCGGGAATGAGGGAGGCTGACTTAGTTGGGCAGTACTTTGGGGCAACATTGGAGCTCTCAGAATATATTAACCTACCTTCACTA
Source organism: Apricaphanius iberus (assembly GCA_028564705.1). Classification (NCBI taxonomy): domain Eukaryota; kingdom Metazoa; phylum Chordata; class Actinopteri; order Cyprinodontiformes; family Aphaniidae; genus Apricaphanius; species Apricaphanius iberus. The sequence continues at coordinate 157,851 of JAPXFQ010001213.1, forward strand.
AACACAACATGTTCATGGTTTGTGGGGTGTTGGAATAAATGTGGCTTTTTAAATTTGGATCTTCTGCTTTTAGTTAAATGAACTCAGACATTTCAAAGATCATATTTGTGAGAGACAGCAGACTGCAAAATGTAAGTGGTGCATAATTCTTCTGGGACGGAATCAGAAAGACAACTTCTGTGTTCACACTTAAGATTGTGTCCTTTATTGACATATAAGGTTAAAAAACAATACTATTAGCTTTTCAATAATGTAAAATGTATAAATTCATAGAAATTATAAATCAGAATATCATGGATTAAAAAGTAAAAATGGCGTATGGGCCCGTGGGCCATCAGAAAGTTAATGGGTTAAGGTAAAACATGATTATAAAGCAACTAATCGATGACTTAATTAATTGTCAACCATTTTAAAAATAGATTATAGTCAATTAAATTGATTAGTTGTTTCAGCTCTAGTTTAAATACAACAGTCAAAATGACTGCTTGTAACCGTTCTAGTAGTTACAAGATAGTGGCCATTGTAATATTAAGGACTTATTTGTGTTAGTTATGATGATTTTCTTCTTAGAACTAATGAAAATGTTAGCTTTAAGATTAGAATATTACATCAGACCAAAACAAAATTCAATACAGAAACAAAGGCCTAATAAAAAGTAGCTTTTATTATAAATTATTTTTCAAAAGACACTTTTAATCTGACAAATGAGCCTCATCAAAACACATATTTTAATATATTAGAAATTACTGTAAGTTTTGTGTTTGTAAAACAGTTTAAATGCCAAGTGATATTTATACATATATTTTGCATGCTTTTAATATTTATAGATTTTCCATCTGGGATTCTCATCAGGATAAATGCAACCGGTGTTTAAAAATAAGAACACAATATTTGCCTAATTCTGCCAGATTCTGAATGTAGATTTGTGCTGTTTGATATTTATTCAAAGTATAACATTAAAGCACAAATCATATAAGGCTTTCACTTATACACAGGTTTAGGCAATACATTTTAGCCAAAGAAAACTATACAGTTTGGAAATGCTTGCTGATTTTTTAAGGAATACCCAGTGAGTTAAAAGCTTCCATCACAAAAATAAGATAGCTATCACTCAACAAGCAACACTACGTTTATTCATCTTCAATGAACACACACATCCCTTTAATTATTCTTTGTATCCGTTTGTCATTTTGTCTGTACATTAAATAAAATGTTGCAAACAAAACACAATCAGTTTTAGTATCGCCTGCAATCAGAAATCAAGGAATTGTTGGCTGATGGAAAATATGTAAGTGCAGCTGTATTAATTGAAAAAATGTCAGAGTCATCATCTTAACTTTGCTTTGCAACTGCAGAGTCACAGTTCCTATAACAATCCACTAGAGGACAGCAACACAAATAGATTGGCATGGCCAAAAACTATTCAGAACAGTAAGTCACTTAAACTTTCACATCATTGGAACTATCCACTTTTATAAAGCTCATGCAAGTCTTCTTTGTAGCTATTACTGACACTAGCAATGTATTTTTTGGCAGGATACAGTCCCTTATACATGACATTGGGAAATAGGAGAGAGTAGGGAGCATACTGTATGTCTGGAGCAGATAGAGGGTTCTGCATGACACAGGAAGTACATGATGTAACTTGTAGAGGTTTATTTAAAAAAGGCAACAGATGTAGAAAAAGTTTCTTAGAGTTATCAATATCACATCTTTAAAAAGCAACACAGGCCAGGCAAGCAGATTGACATTAAGGCCCTGTCTACACAGATATGAAACCAGGTGAAGGAGCAGAGATATTTCATCGAAAAGACGTCTCATCCACAAGGATCTGGTGTATCAGAACACAGTAAATGATTGTGTTTGAAACCGGGTTACAAAATAGAGAAATCTCACAACAACGGCTAAGATGTAACTGTGATTATGAGCTCTCTGGCAATTTTTCGGAGTCAATGATGCTAACGAACCATTCTTTTATTTAAGGCGCATGTGAAAATCTGTGATTAAGTAAACAAACAAGGCATGGTGCTGTGATCCTAAAAAAAGCAAATACTGGCTTTTTCATGGATCCTAGAATATTTCCTGTCCCTCCTCTCTCACCATAAAACCATAGACGGCATATGCTTTTGAATAAAGCTCAAATTTGAAGCTAGATTTGTCGTGTTTGCCACCGGGTTGACTGCGCATGCTCAGTGTCTTTTTTCTGTGTTTCTAAGTTTATCTTCAGTTGTGTATGGTTTCTACAAAGCACACATATGAAACAATCTGCCAGACAGGCAACAATTAGACGCGAACTGAATGCAGTCCTCAAGAATAACCTCAGTAAATAGTCAAGTCACTTTTATTTATATAGCACATTTTAAAACACAGGAGTTGACCCAAACTGCTTTACATGGCAAGATAGTTTGGGCAAAAACAATAAAAAATGTAGATGCGGCCCAGGGATACACAGGTCTGACAAATAATGCATAGAAATATTTACAGTAGGAAAAACACTATTACCTAAGTAAAATTAAGAAATAATGCAATTTCAACAAAGAATTGATCAACAAAAAATAAAAATAAATAAGATAAAAAAATCGGAAAATAAAATAAATTAACTAAATCAAGAAATATATATATATATATATATATATATATAAATATAAAAATTGCATAACTTTAATCTAACATTCGTCATATTAGCATGCAGTTTTATGATATATTAGCAGAAGCAGCTCAACTTAATCATTAGCAATTATAATTGGACAAATAAACTTTCAATATAATTTACTTATTTTTAGTTGCATGCACATGCAAAGCTTTCCTTAGCAGCTTTAACAATCAAATACATAAAAAAGGTGAATAATTTGTCATTGTCATCCTGCACTCAATTTCTGCCCCGTACTGCTTCTATGGAAAGTCCTAGAATGATGAGTCCATAATTGGCAGGTGTTAATCAAGATAGGCAGGTAGGGTGGCCAATCATGGGGCAGGGGGGATTTTAATGCTCAGACAAGTATATTCCACAACCATATTGTTTTAAAGTGCATCCTGTCAACGTCAGACACTTTGACTTGAGCACAACCAGACATACTTGTCAATAATGCATAGTACACTTAAGGGGTAGAGGGACATGAAGTGCCTTTGCGAGAAACCTCTCGTTGCTGGAAACAAATTCTCAATACAATTATGTTATTTGATAAGTTTGTAAGCTTGGTGCAGCGATTATTGCCACAGGAAACATGAGGCCAGCATGAAATTGTTGCCTTGTCTCTATCTTTGCTCTTGTGTCCTCAACACTGTAATAGCATACAGTGTGATACAGACCTTACCTGGACCTTGTATTGTTATTTTAAAGGGTTTTGAGATTTAGCCTGCTCCTTGCTAAATTTTTATAATTAAAAAACTGAAAAGTTATTTGTTGCTTACCTGCCTTTTGTTTTTTGTTTGTTTTTTGTAGTGTACTGTAGGGCTGCAACTAACAATTTCATAATCGATTAATCTGTTGATTATTTTTACAATGAATCAATACATTGCTTTTATTAATAATTATATTTGGCTGTTACTTTCACCTATACACATGATTAAGAACAAAGTTCCATTAAGAACAAGTAAAACACAAGAGAATTATGAAGTTTACGGCAAACTGTTTTATTGGACCTGAACACTCAAACGCAGACGTATTGAAAGAGACGTTTTCTGTTTATAGTACTCCGCTCTTCCACTCCATTCTCTATTGTTTTTTCAGCGTTGCTCAACCAGGACAGCAGGGTGTGCTAAGTTTTCATGGCGTCTCTGGCTACTATCCCACAGCGGCGCTTCAGTTTTTTTCTAGGCTTGTGAACGCATTTCTTCCTCTAGGAGCAATGAACGATAGAAAGTAAGTTTTGATGAAGCTGTAAAGCTTTTTACTAGAAGTGCGGATTATAGAATACACTAGAAACACATGGAAACAATACACAGCCGCCGTTTTTTGTTGTTTTCCTACACCTTCCTTGTGTTCAAAATCGCCAAAGGAACAGATTAAATAAATATCCTTTCAATATAAAGTTTATAATGGCCAAATGCTGCATTAACTACTAATTACAGCGACTTTAGAGCCCTGTTCTGGTGAAGTGATCTCTGGTTTTTGCTCAAACTGACCAATGAGATGCATACGCTCTCCGTCTATGGAGACGGATAGTTAGAAATTGGTGTTGGAGTAAATGTTGCTTTTTAAATTTGGATCTTCTGCTTTCAAATAAATTAACTCAAACATATCACAAAAATGATTTGAAATAAACAACAAGGGACCATTTACCTCTCCACATTTAGTAAATCTGTTTAGAGATTTTCAGCATAACCTTAAAGATTTTGTCTACTAAAGCTAGCAATTTAGCTGTTGTTACGGTTGCCAACTTTCATAAATTAAAATAAGGAACACTTAGGCTACAGGGCGTTATTCACCACGGGCTGAGCCATCCGAATTGCGGGAAAGCGTGGTGCTTTTTAGTGAGTGGATCATCAGAATGGTTATACGTACCTCAATAAACAAATTAATCCATCAGTGCTGTAAGTTAGGTTACAAAAAGCTGAAATGAAATGCATCCACATAAAACAGGAAATAAAGTACATCCAAATTTTGTTAGCAAGATGCAGTGTGATCTAACACATGACAATACTAAAAACAACATGATGTTGTTTGTTGAGCTTCCAACAATTAACTTTCAATATTTTCTTTCTAAAGTGACTCTATGGGGATGAACCCCAAACACCTTGAAACTTTTCTATCTGCTCATGTACATACAATTTAGGAGTGGGATGACAAATAGTTAATTAAATTGGTTTGCATGGCTTGACTGAACAGCAATCAAACCACACTAAGAAATGTAATGCAATGTTCTTTTAAAATGTATTGGGCATTTCTCTAAAATATAAAATATTAACAGCCATAAACTTTAACTTTAATCTTTTTATTAGCATAAAAATTAAACAGTTAGTATAATTTGTTCTTTAATGTCTCCTTTATATTAATTGAATAATAGAATATGCCTAAACCCGCTGGCTTTAAAATCTAACAAAAACAAAATTGCACATGCACAAGACATTTTGGAAAATGCACAATAAATATAATCCATTATGAAGATTCTAGCCTACATGTAAGCATAAGCCTCTCAGATATGTGTGTTTTCTGCGTTGTGTCCCTGCCGTGCTTTGCAGTGAGTGTTCTCCGTGTGCGACTGAGGACACTTACCAACATAGTTTACAATTTGCCTTGTATTCTTCCTTACTGACCATGTCCAGCCAAAGATGGGCCTCTTCCCACTCATCTATATCGCTGTAAACGTTTTTGGGACATTTTTAAAGGTGCTGCGTGGGAAGCGGTGTGTTGCGTTTGTCTACCTGATCAATCCTGAGCGCACAACACTCGTGAGCCGCGAACAATTTGCAGTCCTTTTTGATCCCACCACCAGAACAGTTTTGTTGACTGTACTTGAGTGATTTGTATTTTACTTTTATATAGGCTACATAATTAAAAGTAGGCTATTGAAGCTTATGTGCCACAGACATATTGGACATTTATGAAAATACGGAAGAAATTGTGTCCGTTATTAGTTCAAAATGGGACTCCACATTTAAATGAAAATTTGCACGAGAAAAATTTTCTTAAAAAAGTAATATTTACTAATAATAATTGTATGTTTCACAATCCCAACCCCGCACACCTACATATTTTTCCTCACAATTGTCTGTTTTTGAGTGAGTAAAATAGTTATGGGTTTGTGCTGTTTTTCTCTGGATGAGAACATTCTTATAAACAGACCTGCTTAATTTGGTAGGCGCGAAATACACGACACAGAGGAGATTCACAATTGCCTCTAATCAATCAGCAGCAGAACACAATTAACTTTAGTACGCTGTAAAGAAACCATGTAAAATTGTGATATAACAGCAAAGTCACAAAAGGTGAACCACATTATAGTGAGGGACCGCTGTATTTAGCATGTTTATTTTCTCATTACATTTAAGTTACTTACCAGGTTGGTTCTTCCTCTGCCGCATCAACTATGACATGTTACACTGGTAGACCAGTGGCTCATTACTGCTGCACACAGGCCGCAAATATAACAGATTGTAACCGATATAACAAATTGTGTTAAAAATAAACTGCTTACGGTTAATCATAAAGCAACTAATGGATGACTAAATTATATGTCAACCATTTTAAAAATCCATTATAATAAATTAAATTGATTAGTTGTCTCAGCTCTAGTGTATTGCACTGGCCTCTAGGTGCTGTCATGTGCAAAATGCTGTATATGTTTTCTCTATGGCAGGGGCCACTAAAAACATTCCCCCACACCCAATTTAATAGAGGTTAATCAAGACCAAAGATTAAAATCCCTACACTAGAGCTATATTATATTCCATATAAATATAAATGCTTGTTTAAAACAGGTAAAAAGCCAATATAGTATTAGTACTTTGATTGATGGATCTTTGGTACTTATTACAAGGTCAATTTTGTTGTTGATTCATGGCTCCCCTTTTAACCTAGGTTTTTCTGTCAAATCTCACACAGAACTTTGATATGCTTCTTATGGACCCACTCCTTGGTTATCCAGGCTGTGTGCTTCCAGTTAATTGTAATTTTGGAAGACCCAGCCCATCTTCAATGCTCTTACTGAGGGGAGGAGGTTTTTGCTCAAAATTTCTCATTGCATGGCCCCAGTTATCCTCCCCTTCATGAAGTGCAGTTGTCACTTTTGTAGGAAAAGCACCCTCACAGCATGATGTTTCTACCCCCATGCTTCACATTAGGGATTGTGTTCTTGGGACTCATCCTTCCTTTTCCTCCAAACACAACAAGTGAACTTTAGACCAAAATTTTCTATTTTGGTCTCATCTGACCTTCTGCCATGCCTCCTTTGGATCATTCAGATAATCATTGGCAAACTTCAGATGGGAATTCACATGTGGTGACTTAAGCAAGAGGACCATCTGTGCATTGCATGATTTTAAACCAGTAACCTTTGAAACTGATGTCCCAGCTCTCTTCATGTCATTGATCAACTCCTCCGTTGTAGTCCTGGGCTGATTTCTCAACTTTCTTATCATGAATGATACCTCTTCAGGTGAGATCTTGCATGGTACCCCAGTCTCAGGGAGACTGAGAATCATCTTTAGCCTCTTCTCTTTAAACAATTGCTTAAACTGCTGATCTATTTTCATCAAGTTACTTGGGAATTGCCTTGTAGTTCTTTCCAGCCTTGTGGAGGTTTACGATTTTGTCTCTGTTGTCTCTCGACAGCCGTTTGGTCTTGCCCATGGTAGTAGTTGGAGTCTTACTGACTGTGGGGTTGACAGGTTTTTTTTTATGAACTCAGACATGTGCTACTAATTTAGATTAATAAGTGAGGTAGGGATGGACTTTTTAAAGGCAAAGTAACAGGTCCTTGAGAGCCAGAATTCTTGCTGATTGCTGGGTGTTCAAATACGTATTGTGTAATAATAAAATACAAAGAAATTCTTTAAAAAAAAATCAAACAATGTGATTTCCGGAATAAATAAAAAAATACCGTCTCTCACAGTTGAAATGCACTTACAATAGGAATTTCAGAACCCTCAACAATTCCTTAGTGGAAGAACTTGCAAAATTGCCAGGTGTACAAATATTTATGTTCCTAACTGTAGAGAAAGTAATGAAAAATCCTCAAAAAATATTTTGCTTCTGATTCTAATTTTGTAAAGGTAAATCATTTTAACAAACCTACCTGACCTTATAGAGGAAAGGTTTTGTCTATTTTAATCCCAAAAGTAAAAAAGATTAAGAATAAATAAATAAATAAAAATAACAGTGCCTGAAAATACCTTATACAGGCTCCTCTAGAAGTTTCCTTTGATCTTTCCTAAATGAACAATCAAGCTGGCCATGTCTTAAACACACTTGACTTTCAACAGTGAATCAGAAACAAAGGAGGAATTAGGTGGAACTTAGGTGGTCGGGTGAAAATAGAATGTTACACAAATTTGTCAAACAACTTAAGTTCTAAGGTAGTTAATACAATAGGAGTGTATAAATATTTTTTTTGTTTTTGTTTTGTGCTATCCTTGAGCGTCACTGCTACAGATTAAAGTACCCTTTACAGAGGTGGACTGTTCTGTTCTGTCTTTGCATACTGTCATGCAACCCATCTGGTAATTAAAAATGTCAAAAAATGATGACGCATCATACTGAATCATAGTGATGTGCATTTGCTTTATTTATGCCATCCAGCTGACATCCCTACATTTTGAGGGCAGCAAAGCCAGAAAACCCTTACACAAGTTAGCTGCTATAGTGTTTTAAATACCTCAATAGGTCGAGACCTAACAGCATTGGGTTGTGTATAAACCTCTGTCATGTGGATTCTGACAGAAAACATAGCCAAAGGGCCTTTACAACTGAAGTTTACATACACTGAATACCCCCCCCCGCAAAAAAAAAAAAAAAAAAACAGATACACATCTGTTTTCTCACTGTCTAAAGTTAAATCAAGCCAAAATTCCAACTTCCTTTGTTTTAGATCATTTAGAAGTACCCAAATTATTTATATTTGCTAAGTTTTCATTCATTTTATTTGAGATAAATATTGTGCATTAATGTACATTTTGAACATGACAAATGCAAATACATCAAATTACAACCAAGGCAGATTTCCATTGTTTGCCCCCACCCCTCAAACAGAACATATAGGCTAAATGACCTAAACGTAATCATGTATTTAACAAAAAAAAAATAGTGTTACATAACTACAGAAAGAATATCTGAAAAAGTTGTTAATATTTATTCAGAATAAGAAGTTTACATATATTTCCTAGGGGTGCACCGATCCGACTTGTTGAGTTCCTATACCGATACCAATGCCTGGGCTTTGTGTATCTGTCAATACCCAATACAGATCTGATTCCATTGTCGATTAAATAAACTGTATACCTTCCAACTTATACATTTGTTGGAGACTAAAGGCACCAAACTTTACTAATTAAACAGAAATAAGACAAAATAACAGATCTAAAATACAAAATCGGGGCTGATACCCAATACCATTATCAGTATCAGCAGCGGTGCATCCCTAATATTTCCTCAATATTTGGTGGCATTGCCTTTGAAATGTATGACTTGGGTCAAAAATGTTGTCCTTCCATAAGATTCTCAATAGTTTGCTGAAATGCTGGCATTTTCCTCCTTACAGGACTGATGTAACTGAGTCAAGTTTGCAGCCTGCCTTGCTTGAACATGTCTTTTCAGATCTGCCTACATATTCTCTGTAGGGTTGAGAACAGGGCTTTTTTGAACAGGGCTCCATGATGGCCACGCAAAAACATTGACTTTGTTGTTTTGCAATGATACTGTCTTCATGATGCCCTTTATTTTATGATGTGCACCAGTTCCTTCTGCAACAAAATAGCCCCACAATATGATGCTGCCACCCCTATACTTCACAGGTGAGATTAGTGCTGTGTTTAAAAAAAAAAAAAAAGAGTTCTCTTATTCTAAAATGTTTCATTTTAAAAAAATTCATAAAGATTGATTTGTATGTCCAGAGATTGATTTAACCCTTTAATGTTCTTTGCTCTTTTTATAGCCAAAGTGAGAAAAAAGGTCCAGACAGGCATTTTGAGGCTTAGCTGTTAACCTTAACCCCACCCACTGTCACGTAATTTAATACAGACATTTGTGCTTGGTGTGAAGAAATGTAAACAATATGGTAGCAGACTCTAGCAGCTTTGAAATGCTCACACTTGGCTGTGGTCTGGCTCTGGCACCATTTTGGGTTCAGAACAGTCAAAGATGAGTTGACAGAGGCAAAGCAATTTGCAAGGCCTGCCAAATGGAGGTGAAGCATTGCAGAACTGCAAGCAACTTCAACACATTCCTAGACCCGATTAATCATCAAGCACTGCTAGAGAAGGTGGTGAAACAAGGGACGTAACACAGTTATCTGAGACTGATCTGTAAAGTCAAATAAGGCAGTTTGAGTAAAATATGAGCTCTAGCGAGCGGTTAGCTATTATTTGCAAATTCACGCATTGTGCTATGCATGCAGCGTGTACGCAGAAGTGTGTGTGGATACACCAGACTAGCCTGTGCATAACGCAGGATGAAAAGTAAGAGCTGGGGAAGTCATGATGAACAGAGGGCTAACACAATTTCCTTTTAACACTTGTAGTATTCTCATTATTTCAAGCAATTAATAATAATGGATTGCATTTATACAGCACTTTTTGAGACTCTCAAAGCAATTTACAATTCCCTCATAAAACCCCACACTTACACACTGGGGGAAGCAAGCCATAACTGTAGACACGGTTGCCCTGGGGCAGACTGACAGAAGCAAGGCTTCCATTTTGCGCCATCAGCCGTTCCAGCCACCACCAGTAGGCAAAGTAGGTGAAGTGTCTCGGTGACACAAGGTAGGTGAAAGACAGCATCTAGCAGATGGAAGCTGGAATCAAAGTGACATTGTTTGGGTCGCAGGCTGAAAAATGTACCACTGAGCTGCTGCTGCCCTTAAAATTGTTCTCCTGCATCCTTGCCCACCTCCTACTCTCACCCCACAGGAGCTCAGTAGCTCAGTTCTCGGCTCAGATTCAAGCTTTTTTCCTGCTGTAAACATTGTCAAAATGTTGCAAAAGACTGTTTAACTTTCTGTTATTTGCTTCTGTGGCAAAACGTAACTATATTTTACAAATTAAAGATTAAATCATTTGCTTTTGTTCTGATGGATTTTTTTATATTAGACTTTATTAAATTATTAGATCACACTGCTTGCACTTTGCAATTGCAGTCCTAGATCCTGTCGCTACCCACGACCTGACATGAGGGACCAGCCTGAACTTGGTCAAAGGAGGTCTGACAGTATTGAGAAAGAGACAGACAGACGGTTGTGGTTTGTGTGGCCACGGAGCACTCCGAGGGGACAGTCTATGTTGTTTTTTGATTGCACCAGAGAGTTCCCGGATCCTAGCACACAGTAAATGGTATGTACTGTTACTAAATAAGAGAATTTACGGATCCTGTTCCAGATGGATTCGGCTAAAATTAAGCCCTGGATAAACGTTTGTATACTTGTTTGAACAAATGAAACTTACACCTTCCAGCATCTGAAAATTGTTTACAAGGATGAATAGCACTTGTGCAGTGCCATAATTATCTCCCTGATATCTTGGCTGGTTTCATTTGACTTTCCCATCATGTCAAACAAGAAGGCAGATTGTTCAAGATGTGGTTTTAAAATACATTCACAGGTTTACTTTCAAATAACTCAAATGTGTCAGGTAATCTGTCATTAGTTTCCAAAGCCATGACATCATTGCCTTGTTTTAAAAAAATATAATATAAAATATAATATATATATATATATATATATATATATATATATATCAAACATTCTTCATGTAAAGTTCTAATTTTGAAAACAAGAAATACACCTCTGCTTTATTCTTTCTTTCATTATTGTGGTATTTAGCACATATAAATCATCTTGGTATTTCTAATTGACCTAAAGCTTGAGAAGTTTTATTTTATTTAAATGTCTGCACTTTTTTTGTGTATCTAAGTGTCCAATTTCAACTGCTAGTTTAAACCTAACTTGGAAGTGGCTATTTAAATGTAAACCCTCTTCATAATGTTAGGAATGCATAGGTGTATGAATTTCATTGGAGATGAACATAATCTCCCTTCAGTTCAATTAAGATAAGTAGGGTTGCGCTAACATGAGTTAAGTGAAGGTGTGCTGCTATTGAGTAAAAGCATTCATCAAAAAGTCCAAATCCAACGGAGGGGTTCTTTGTCCAAGCTCTGACCTTCACCAGTTAATCCTTTATAGTAAAAATCATTGTGGAAATTCTGATCTGAAAAGGAAAACATCTCACTGAACTGTTGTATGAACAACTAAGACATGTAAAACTTGAGGAACTGTGGGGAGTTCCGAAAGTTAATGGTTAATATAGTTTAATGGTGTGGGAAAGTTGATGGCTTTTGAAAGCTTTCAGAAAAAGAGGTAAAATGAGGAAAAGAAAGTGGACAAGGATGAGAGAGTAAAAAGGGAGAGGCAGATTGAAGGAGGAGCCACATGAGGATGCCTCACTGCAGTATTTCATCTGTTAGGAAGTCTGCATTTGCCTCCCTTTTTTACTAGCCACATGACTGCTGAGTCAGCAGGAGTCTGAACCAAAAGGTTTCTCATGCTGTATAGCTGAGCTAAACTGACTGTAACAAGGGCACACGTTTGCAGTGTTTCCACTGTGTGCAGTGCACTGACAGATGTGTTTGCTTTAATGCTTTACTGTGAAGTGTGTGTACATGTAGTATAGTTTGCAAAGATGACATTGACATAGCACACTTAGAGAGGTGAGCTCACTGCTTACAATGCAGACACAGAGGGAGGGGTGTATACATTGCACATTTGTGTGTTAAAGTGCCCTTTAAGTAGGCAATGCTCTGAGCCGTCACATCTGAATATGTGTGCATGTATAAACTATATATATACATTAAGTAGGTGGGGATGTGGGAGGTAGAAGGTGGGTGTCTGAGTGTGTGGTGCAGAGATGCACGCCTATGAGTGGTGCAGCAGCTGTGGGAAGGGAGCCAGAAACACTCGACTGCAGAGGAGAGATTGGTGCAGAGTCCCATCTCACACACAAACAACACAGCTGAGAGAAGACATGCTGGGGTGGGGGGTATGAAGAGTGGGAAGTGTGAGTCTAATCTGAGACAAAAGCTTTTAATAGAGGGGGGAAAAAAACGTTTGCATCTTACAGTAATGTGATTTCACTTCACTTATCATGTGTAGTCTTGAATTAGCATGTAAAAGTTTATGTCACCTCTGAAATTAGTTTGGTTCCCTCATTACTTAAAAAACTAGAATAACACTCGGAGAGTGCAGACCTCTGGAATCGCAGCTCAGTCATCCCCCAAATTTGTAATCTTATCCTAACTTTAGATTTCTTGACCATGAAATCATACATTTAGCAGCTGGATACATACTGATATCATTATTAGTTTAGTAGTTATTCACAAAAATCACTTTTTTGGTAATAATTCCTGAAAATGTGATCAAAATCCACCTGAAATGATTAGAGTTATGTTTCTAACAGACAGGGGAAAAAACATGCCAAAAGCATATATTTATTTCAATTCCAGTGTGCCTGCTTTTTTTCTTAGCACTTATGTTGGGAAACTGGTTCATCCATCGTGTTAATATTTTGTGATAAGGCTCATATTGATATGTCAGGACTAATCTCTTAATCTTGTGCTGATTTACAGCATATACAGCATTTACTTTGAGATAAGGAGATGAAAAACAAAATCCATCCTTCTTACCACCAATTATCAAGCATTCATTAGTGTTGAGCAGTAAAAAGCTGAAATGAATTACTCTACTGCTGTTAAGTTCTAAAAAATATCCAATGAAAATAGTCCTTTTTAATTTTTCATTTGATTTTGCCTGTTAAAATGTTGACTTAGGCTTTTCTGCAATTCATTTGGACTGTATGTTCTTTATATTCTGGATTACAGAATAGTACAAACTAGTATTCACAGAATGAACCAGGATAATTATCAAATTTTCTTTTACATTTATTCAGTTTAAAAATATTTCACTCTTGTTCTTATTTTATCCATTAATATTGTTTTTTATGTTTTATTTTTTAGGTTGTGCGAGCATGGACGTACTAGTACCCAGTAAAATCAATGCACTTAATGGAACAACAGTCACAATTCTTTGCACTTTCACCTCCTGCTATAAGATTGACCTCACCAGGTTTGCTATGAATTGGACTTACCAAGAGAGCAGTAACTATACAGAGGAAAAGGTAAGATGTCAAATCCTTGCATTAAGTGCATTAATATAAAAAATAATCAGCTTTAAAGCTTAAATCAATATTTAAGCCAAACTTTCTCTTCCCATAGTTCATGACTTATGATAAGAAAAAAGGAATGCAACCAGTTCCTTTAAACCGGTTTGGGGAGAGGGTAGTGTTTTCTGGTAACCTGGATAAGAATGACTTATCGATCACACTACAAGACGTTCAACTGGAGGATGACGGGATTTACCACTGTTATGTGAAGAACCCCCCAGACCGCATCCAAGGACATGGTCGCATTGAGTTCAACGTTGTCACAAAACGTAAGATGTAACTTAAAAGTCCTCTACAAACACATAAAGCATTGTTTCCAGAGGACATAAAACAAAATTGACGGTGGTATGTTTCTCAATGACTGCTTGATGTAGACAAATATTAGCCGAAATGAGAGTTAAAACACTTCACTTATTTGTTCACTCATTACATGATATTCTTGCATTCATGACTACTGATTTAATTTCCTGTAATAGAGCAAAATATACTAATATCAAATATTGTAGTAAACACCACAGTAATTAAGGGATTTAAACTGGAAGTTAGCGGTCAATATGGAAAGATGATTCCATTCAAAGAATCAGGGAAACTAGAGGTAGCCTCAGCAGGTTTATTATTACCAATCTTGAACATCAGGCTCAATACATTGAGTACAAACGTGTCTGGATGTGGTCTAGAAGAAACATAAAGGGACCTTTATGAGTAATAACATACCACTGACATACACTGCTGATTAAATAAAGAGCAATCCACAAGACTAAAGTTACATCTGCAAGATACATGTTCACAACTGTACTGATAGGATTAGCATTAGAGCTAATCAATGCTCAGTAAAACATAAATTCACCATGCTAACGAATCACAGTAAATGTAGCTGATAGATTACTAAACGTGCAACTGCACTAATTATTATTGCCATGTTCTAGTGTGTTTTAGGTCATTTATTACTTACTTTTATATCGCCCGCAAACATCAAACACGGCACTAAACCAGATATATGTCCGTCACAAACTAGGCACGAGTTGAAACACGGAACCAAACCTTAATTCCACCCCACGGAATATTAGTTCCTCCACACTCTTTCAGACAAATATAGTACTTAATATAATATACTCTAAGCGGAATCTATGGTTGTCTTTAATATGCATGCATTTAATATGCATGCATTTAATATGCCTGCATGCAATTGGACAGTGCTAGGACAAATCGGAGCAACAATTAACGTCACTTGGCAATGGAATGGCAATGGAAATTCGTCTCCGGGGAGTGCGCTATACACCTGTTGCCAAATCAACAAATACATCCTTTTTTTTGGTTCACTTTCATAAGAATACCCAAGTCTTGTTATTATAATCAAAAAATTATTCAAATTAAATAAATAAATAAATGATTTGAAGATGACTAAAAGATCTCAAAAAGCAACACATTGTCTACTAATCTAAGAAAATTAAACAACAAATGAGAACCATGTCAGTTGACAACTATCAGACTGGGAAGTGTTCTAATTTTATTTCTAAGGTTTTGAAAGTCAAGCAAACCACAATGAGAAACAATATCCATAAATGAAAAAACATATTGAACAATGGTGAAATTCACCCCACCGAGACTGCCTGTAGAACTAATCAAGAATGTCAGAGTCTTTACTTTATTTAAATTACGCACATTATTCAAAAGTAGCAAAATAAATGGGTAGAAAAATGGCATCCAAGAGAAAACATTCCAGACCAATACCCCTGCTGTTTGAGAAGAACACAAATACTCATTTCACATTCACTCAAAAAATAAAAATGAATGATCCCCAAGTCTTTTTGGAAAATATTCTAGGAACTGATAAGACAGATGATGTTCATCCTGTTAAATCTGTTATGAAACTAAAACAAAAATAAAAAAAGAACACCAGAACCATTATTGTATCATATCACACTATACCATACCAAAACACAAGGGTATTGCACAAAGTGTATTTTACATGACATAATGATTTTCATAAGAAAAAAATGTGTTTGTGTCTTGGATTGTTGGGATCTACTTGAGATGAGTCAGCTTTTTATTTATTAATGACCATCAAGAGTTGAATTTAGCATCACTCTTGCTCATGCACGCACACAAAACCGTACTCACACAAACCCACATAATACACAGGGTAACTCAGCAGCACTTTCTTTCCACTTGTTTAATCAGAGCTTTTAGCAAGCACTGCACTTGACTCTATTCTCTGTCTACAGGAAAAGATAACTTTCTCGTCTCCGTCTCTTAGTTCCCCCTCCGAGGGATTCAACCATTGCTGTTGCCATTGGAGCATCAGTGGGAGGAGCTTTAGCTCTGCTGATCCTTTCGATGGTGGTGGTGAAATGTCTCCGCCGACATCGGAAGCAAGAACTGATTTCAGAGGAAAAAATGGAGGAGGAGGGAAAGCTCGAGCCGGAAGCTGTTGCAGAAGAAGGAACCAAGTAAGAAATTGGAGCCTAAACTTCTCAGTTTAAGCACTGAAGCAACTTCAGTCTCAAAAAAGATGCTTTTAACCAACCAAATATTTTAAGGTTATAATCTCAATCTATTATGATTGAGCAACACCTGCTATTTTCGGATTTACAATTTGAAAAAAAAAAAAAATCAGATGAGGGATTTTACGTTTTGACAATAGTTTTTTTTTTTTTTACTGTATATCATATCAGACATTGAATCTTCTTTTTCGGCCGAAGAACATCTCTATAAAAGGTCTAATCCCAAAAAACCTTAACAGAGTCCTGACAGGTTTACCTAAAACGTCAAACAGCTACAGTTGACCCAGAACGCTGCTGTTCGTGTCCTCACTACAACAAGGAAAATAGAGCACATCACCCTAGTTCTACAACCGTTACACTGGGTCCCCAAAGCACAAAGAATAGACTTCAAAATACTTACTAGTCTAAAAAGCATTGAATGGGTTAGTATGTATGTTGAAGATCTGTTGCCACTACTGTATATCAACTCCACAGACCATTCAAGTCCTCCAACTCTAGTCTACTAATCACCCCTTGAATCAGAACCAAACATGAATTAACACCCTCACTTTCTATGCTCCTTTTATCAAGACCACTGCAAAGCTCTTGAAACACTGAGTTCCTGTAAATCAAGGCTAAAAATCCTTTGTTTAGATCTGCCTTTGAGTAGGTGTTAATAAGTGAAATGTCATATGTTTTAGTGTGTCCTATGTTATAAGCCTGAGAATATTATCATTCATCCAGGTCATGGTTATCTCAAGGAAATTTCAATCGAATGCAACTGGACTTGGTAATTTGTCTTGGAAGACATTTCACCTCTTATCCAAGAGGCTTCATCAGCTGCTGACCAGGCTTGGACTGGATAAGAGGTGAAATGTCTTCCAAGACAAATTACCAAGTCCAGTTGCGTTCGATTGAAATTTCCTTGAGATGTCATGTGTTATTTATTTATAATGTTCATATTTATACTTTTAATGGTTTATTGCTGCTTTTAATTTATATCCTCATCACTCAAAACACCTTGAATTGCTTTTGGTGTTGAAAAAATGCTATACAAATAAAGCCGCCTTGTGTTGCCGTGATAAAAGACAAAGTTTTTATTTAAGAGGTTGCATTGTTGAAAGTTTAATGTTTTGTTAAGCTTTGTACGTCCATACCAAACAAAACCAAAACACAAACACTGAACGCTCAACACTTAGGAAAGTACCATTAACAAAACTGCTCATTGCTAAAGTGTCTCTTTTCCTTTATTTTAGATTATCATAATATCCTGAACCAGTGTCTGTGGATCTTCAGCTTCCAACTCTGCATTTGGTAAATAAATGTAATAAATGTATAAAGATTAGTATTTTGTTTTTTTTGTGTAGTAATTCACCTTTCACAATCTGGGTTTTATTGTGAGGGTTTGCATGTCATGTTGTGCATGTAGTTATTGTCAAAATCATAATGCTGTGTTTCTATCCATTTTCTTTCAGAGATCCACACTCTCGTCTTCAGAAGATTTACTAACCACTGCTTGAATCATATCACTGGGAAAACCTATTGGCATGTGTGTGTCTGTTCGTGCCTAAAGCACAAAAGAGGGATTTTTTGTTTTTGTGAGGACTGAATGTATTGGTGTACATGTGCATTTCCATCTATGCCTATATGAGATGGCTGTAGTATTTTCTCTTCTTTAACAAATCAGGAACTGAGAACTGAATATACCTCCAAGATTATATTAGTGACTTTAACATATTTCTTGACATTTACAGTTCATCCACATGTTAGTGTTAGGAAGGATAAACTACTCCCTGAAAGTTATTATTTACTTTCCAAAACATTTGACATTACAATATTCATTCTAAATTGTGATTTAACAGCCAACACTACAGTAGTATGGGTGTTTCTAACTTGAAATGTACAGTGTAGGAATTTAATTTGAAAACTAGCTAAACTAGATATAATTCTACAAACTTCCAACCATTAGAAGCTCCCAATAGGATTTTTTTAATGTGTTGAAAATGCATTCATAGGCCTTAACGGTATACATGAACCACCTTGGCTAGTTTTGGGCAAATGTGGAGGGAAAAACAATAGTATTTGAGGAGTTAAAGTATTGTTAAAAATACAAGAATGAAAAAAAAAAAATACCTACTAAAATAACATTCAAATCTTGTTTTTGGTTAATTTCTATTTTATTCTCTTAATAATTTACAGCTTGAGACAATGTCAGTCATTTTATTAAAAGGTTCAGGATAAATCAACCCGTATGAAGAAAACCAATTCTAATTTTAATTCAGCAGCAATTTTGTTCAGACAATACAAATTTTAAAAAGTGCTTCAAAAGAACAAGCAAAAAGTTTAAGCAGGCTTAATCATTGATCTTTGGTGTTAAAAAAAAGTATCAAAAAATAAAATTAGAACCCTTTTGATAGAATTAAAAGGTGAACAAAGAAAAAGAAATATAAAGATTCCCAGGCATTAAAAAATAAACATAATCAATGTCTGGGGAATAGGCTTATGAACTCAAAACTTTGATATTTTGAATTTGTATAGTATAAATCCAATGCTTCCTACATTGTGTTCAGCCATGCCTTTTTTTCAGTTCAAGGAGAGCTGATGAGGTTGGACATGGCTGGTCAGCAGCTACTTAGCTAACCAACCCACCTTTTTCCATGTGCCAGTAATGTCTACTTTTGTCTGAGCAAGAGATTATTCTTAAACATTCCAAACATTTGAGGACTTTTGACAAATCACATGCCTTCAGCAGGGCCTTTTATAGAGCAGCCAATTTTTGTCACGGTGGAAAAAGCACAAACGCAGCTAATCACATTTTCAATAGCTCCAATTTAATCAAGAGATTACGCTAGACAATTTTTCTCCATCATCTTTGATTCTTTAAATTCTGTGTGACATAATAGATTATATTTTAGTGACAGAACCAGAGTCGGCAAGAAAATAAGCAATCCATGGAAAATACTAGCTCTTGGACCTGTCTGCACATCCTGTTTTAGTTCATCACTTTTTATTGCTTGCCTTTGTTAGAGTAGTTTGCGAAACATTAGTGACACATTCATGCACTTTTGTAGAAGGAGTGCACTGGCTAGTATTTAAGATGTGGTTCAGAGCACTTTATGAGATTTAAGACAAACAGCAAAACCAAATTTATTTTTGTCTGATGAGGATTATATTTTATAATATTATGGTCCAAGTCCACCATACATGAAATGTCCCTTCTTTTATAAAAGGAGATATAGATGTGGAGAAATGTGTTGGCCCCTTGTAAAGTTTTACAAAATATCTAAGGCAACAAAGAAGCCAAAGAAAATTAACTTTTCCTGCAGGTAGGATCACTTATCTGACCTTTGCCAATAGATGGAATTACGACATTCAGATCCAGTTTCGGCTATGGAGCCAAAGTGTGTGAGTGAGTCAAGGACACAAAAATAAGTTTCAAAAAGTGCATTAAAATTTAAGATAAACGGCATACAAGACAAATAACTATTTAACGGAAAAACATCCAACAAAAAAGGACAAGCACACACGTAAGTGTGTATGGTTCAGGGAATCTCTTCTCAGCCTTGGAACTGACTGAACTCTTTGACCTGAATCCTAAGATTCAGGTCAAAGAGTTCAGTCAGTTCCAAGGCTTGGTTCTCCTCTTAACCAAAATTAGTTATTTCCTACTCCTTTTGTTGTAGAACATAGGTAGCTCGCCATCCAGATGGAACAGGTTCAATCCAATTGAAGAGTCCACACTTAGGGAAACAATAATGCAGACTTTAAGGGAAAAAGAAACCTCCCAAGAAAACCTGTCCGGTGAGTAGAGGGATGTCAAAAATTACACAGTTGAAGCCAGGGTTTATGGAACAGGAATCTATGATGATATGACTTGGTCAATAAAGATAATGTAACAGAAGTTGAGTTGAACAAACTGATCTGTAAAACTCACCAATATGTCAATCTTCCTTTTTCCACTCACAGTTTACTCTGAACAGATGTAGTTTCTTTATCCCTTAGGTTGTATTTTTAAACAACCATCAAACAACCACAGCAATTAGCAACCTCCTGAGTGGAAAGAGGCAGCTAAAAGTTTGAATTGCAGCAATACCTGAAGCAGCAGGTGGTAATCAGCTGCAGATCAGCAGCTGCTGATGAACAGCGGAGCTGAGCATTAAAGGGACAACCCACTAAACTATCAGCATAGTTCATGACCCCTAGGTCATGTGGGTTACACACTACAAAACCAAACAAACCAAAATGACAAATCTCTATTCCTAATAATGGCAGATTTAGGTTTAAAATGTAACTACAGTATTTTAAGGATGAAGTTTATTTCTAATACTAAATGAAACTGGCATCTCTCTCAAAAGATAGTAAAGCAATCTAAAAGATAAAAATATGTTTTATTGGAAATGTTCTGTAAACAACGTTCTATTTCATCCCTTCTGACCGCCAGAGGCGGTGCTTCAAGCACTGAATGATCATTCTTGAGCATGCCCAGGTCGAGAAAATAATAACAACACAGTCACCTGTGACATCCGGTGACCTACGTGAGTCTATAAATTCACGTGACACCGGAAACACAGTCCCTTTCGTTCTTCTCGCACATGGTCGAGTGCTATCACTTTGACGGACTCCATTGCTGCGTTTTGACGAACTCCACTGCTGTTTTTGGCCCCTTCACCGTGGTGGGAGCCGCGAGCGTGTCTCGCCCTCCTGGGCTGCGTGGACAATCGTCGCCGCGTGGTGTGCGTCCCGGTGAGTATCCCTGTTGCCGTTTACGGCTTGGAGTCTTGTGTTTACGTGTCTGGTGCCGTTTTCGGCGAGACGTTTAATCATATTACACGGCCAGTTTTGTGGCTTGTTTTATTTTCTGAAGCGGCTGCCGTGCTCGGCAGTGGCTCTGTGTCCCCTGCTCGCTTTGTTTTTTGTCTCCACCAGTAGCGTGTTCGCTTGTGTGGTTTTTGCCGTTTCGATTTTTTTTTTTTTCCGTCGTGAGTGCCGTTCACGGCGGAATCAGCCCGTAGTCATGCTGGGCTCTCCCTGCTGCAGGGACTGTGTAACCCCGCTGGCCTTGGACGACGGGCACGATCTGTGCGCCTCATGCCTCGGTGTTGGTCACCTTCAGGAGGGCCTCACCGAGGCTGCTTGCGTGGACTGCAGTGTGATGCCGCTGTCAATGCGTGAGGCACGCCTGGCTGCATGCAGGGGCACGATGGAGTGGACGCAGGGGCCGGTCTCCTCTCTGCTTCCTACTCAGCAGGCGCTGGACGGGGGGCGCTCCGCTACTGAAGCTCGTCCCCCCGCTGTCCGAAAACGCTCCGGTACAGGGGCTGAGGCCCCTGCCCGGAAGAAGGGCAAGGTGGGTCGTCCATCGGGATTGGAGAGGAAGGTCGACAGTTTGTCGTCTGACTTGGCCCAGATGAAGGCTCTCCTTCAGGCCCTTCACGGGGATGGTCTGCGTCCGGAGGGGGACACTGGGCAGCAGGAGGATGTGGCCTCCCATCATGACGATGACGCCCTGTCTGTTGCGGCATCAGACACTCACTTTCGTGATGTGGACCTACGTTCCTCTGACCCCGTGGGGGTGCATACAGAGGCGTCTGAAGCGGGCAGCGCCATTTCTGACTCTTCAGCGAGGGACGTGGACGGCGTGGCAATTTCTGCCGTGCGTACCGCGCTCGCGCGTTTGCAGCTGGACGCTCCACCCGCGCAGTCAGCTGCCCCCAGTGCTTTTTTTAGGCGGCAGGCTTCGTCCACTGCGTTCTTGGTTCCCCCATCCACTGCATACATCGACCAGCTTCAGGCCTGCTGGACCGACACAAAGGCTTTTTCGAAGCCGACTGCTGATGGCAGGGCGCTTGCCTCCATGCAGGAGGCATCCAGGTTTGGGCTGGACCGCATGCCGTCCGTCGAACCTGCGGTGGCCTCACTAATAGTGTCTCCCGATGAAGCCCTGAGGACTGACGCGAGGTGTCCGCGTCCTCAGTGTCGTGCTACGGATGAGCTCTTGTGCAAGGCGTATGAGGCCGGTGCTCGTATGGGGCGCATTGGGAACTCCATGTCCCTTTTGCTGCTGGGTCTGGCCTCATCCTTGGAGGATGCCGGCCTGGATTCCCCGACACAAGGCCTTGTGAACACATCTCTGCAGGCTTTTGCCTTCATGTCAAGGGAACTCGGTCGCCTGCTCTCCACTCTCACGCAGGCGCGTAGGCAGGTCTGGTTGGCTGAGTCTCCTCTGACTGAGTCATGTCGGAGGACTCTCCGGGGTCTCCCGGTCCGTCCGGGGGAACTCTTTGGTTCGGCTGCACTGGAGGCTCTACAGCGTACAGCGCAGGCCACCCAGACACGTCAGCAGTTGGCGGGCCTTCACCGACATGTTCCTCCGTGTGCAGGGGCTCCTGGTCCATCTCGGAGGGCTTTCCCTCCCTCGTCGGACCCCTTTGCCGTTCCTCGGAGACCGCTCCCGCGATCTGATAGGTTCCGCGGCGATCAACCTAGGACACAGGCCTCTCGTCCACCCCGCACGGAACAGCAGTTTCGTCAACCCTCCCGGTCCACTAGGGGCTGTGGGGGACGCAGGTGACACCCACAGGCCGGTGGTGGGGCGATTCACCCCGGAACAACTTCTATATTGGGCCACCAACACCCGGGACGCCTGGGTGTTGACCATGTTGTCCGGGGGTTACAGATTATAGTTCCGCCGCCGGCCTCCGGTTTCTGGCCCGGTCCGGGTCACTCACATCCGCGACCCGGCCGAAGCCCAGGCACTACAACTGGAAATTGTGACCTTGCTGGACAAGGGCGCGATTGTGCCTGTGGATCCCCTGCGGGATCCGGGGGGGTTTTATTCACGTTATTTTCTGGTCCCAAAAAAGACCGGGGATCTGCGTCCCATGTTGGACCTGAGGGGTCTCAACAGGTTTTTAAGGGTCTTGCCATTCCACATGCTGCGCACCACAGAAGTGCTTCGCGCTATATCGAGGGGCGAATGGTTCACCAGCATCGATCTGAAAGATGCGTATTTCCACGTCCCGATCGCTCCGCCTCACTGGAGGTTTCTGCGCTTCGTGTTTCGAGGGCGCCATTATCAATTCAGGGTCCTTCCGTTCGGGCTCTCACTGTCCCCCCGTGTGTTCACGCGATTCGTAGCGGCGGCATTGGCACCGTTGCAGGCACAGGGTTTGAAGATACTTCCCTACATAGACGATTGGCTGGTTTGTGCGCCTTCCCGCAGACAGGCTATTCCGGACACGAAGACGGTCCTCGCGCATGTACACCGGTTGGGGCTCAGTGTAAATCTCCCCAAGAGCAACTTGGTTCCAACCCAGGCCACGGTTTTTCTGGGGGTTGCTCTCGACACGGTCTCCATGACTGCGCAACCCTCCCCTTGGCGTGTCGAGAATATTATGGAGGCCCTCTCTGCGTTTCGAGGGGCCAGCAGGTTGCCTTTCATCAAATTCCTGCGGCTCCTAGGCAAGCTGGTGTCTGCTTCCAGTGTAGTTCCCTTGGGACTGCTCCGTCTGCGCCCCCTACAAATATGGCTAAACGATCAGCATCTAGATCCATCTCGGCTGTCACACCGGCACGTGCTGTTGCTAGTGTCGCGTCAGTGTCTGGCGACTCTGGCTACATGGAGGGACAGGCTTTGGCTCGAGCACGGCATCCAACTGGGAGCTTGTCCATCTCGGCGAGAGGTTGTCTCTACGGATGCGTCGTCCACGGGCTGGGGTGCGACGTGGCAAGGTCGGGTGGCGCAGGGTGCATGGTCCCCGCAGTTGAGGCGGGAACACATAAATGTTTTGGAGATGCTTGCGGTGCATTTCGCGCTTCGCCGTTTCCTACCGCATCTGCAGGGCCGACATGTCTTAATAAGGTCGGACAACACGTCTGTGGTCTACCACATCAACCACATGGGGGGAACGGGGTCAGTCAGGTTGACGCAGGTGGCAGGGCGGCTACTGACATGGGCGTGGCCTCGATTGGCGGGGTTACGTGCGACTCACATACCGGGACCGCAAAATCAGGTGGCCGATTTCCTGTCCCGTCGGTCTGTGCCGGCCGGGGAGTGAATGCTCCATCCGGAGGTGGTGGACCTGATCTGGAGGTCCTTCAGCAGGGCGGAGGTGGATCTCTTCGCTTCGAGAGAAGCGACCCATTGCCCACTCTGGTTCTCTCTGGCAGACGCCTCCAGCCCGATGGGCCAGGACGCGCTGGCACACGACTGGCCACGTGTTCTGCTGTACGCCTTCCCACCGCTGCCTCTCATTTTCCCAACGCTTCTCCGGGTCCTTCAGGAGGCACACCAGCTCCTTCTGGTGGCTCCATTCTGGCCAGGGAGGACTTGGTTTCGGCTGCTGCACAGGCTTTGTTGCAACTTGCCGATGCGTCTCCCTTGCCGGGCGGACATGTTGTCCCAAATGAGGGGCCAGGTGTTACACCCCGAGCCCGCTCTTCGACGGTGGCGTCTTCGACGGTGGCGTCGGTCACACTATTCGCAATGCCCGGGCGCCATCCACACGCTTGTTGTATGCGAACAGGTGGAAACTATTTGGCAAGTGGTGTCGTGACCGTGGGCTGGACCCCATACGCTGTCCTGTCCCGGCCTTCCTCTTATTCCTGCAGGACCTGCTCGATAGGGGGCGGTCTCCTTCTACCCTAAAGGTATATGTGGCGGCTATTTCGTGTTGGCACGTTGACGCGGACGGCGCTACGTTTGGTAGCGATAAGACGGTCTCCTTGTTTTTGAGGGGCGCGCGGAGACTGCATCCCCCCAGACGCCACGTAGTGCCTTCGTGGGACCTGGACGTGGTGCTCACGGCCCTGCGGTCGGCCCCGTTTGGACCGATAACAGAGGTGAGCCTAAAGTGGTTGTCCATGAAGACTGCATTCCTCTTGGCGATGGTCTCGGCCAAGCGGGTGAGTGAATTGCAGGCCCTCTCTATTAAGGACTCCTGCTTCCGATGGAACCCTGATGGTTCGGGAGTTACTCTCTGGCCTGATCCTTCCTTTGTTCCAAAGGTGCCCTCTGCGAGTCCTACCGGGCCCCTACAACTCGCCCGCTTTGACTCTGACTCCGAGCATCTGTGCCCTGTCTGCTCACTGGCATGTGAGGGTGGCATGTGTGAGTATGTGAGGGCGACTGCGGCGATACGTAAGTCGGATCAACTATTTGTGTGCTTCGCGGGGCCCCGAATGGGTCATGCGCTATCAAAACAGCGTTTGTCGCAATGGGTCGTCTGTGTTATAACTGAGGCTTACGCCAGGTGTGGCCGTCCGCTGCCTGCAGGTGTGAGGTGTCATTCCACCAGGGGCGTCTCCACTTCCTGGGCGGCAATGACTGGCGTACCGTTGGAGACGATTTGTGCTGCGGCGTCATGGACGTCTTCATCCACCTTTACCCGTTTCTACCGGGTGAATGTGGCTACTCCGCATCCGTTGGAGGGCGTCCTCCGTCAGCACAGCTCTTGAATGAGGTGAGTGTCTTTAGGTCCGTGGATTCCTCGGGACCTTGTTGACATTAGTCATTCAGTGCTTGAAGCACCGCCTCTGGCGGTCAGAAGGGATGAAATAGAACGCAAGTTACGTATGTAACTATGGTTCTATGAATCCCGAATGACCGCCAGAGCGTTTAGTCCCTCGGAATCCTCTCGTTGTGCGAGAAGATTGTGGGACTGTGTTTCCGGTGTCACGTGAATTTATAGACTCACGTAGGTCACCGGATGTCACAGGTGACTGTGTTGTTATTATTTTCTCGACCTGGGCATGCTCAAGAATGATCATTCAGTGCTTGAAGCACCGCCTCTGGCGGTCATTCGGGATTCATAGAACCATAGTTACATACGTAACTTGCGTTTTATGCCCTTCTCCATACTCAGTTGACAAATCTTTATTGGTACTACGGAAGTAAGATTTTGGCTGTGTAATTCTAAAACATTAATATTACTTTTAGTCAGGAAATGTAGGTAAAATGTAATGCTTATGTTCTCTTTTCTTGAGATCATCCCACCCCACAGGTTTCCTTTGGGAAAATGGTCCTTATAATGTGAAAGGTACAGAAGGATAATTATGGGTAAATATTTCTGTCCTTTGTGAGACCTAGTGATAAACCATTTTTAGCCTACTGGTAGATTATAATGAAAAATCTCCTGGTATTTTAAAGACTGCTGAATGCCTTGGACTCTTAACCAGATTCCCATGGCTTTCAGAAAAGAAAGAGGCACACAGCACCACAGATAATCTACTGTATTTAATAGTGGGCATAGTTTAAGATATGCATTCTTTGTTTAATGGCAAAATCCAACTAAAATGATTGTTGCAAAGCTTCATTTTGGGGTCATTTGATCAAAGCACATGGCTACAGTTTGATTTGAGCAGACTTCAAATATTCAAATTCCTGATAGTAGGAAGGAAAAAGGATCCCCCAATCCATACAACTAATTAGCATGTATGAAGACCAATTTTGTTTTGGACCTGTGATTTTGTAAAAAAACAGAAACAAATACTTTCTCCCGTGTATGTATACATGGATTACATGTTACAAGTTAGGACTTGTCCAACCTTTCTATTTCAAAGTTGTGAAAAAAACAACAAATTTTACAATTAGAATATTTTATTTAAAGAATGATAGAACTTTAGAAAATAAACATTATTATATTATCTACAGGTACAATAAATTGCACAGTCAAGTTAACATTTACATATTTCTCATTTAGTCTACTGGAAATGTGAATTATGTAGTAGAAGATGAAGTGAATTACTTTAAAGAAGTATCATAAACAAATCAACGGTCATAATTTTGGGCCACATCAAGCTGATGAATATCTTTAAAGGGCCGGTTGTGGCAGAAAGTATTGATAAAATTATAACAAACCATTAAAATCAGCCTCTGCATTCCAAAACTACGTCTTAAACTGAAATAATACTGAACACCTTTACATAATGATGTGATTTAGGACTGTTCAAATAAACAATGATTTTATTTTACTGATAAAACTGTACTGGGGTGCACAAAAATAGAACTTAAATTTTCTATCTATAGGTCCTCTAGAATTTAGAGGGCCACATAAATGGCTTTGGAGGAACGGATTTGGCCTCCGGGCCTTGAGTTTGACATGTGTGTTGTAGACAAACAAAACAGTCCACTCTCGGCCACTCACCCCCTCTCCTTTATGGAGTTCATGCCAGTGTTATTCCATTTTCTGTGACAATAAGATTCTGTAACTCTAAGTGGCTCTGTTTCACTAATTCCTCCATAGATCATCAGTTGTGACTGCAGATGCTCCAATCATATTATGTGACCCCTCTATCACTTATGAAAGAAAAGTGTTAGAGGCTTGAAACATTTTTAAGTGACTGTGTGTGCATAGATAAGTTATAAAATCCACAGTTCTTGAGAATAAAGTGACAGAGGGACAGTGGCTTAGAGGTCACCAATTCTAGCAGCAGAGGTCATATTATGTGAAAATAATGGCATTAATGAATATTACAAAGTGGCAGTAAGTTTGTTTCGGAGGAATTAAAACAGCGCGCCCTAGAGTCTTAGAATCTGATGGTCGCTAAAAACTTTGTAACACCTGGTTTCCTGTTTCATATCTGCACCTGAAGATTGAATATGATGAGTGAAGACTAGTCATACATAGTAAGTTGATAAGTAGATATATACATTTCAATGCAATATCAAGTTGTTAGTGATTTTTAAAAAGTAGCTAGAGAAATATTTTAGAGCCAAATTTTTTCCTAATTTTCTGCTAGCATTGTTAGCTACACCGGTGTGTTTGTTGAAGACCTCACAACTTTGTGGGCTCACATGTGATTGGCTCTGGAACCAGTAAGTATGGAGGCGGGACAGATCGTAAACAATGACTTTGTTGCTCTGTGATATTTTTAAAATGATATAAACTCGGAACCAAGGAAAGGAAATCTGCTTAAATGTGACATCCGTTCCAAAATGATTGAAACATTACTGTTGTGTGATTATTTCACTGTAAAAGTCTTACATATTGCAGCTTTAATAAATGTGGTAACATTTTATGAAAGGTCATTTGATAAACTCATACACACAAACAATGTTTATATAGTAATAACAAAAATGATCAGGGAACCATAAAAGCTTAGTACTAGCAGTGAAAAATGTACAAAACAAGACCAAATGTCCAACAACCGAATATTTAACAGTCATCACCTGAATGAGAAGAGCACACAATGCTAATAAACCTGCTAATCTGGGAGGTGCAATTATCCACCAAAGCTAGTAAAATTGTCTTGGCAGCTGAAGCATGCACATTTCACTGTACTGTCATAAATGCATGTCGCACACTACATATTAAAAGAAACATACAATGTAAATATGAAACATTCTGAACAGTTAATTTTGATATTTTAAAAAAATACAAAGAACTGTAAGTTAAAGCATGTTTAAGCTTAAGTTTGCTTCAGCAGTCAGTGGTGCGCAATTTATCACTTATAGTCATTCTTTTAGACCTGTATTAGCTACATATAGAATTTTGTCTCAGTTATTTACGTGCACTTTATTGTGACGGCTTTGCCTGTTGCAAACTGTTACCTATGAAACTGAATATATTTTAAAATATCAAAAATAATCTCATGAGCTATATCGTTTATTGCCAGAGACAAAAAATTTAAGATTAATTGCACAAAACAAGAAATATATAAAATAGCTGTGAAATCCAGCTAGTAAGAGGTGACACAATGAGATGTGAGCCAGGGGAAATTAGATTTGCAAAATTGTGCAAATAGTTTTGCATAAACTTTGACCTTAAATTCTAAAAAAAAAGTAACTGCAGTGTGCAGGAAAAAGATGATAAAAGGTTGAAATATTCTATTATCTGAAAAGTAGGATGAAAATATATATTTAAATTTGCTAATCATGAGAACATAATTGTATTCATAATTACATGTAGTTTTGAGGAACTATTAATATTTAATACAATTGGGGTGGGTAAGAATCAGAAAACTGATTTGTTGAAATGTTTAATTGCTTCTGCTGAGTTGTTTGATGGAAAAAAGAAATCTAAATTGTGTTAGTTTGGGGACATTGCTTTCTGTGTATTCATGCATGTTTTACAAATCAGACGGCTATGGTAGATTATTATGAGGGCAAAAGACTGTCTACAGTATAGCGGCAGTATGATGTCATTAACTTTACTGTTCAGTACTGGATGTTATGTATATCCACACAGAAATAAATATCAGAAATATGATAATTACTTTAACATGTTTTTCTTTTATATTACTGTTGCTCACTTCTAGCTGTTAATTTTCCTTGAATAGTTGTTCTTCAATTACTTTGAATTTGAATTGACATATGAGCTATGTGACATTATTTACAGGTCAGTGAAAAAGCTTTAGACAGGTGTGACAAAATGCTGAAAACAAAGAATGCCTTCAGAAACATAAATAATGATTTATTTTTTTTACTTTTATCAATTTACCAAATAATAAGTGAGCCAGCAAAAGAAAAATCTAAATCAAATTAATATTTGGTATTGCTTAATTTTGCCTTCAAACCAGCAGTAATTCTCATAGGTCCACTTGCAAAAAGTCTGGAATTTTGTAGGAATATAGTCAGTTGAATGATCAACCAATTATACCAAAAATAAACTAATAATAATCAATGTCACATGTAGGTTGAAACACAGCAATAAAGTAAAACAGAAACAGCTATGTCGGAAGCTTAAAACTGGGTGAGGAACATCCAAATTTTGCTACCAAGGTGAGGTTGTGGAAGCTAGTTTCAAGTCATGGCAAGATTGATCTTAGCAACAAGAAAGAATGCAGTTGTACTACATCAGTAAGGTCTCTCCCAGACAAATATTTCAAAGCAGACTGGGGTTTCAAGATATCTTGTTATAGCTCTTTTGAAGAAGCACATGGAAATGGCCAATGTTGAAGATTGCAACTGCACATCCAAGACCTTTTATACAAAATTTATAGTCTTGAAAAAAAATGCTGATATATTTTAAGAAGAAAAAAATATATATATGTATTTTGTTTGTTATTTGGTACGTAGTAGAAAATACATTGAAAATATTTAGTATGCACCAAATGTTGCTTATCAACCATCATTAAACAGAAATGTATAGCTTTTGTTATTATTTTAATTGTTTTTGTTAGAAATTTTAAAAGTCCTAACGTTATTGAACTCAGCATATATTTCGGACTTCCCTGAAAGCGCTACAGATGTGCAGCACTGCTGGTTGTTTATGTGTAGCTTATAAAGAAAGATCGCTCTTATATACTTGCAGATTTATAATTTAAAAAAAAAAACTTTAGCCAAGGGTGTCATTAGCATGGAGAAGGCCTTTTACACGGCCCAAACATCTACCTTCAGCAAAGACGGGGCAGGCTGGATTTCTCTTTCTCCTTTCATGCTGAAGCTTTAGCCTAGCGACTAGAGCTAGCTAGCGCTAGATTGACTCTCTACCTCTGACTGAGGTAATGATAGTAAAATCCGTTATTTATTTAGAGTGCTGTTGATTATTTTAGAAAGAACATTTTTAATTTTTACATTTAAGCACGAGTAGGCTCGACCAGCGGCGGCTTTGGATGCATTAGGGTTAACAGTTGTTCTGACTGCAGTGAGAAGACTGCATGCCTGCTAGTGCTCTGGAAGGGGAGAGAGTAGAGTACAGCAGCACCTCTGCTTATTGAGAAAAGTAATGTGTTTCTCAAGTTAGATTCTCCCAAAAATTTCAAAAGTCGCTAAATTTGTCCCTAGATATTTGTTTGAAAAACAGTCGCAAAAGGGGTATAAAAAACTGGCTAAATATAGCAACAGTAGCTGAGGTTGGCAACAATGCTAGATGAGGTAGAGGCATGACTGCACTGTCACATGATTCCACCCAATCCAATCTATAGCTAGTACATCTGTAGCATCTTAAAGGGATTTGAGCATCGGCAAACTACACACATCTTTTCTTTTTTAATACTGACATAGGCAAAATGAGAACAGTTATAGTAATACATTTCAGAATTGCTAAATTTTAAGTTTAATGCCCAGCTCTAATGTACGTTTACATAGAAAGGGTGCTACAAAAATATGCAGCTTGGATGCCCAAATATGAAACATACCACATACGGGACATGAAAACACTATGTTTATACAAAAAGCAAATTTAAAATGGTTATTTTATATATTTAATTAAACTGATCCTTTGTGAACCTATAATTGTTCCCTTTGCTAAGCCACAAATTAACTTTGAGTAACCAGTTTTTTTGCTATTTTTTTGGTTCACTTTAACTGACCCCAAACAGGCCTGACTATGAACAATGTGTAGAATCAATATATCACAAAAATAGAACATGAATCATGAAATACATATCTTCCCAAAAATTGCAAACCTACCAAATTTAGTCAGAAAGCACAACACTGACAAATCCATGAAGTCAGAAAAGAACCTACAACAAAGACCACACATACATTTATACGTATGAGACCACACATATATTTATCTCCCTCCTCGGATTTATATAACCCAAAGCTGTATCAGCAGTTGTGTGGAAATAATAAAGAACAGCAGAAATATAACAGCCTTTTCTGCAACCCATATCGCATCTGGATTTGTCCTTTATTTATACAGCAAATTGTAGCTTTTTTAGTAATATTTAGTAATATTAATTTGTCATGATTAATTCAAAGCTACCCTGTGATTAATTATAAATAATAATCGTTTGACAGTTTTAATATCTAGCTCTCATAGTCTGAGTCCCCCCGAGGGGAAAATTCAGCCGCCACTGGAATAAATCAGAAAATTTTTAAATCAAGCAAAAACTATTTACATAGTTTCGAGATGAGTATTTGATGAGTATGAGCATCTGAATTCCAAATGAAGTAAAACTGAATTTAACTAAACAAAAAGGTCATGTTTGAGTTCCTGTTTGCTGGAGAGACACCAAGAGAGTTGAGGTAAGTCTGCCACCTTGAGCTGCACCTGGTTGGTTGAGTTATACCTGGAGAACATCTCGTAAAAACCCTGCATTGGGGCCTATTTATCAATTTATTTTCTTTAGGAAATAAACAATTTCAAAAAACACATCTTGTAATGAATTAGATTTAAAATGTTTAAATTCCAGAATAACAAAGCTTTTTATTTATTATTTGTTTTAGTTCATTCAGAAAAAAAAACACAGCTTTTTGCTTTCCTTCAAGCATTTTGATTGGTTTAGGCATCAGAAGTCTACCAAACGGCAGAAGACCAAATAAAGTATTTTCTCAATATTTCAAAAATATTTTCTAACGCTTTCACATGTTTCAGACTTTCTTATAATCACTAATAATTGTGTCATAATCCCAAATTAAAAGAGGTTATGTTTTTACTGCCGTTTATGAATGAATGAATGACTGAATGACTCAATCAATCAATGAACAAACGTATTGATCCCATTGTCTGAAAATTAATGTTAAGGCAGCACACATAAAATGAAAAAGAAAACAGGGCAAGCAAATACACAGACATTGAGCTATAGAGTAACATATGATAAAATAAAATAGAAACAAACTGTTAACATAACTCAAAGTTGTTGATGGATTTGGATGCAATATCCAGGAAATGTCAGAATTGGGCCAAGGAACAAGTTATTACATTTTGGGGATGATTAAGTATTATGAGGTAATCTACTGTACTGACATACTTGAGGTCTAAGTTCTCCTAGTTATGCTTTTCTTGTTTTGTTTTTTAAGACACTTTCTGTTTCAAATTTATGATATTTTATGAGCAGTGACTGTCCAAACAAACCTATGCTAGATGCATGTGCTAATATTAAAGCCAAGGTACTACTGACTAAATGACTGACTGTCCATTAACATTATATCTCTTGTTGTGTGTGTACGTGTGATAAAATGTACAATACAGTAAAATTTATCTCAGCACTGATCCTAGAATCGCCTAGTATTCTCCTCTTCCAGGAAGATCTATGTTTAATGTGTCAATGACCATCCAGTTCCAACCCACTGACCCTAATTGGCAGATGAACTCATTCATATGAAAAATTGCCTTTTGAAATAAATACACCACCATGTGAAAAACATTATTAAGAAATAAAAGCTGATTTTGTGAAAAAAAAAAGACGTTGAGCAATAAACACTGATGGAATTGAATAAGTTAAAAAACAGTCTATAATTAGGGAAAATATACTGTTAAATTATATTTTACATTAATAAATTTATTTTTAAAGGAAAGTGAAAACTGTGTTAACATTGAATTTCAAATGATTTCAGTTTTTTCACAATTTCCTCCTCACATTATGCATTTGTCTGTTATTTTTCCGGGTAGACATTTAAATCACAAGGTTTATTAAGGGACGGCCCAATGCAATGCATGGAGGCAGTGCAAATCCATTGCAAAGCAATGTATTGCACTGCCTCCATGCAATTGCATGGGCAGTCCCTTATTAAGAGACGGCCCAATGCAATGCATGGAGGCAGTGCAAATCCATTGCAAAGCAATGTATTGCACTTCCTCCATGCAATTGCATGGGCAGTCCCTTATTACTATTCACTTCTAAACGGACTCTTTATTCTTTCACCGTTAATGCGGGTCGTACCGTAGCGTGCACCCCCACAATATATACATCAAAACGACCGGCTCGATCGTGTGAGGTGTGCTATTACTTTTATTGGCGATTGGAGTTACCATGGCGACGTAATTAGCGAAAAACCACCCCCAAAAACACCCATTGGAAATGCATGGAAAAACGGCCAAAAATCATGAAAAATCCACTATTTTTGAAGATTTACTGTGTAGCCATACAATAACTTTGCAACACCATTCGAAATCCAGATTGTAGCCACGTCCGTGCTGTGTTCAGCATTGAAGACCGCATGTCGATACCTGTTACGGTTTTGTCACAATTTGACTTTGTTCGACCCAAAGTTTGCCCCAAATCGACATTTTTAGAGTGGAGCAGCTCGTTAAGCAGAGTGTGGAGTGATGAACTTTTGGAAGGTCCTCATAAAAATTTAACTCGACGTCACGGTCACATATTTCGCACTAGTGACATGATTTTCGGTCATGAAATAGAGCCGCCCTTTGTGATTCTCAGGATAGTTTCAAAATTTTCTCGCACGGTTTTCTCTCAGCGAGCTCTAGATCGCTCAAAGTGGAACCCAGTTTGAGGACTTTGCTCCTATACGTTATCATTGTGACTCCTCATGAGTTTCTCCAACAGACAGATGATCTTAGTCGTCTTTCACTCGTTCCCTCTCGGACTGGGAACAAGGTAGAGACTTTTGCTTTGGCACAAACGAAGAAAAATGATAAATCTCGCTCACACTTCAAGAATTTTTCCGATACCTTGTACGGTTATCGAATGGGAACGATTTGTTCGGAGCACTTTTTGAGAAAAAAGTTGAAATCTAAGCTGTTAATTATCGAAACTGTTTGCACCTGCTGTAGTTTTCACTCACACTTGTTGCTGGGGAAACGGAGCACCTTTGATCAGAGGTCACTAAAGTTCATCCCATAGTCTATACACATTTAAGGCCTGTTAAAGCCCACTCACACACAGTTAATGCTGTGTAGTTCTATAGAAAGAGATACTACAAAAGGGTCCATGTGTCAGTCCATCTGTCTTTGTCTTTCTGACCATGTCTCTCTGTCTTACTCAGTCTGTCTCAGTCCTCCTGTCTGTCTCTACCCTTTCATCTGCATTCCTTTCTTTGCATCTCTCTCTGTGTGTCTGTCTATGAATCAGCATTTGTGGCTTCCTGAACAACTCCATATCCCATAATGCTTCAGAACCCACATTCATTTCTATGTATGTTCCTGCCAGGCATTTTGAAACTGACCATTAGATCAGACTAATCTCTGTGTCTGTCTATGAATCACATGTGTGGCACCTGTGAGAAGAGGTACCAAAGGTTAACCCTCTTTAAATACTTTGAAAAAAACATTTCCCTGTATGGATGTTCCATCTGTCTTTGTCTCTCTGACAGTGTCTCTGTCTTTGTCCTTGTCTGTCTTTCTTTTTCAGTCTGTCTCTGTCCCCCTGTCTGTCTCTACCCTTTCATCTACATTCCTTTCTTTGCATCTTTCTCTGTGTGTCTGTCTATGATTCAGCATGTGTGGCTTCCAGAACAACTCCATATCCCAAAATGCTTCAGAACCCACATTCATTTCTATGTATGTTCCTGCCAGGCCTATTGAAACTGACCATTAGATCAGACTAATCTCTGTGTCTGTCTATGAATCAGCATGTGTGGCACCTGTGATAAGAGGTCACCAAAGGTCAACCCTCAGTATATACATTGAAGGCCTGTTAAAGCCCACTCATACACAGTTGATGCTGTGTAGTTCTATAGAGAGAGATACTACAAAAGGGTCCATGTGTCAGTCCATCTGTCTTTGTCTTTCTGACCATGTCTGTCTGTCTTACTCAGTCTGTCTCAGTCCTCCTGTCTGTCTCTACCCCTACATCTGCATTCCTTTCTTTGCATCTCTCTCTGTGTGTCTGTCTATGAATCAGCATGTGTGGCATCCAGAACAACTAACTCCATATCCCATAATGCTTCAGAACCCACATTCATTTCTATGTATGTTCCTGCCAGGCATATTGAAACCTACCATTACATCAGACTAATCTCTGTGTTTGTCTATGATTCAGCATGTGTGGCACCTGTGATAAGAGGTCACCAAAGGTCAACCCTCTTTATATACTTTGAAGGCCTATTAAATGTGTCATGTCCATCTGTCTTTGTCTCTCTGACAGTGTCTCTGTCTTTGTCCTTGTCTGTCTTTCTTTTTCAGTCTGTCTCAGTCCCCCTGTCTGTCTCTAGCCTTTCATCTGCATTCCTTTCTTTGCATCTCTCTCTGTGTGTCTGTCTATGAATCAGCATGTGTGGCTTCCAGAACAACTCCATATCCCATAATGCTTCAGAACCCACATTCATTTCTATGTATGTTCCTGTCAGGCATTTTGAAACTGACCATTATATCAGCCTAAGGAAAGTCTTCACACCCTTTACATAATATACAGGTACTAAGGAGCAGCATGCCAGGCCTTGTCTGTATTTTAGTTGATTTCAGCTTTTTCAGTATATTTTCATATAATCCTATTAATTAGTAATGCCAACATGTGAGCTAGCATTAGCATGCTAGTTAGCATTAGCATGCTAGCTGTTGTTAGCATTTTAGCTAATTTTAGCTTTTTGACTATATTTTTGTACTGAATGGGATTATAGTAATGCCAACATGTTAGCTAGCATTAGCATGCTAGTTAGCATTAGCATGCTAGCTGTTGTTAGCATTTTAGCTAATTTTAGCTTTTTGACTATATTTTGGTACTGAATGGGTTTATAGTAATGCCAACATGTTAGCTAGCATTAGCATGCTAGTTAGCATTAGCATGCTAGCTGTTGTTAGCATTTTAGCTAATTTTAGCTTTTTGACTATATTTTGGTACTGAATGGGTTTATAGTAATGCCAACATGTTAGCTAACATTAGCATGCACACCGTGGCCGTCCCTTCTCTAAATTTCCTGAAATTTTCTAGTTTATTCAATGTTCTGCAGTTTGGCATTGCATACAATGTGAGTAAAAAGTATTAAGAAGAACAAAGAAATGCTCTCGCTTGCAACATCATGGTTATAAAATCATACATGAGCCACCTTTGGAGTCCTGCGAGATGTGCATACAGTGTTCAAAATCTAATATTAAAAAATAGACTTGGCAAAAATAACAATTATGGTAGAGTTTCAAGTACACAAACTTTGTAAACCCATAATGGCAAAACACCAAATCCATTTTTGTAAAATATATTTATGATCCCAAAGACTTTTGCTTGTACTACTTATTTGTGACTCTCATATTGCATCAGTCTAAATGGTACAGACTGGACCAACAGCACAGGTGCACATAAAAGTAGGACAGTCCAGAGATCAGTTTGATAAAGAGAGTGCAAAAAATAAAAGTTAAGCCTAACTTCAAAACAACCACCATGAATCATGCACATAAGGAAAAGATACCATCCTTCACCAGGTGATGTTTTATTCCACATTAAAATGCAAATACAGGCACAGTTGTCATTCAACAGCAAATTTCGATACTTGAACTGAAATATGTTGTAAAATCAAATGAGAGAGAAAAGTGGGTGAATTCCCATGTCCTATGACCCTTCTTCTGAACATGCACCTGCACAATCCTTACATGACCTTGTCGAAAGCTTTAAACTACAAGATAAATTACAGCCATTTTGAAATTAGCTTACAACAAATCTCCAACTACAAAACTATAGCTGCATTGTCTGCAGATTTTCTCATATGTCAGCACTTACATTGAGCAGTTTACATCTTTCAAAGTAGGTTCAGATATAAGTATCATTATAAACCGCAGACCTGCACTTAAGGTTTGACAGGACTCACCTTTTTGTGATTGTTGTTTCCCATGGACATATACACAAACAGACAGAGACGAACACAAAAGCAACACAGGACAGTACAAAATTTTTTTTAAAATAAACAAAAAAGAGAAAAGGAACACAAAATGCCCAAAAGAACACCTGCACTGAAAAAACATAATAATGGTTGAAAAAAACCCACCATTAACAAATACATAAAGTGACAGATTGACCCTCCTGGATGAAGTAAAAGAAGAACAAATGAAAAAGAGGGTTAGAGAGAGGCCCATCTTACTTGTCCTCAGATGCGTTCTGAAATCTGCTCACTCACCGGTCGGTGCAAAGAGAAATATACAGAAGAAAGGGGGAGGTAGAGATGATGAAGGTCGAAGTATGGGCTGATCTGAAGGTTAGTCAAGGAGGTGGAGTTGGTGAGAGATGAATGTATGGGGAAAAAGGAAAGTGCTAGAACTCTCTAAGCTGTGTGCAGGACAGCTCATCTGGTCGGCTTCACTGCAGCATTTCGCTGCTTTGGCCGTCCCAGAAACAGTTCCACGACTCTCTATATCTCTCCGCCTCTAAACTCACCTCCCTCCTTTCCCTCCTGTCATTTCTCCTCCCCTGGCTCCATCCCCCCCCATCCTGACCTGGCCACTCTTACCTCTTCTCTTCTTGTACCCATTCTGTCTTTCCCCTAAACTTCTATTTTATCCCTCTCACCTGTATCCTCCACTCCTGATACCATCTTTTCCCATCACTTAATACCGTCCTTCTACACATAGGCTCCAAGGTCCACCTGTCAAGGGACAGGTGTTCACAGACCACTAAGTCTTAGTCATCATGACTATGCAAAGGCAAATATATTCATTCACCACTGTGTGCAACCATATCATTGTCTTTATCTTTGTTATACCAATCGTTTGTATAATACAATGTACTTAGCTTCAGCTTGTGTCTGCACAATTGCATACTGTATATGCTGCAAAAGCTGGTAAAGCATTCATTTTATCATTTATCACTGCTCTCCATATACACTTGAATTTGAAAATGACATCAAAACTAGAAGAGATGAATTACCTGACAACTTATGGATGTGGGAGAGATTGGGGAAGTCATGCATCCTTGAAAAAAAGGATACAAAAAGTTGACAATGAAATTAGGGAATGTGATCGGGCGCAGTAAGGAAGCAATAGTCCTTTTCAAAAGTATTAATAGCACAAGAGCATTTTTACAATTTGTCCGAACCAAACGTTAACATATTAAACTCATAGGGGCTGATTTATCAAGACTCCTGATAATGATTGCAAAATTGCATGCGGCGGCAAAAATTTGTGGGTTGTCCTTGATTTGTGGGTGATTTACTAAGATTGCGTGAGCAATTCTCAACAGGCAAAAGCAGCAGTATTCAGATGAGGACTTTGCGGCTGCTAATGCAAGCTGCACCACGGCTAGAGAGAGAAGGAATAATGCGCATGGATCCATGTTGTGTCTTTGGCACAACAATTAGGCTTAAATGATGTGAATTGTTTTTTGTTTGTCAGGAATAATTGTAATTCATGTGGTGTAAATGCGCTGCTCTCTGCTGCATGCACACATCATATTGCAGCCAGGGCCACCTTAACCAGCTGATAGGCTCCGGGGCAGAGAGGCTCAGTAGGCCCCCCCAGCCCGACCCCAATCCCTCGCGGCCCTTATATATGTATGTGTTATATATACGCCTCCTATATATGTGTGTATAGATAGAGTACCGATCGATCAATCGATAGTATATCTATCTGATTTTTATCAGTCTGGTTTTCATAGGCACCACAGTACAGAGACAGCCCTCGTCAAAGTTCTCAATGACATCCATACTGACCATGGTAAAACCACACTACTGGTACTATTGGACCTCAGTGCAGCATTTGACACCGTTGATTATGATATATTACTGGAACATCTAGAGAGCTGGGTCAGACTCTCTGGTACGACACTCGACTGGTTCAAATCCTACTTCAAGAACAGGAATTTATTTGTGTCGATTAACAAATTGTCATCACAAAACGCAGAAATCACATGCGGGGTCCCCCAGGGCTCCATCCTAGGGCCCCTCTTATTTAGCATTTACATGCTCCCATTACACCAGATTATAACAACAAATAATATCAACTATCAGAACTATGCTGATGACACTCAACTTTATATCTCAATGTCACCAGGTGATGTTGATCCCATCCAAATCCTTAATAAATGCATTGAGCAAATTAACCGTTGGATGTCCCATAATTTCCTCCAACTGGAAAAAAACAAAACTGAAGTACTTATCATCAGACCCAAAAAGATTGATTAAATATCCATACACAACTTCAGTTGGTCCAAATAGAAACTACCAACCAGGCCAGAAATCTAGGTGTAATAATGGACTCAGACCTGAACCTCCAGAGTCACATAAAGGCAATTACAAGGTCAGCTTTCTATCACCTGAAGAAAATTTCTAAGATTAAAGGAATGATGACACAAGGAGACCTAGAAAAACTCCTCCATACATTTATCTTTAGACGCCTTGATTACTGTAACAGTATCTTCACAGGTCTGCCTAAGAAATCAATCAGACAGCTGCAGCTGATCCAGAACGCTGCTGCTCGTGTTCTCACTAGAACCAGGAAAAGTAGAACACATCATTCCAGTTCTAAAGTCCTTACACTGGCTCTCTGTAGCTCAGATAATAGAATTCAATGTGCTTTTATTAGTCTATAAATCATTGAATGGGTTAGCACCAGAGTACATTACAGATCTGTTATCACGGTACAAACCATCCAGATCACTGAGGTCCTCGAGGTCTAATCTACTGTTCGTCCCTAGAACCAGAACCAAGGATGCAGAAGCAGCTTTTAGTTTCTATACTCCCCACATCTGAAACAAACTGCCGGACGAAGGCAAAACTGCAGAGACACTGAATTATTTTAAATCTAAAAATAAAACATCCCTATTTAGACATGCTTATGAGGACTATTCTAAGTTGTTGTTTTTAATCAAATACGATTGTTTATTTTATACATGTTTGTTTATGCTTACATTTCTATAATCATGTAAAGCACCTTGAATTGCCTTTTGTCGAAAGTGTGCAATACAAACAAAATTGCCTTTCCTATTTATCTATCATAGATAAATATATATGCAAAAAATTGAAAATATATTATCAAGCCAACATATCTATTTTATTTGTTTATTGAACACCATAAAAAATACAACAAAGTAGTGAATACCACCATCACCTTTGCATAAACATCAAACAGTGATGACAGCAGAAACAAAGAACAGCAGCTAACAGGTCAGTGCAAGGACTAGAGTTATAATAGTTTAACATTTTTTTATTAGTTTCAGTTTTTATTTAATTTTGAATTAAGATTTTAAATTCTATTTTAGTTTTAAATAGTTTTTACCATTTGTTAGGTAGTTTAGTTTAATTTTTTTGAAAATGCTTAGTTTCAGTTTAGTTTTTGTTACTTTTAGTTTTAGTCTTTTCGTTAAACAAGTTGTGTAACTGGGCAAGACAAAAAAAGGAGAAGAAATTTATAACAAAATCTCAGAAAATTATTATGCTTTTTTAAAAATGTATTGACATGGGCCAGATTAACAACCATACAAATTAGGCAAGTATAAAATGTGTATAGCAGAGTAAGGTTCAAAGTTCTGTAAACACAATAACACCTGCACATTAGAAAGCCCAACAATTAATGCAAGTTCTACAATTCTATAAAAACACTGACACTGAGTAGTGACAAAACAAAAGCCAAGCCATCATGAGTACTATGATGCTTTGATCAGTTTGCACATTTGCGCTTTCTCTCAACCTTTGCTGACATGACGCTTGGCGGACCACAGCAACACAGACAATTTGACTGACATGTTGGGATACTGCAGTACAGCTAGTAAAAACCACCAACGACCAGTACTAGAGTATTATTTGTCTATCAACACAGCAGATACACACACACAACCTACTGCTCCGGTGTAACGCCGGCTCCCATTGCTATTGTTTACTGTTTGCAGTCGCAGTGTTAGTTAGCATTTTAGCTTATCTCCTAGCCATAGCTCACCTGTTCGGTAGTTTTTGCGACAGACTGTTTAATCACCGTTTCAATCACTTCTGCTGATAGTTTGTAATCCAAAAACATGTTTTATTTGCCTTGTAAGTGTGCAAGTCGATGGGATTGTATCCAACTTTCCCATTCTGTGGTTTTTTGTCAAAGCGATTTTTGCAACCAAAAAGACACAACTCAGATGATCGCATCTTTTTCTGGTGACAGCGCGCAGAAGGCAGGGAGCGACATAGAAATAATTCTTCTAGATATGAGACACATTATGAAACGAAAACTAAGCACATTTTCCCAATAAATTTAGTTTGTTTTAGTTAGTTTTGTGAACATTCATTTCATTTTGTTTCAAATTTTGTTTTTTTTATTTCTATTAACGAATAGGTTTTTTTCTTCTAGTTTACGTTATTTCGTTTGTTTTGTTTTCGTTAACGATAACCCTGGCAAGGACTTTCTCTTTTAATAACAGAGTTTAGGTTATGTATCTCACACTCCTCCTCCAGCGCTCCTATTTGCTGCGCCTCCTCGCCTGCGGTTCACCTCCCCACTGCACGGTCTGCTCTGTGCTTGCAGGTGCTGTATCCTCCTGTCTGTGTGTCAGTGAGCGAGCTATGTCCATCTTCTTTAGCTGACTTAAAGAATTCTGTCAGCTTAGGAATTTTACTTTCTTATTTCTTTGTCTCAAAGCTCGTTCTCACAAATCGCTTTCCTTTTCTGAGCACCGCTCACAAATTTCTTCCCCGACATTTTTCCACGTTTCTTTACATCTAGATGACCACGCCCTGAAATCGTAGGTGCGCTAAGGGTGCAATGGGAACTTTAGAAGCCACGTGGGTGAAGGTTGTCACTTGTAATTTGGATCAATCAGCAGCATTAAATTAGCAATAAGATGACTAGTTATAAAACAATGTTTTTTTTTCGTTTTGTTTTTTTACCTGAAATGATAGGGCCCCTGAGCGTCATAGGCCCCTGGGCACCGCCCCGGTTGGCCCGTACATTAAGGCGGCCTTGATTGCAGCGCTCGACTTATTAAAACTGCAGCATGTCTGATATTGTATTTAAAATGTCATATATAATACCAATTATCATTGTGGTATTGTATATGATTGCTACATTCTATGAATTGGACTCCAGGAAGGTTAACCACTATGTGAGAAACTAATGAGGATCCATGATGGTTATGATGATTCTTTGGGGGAAAAACACATACATTTTTACATAATCACTCTTAGTTAATATTGTGTGTGAATTAAATTTTTTGGTTGTCAATAATAAACTAATTTTGAATGTGTTAGCTCAAAATTAAGACATGCTTTTCAGAAGTGCTAAAAAAAGACGCTAAAATAGCCGGTGCAAACATTTTTATGCTTAGTAAAACCTACTGCGTCTGGAACGCCTACTTCTTTGCCTATTGTCCTCTGAATATTTTGCGTCTTTTTACAGAAACGCCCAGATTAAATATTCATCAAGGACAAAAGCGCTTAATGAATTGCATGCATCTTGCTGTGGGTTTAACTGGCGTAATGCGCTCTGCGCCATGTTGATATATCAGCCTGAGCCT
Source organism: Apricaphanius iberus (assembly GCA_028564705.1). Taxonomy (NCBI): domain Eukaryota; kingdom Metazoa; phylum Chordata; class Actinopteri; order Cyprinodontiformes; family Aphaniidae; genus Apricaphanius; species Apricaphanius iberus. The sequence continues at coordinate 201,176 of JAPXFQ010001213.1, forward strand.
GTTTTTGCGATGCTGTGTGGTTTGCACAGGTTTTAACAAGCGCAAACCGTTTATAAATCAGGGCCACAGAATATTGCAGTTGTAAAATGAAACTTAAATGACACATAGATGTTGTGATGAAAGGTGATCCCCAACCCCTAATTTTGCCACAGATTTATGGTGTGCACAACTAATAGTTCTGTCATCAGATTTTCCCACCTGAGCTATTTGTCTTTGCAGCTAACCTATAGATAGCATGGGCCTTTTAGTTGCTTCTCTGATTATCGCACTCCTTCTCTGACCTTTCAATTGCAGTGGATGGGCGTGACATGACAAGTTAACAGTTGTGCCTTACTCTTTCAATTTTGTGATGAGGAATTGACAGTTTTCTATCACATAAAATGTTTTGAATATCTTTGGAATACCTAATCCTGCTTTAAACCTCTTTACAACATAATCCCACAATGTACAATTGTTTTTTGGTCTTTATAATTATGTTGTCATAATGTATTCACTAATTGTCCCTAACCTACAAGGCTTTCACCGAACAACTGAAACTGAAATGAGTCTATCATCTACAATTTGTCACTTATAAAGCATTTGGGCTAACTGCATTTTATTCAGGGTTAGAAAAATGAAATGGGTGAATGTATATCCATTACATACCTTAACATTTTTCCTTTTTTTTAAACCCCAGAGAAAACCATGTCTTGTTTTCCGTCTACTTAATTACACACAACTTTGTGTTGGTCTATGTCAATAACTATAACAATAAAGTACATTAAGTTTTCCCGTTATAAGAAGATGTGAAAAACTGTCAATTCCTCCTCTTTGAGTAGAATGATATACACTGAACTTTCATCTTACCATGAAATTAGGAGCAATGGCGTTAAATCATTTGATGTGCAGGACTGTATCTCGGCTGGCCTTGTTGATAGGTGGATAAGTTATGAATTCTATGAATTGAGGTCAGGTTCCCCCATACAGGTAGTAGTACTTTGGTAATCCTTTATTGTCAGGGTTCGGTCAGATCTTTAGAAAGGACGCTCAGGTTTGGGTCATGCTCAGTCACATCAGAGGAGGGAGGGCGAAAACCTCCACCTCCAACCAGGCTCTACACAGTCGCCCCCAAGGGCTCGTACACAGGAGTAGGAGATTAAAAGAAGTTAAAATAGAAAATAAACAGGAACTAATATAAATAGGAAGATAAAATATAAATACATATAAAATTAAATATAAAAAAGATAAATATTGGCTATAGTAAAACAATGATAAAATTCCATTTTAAAAAAACAAAAACGCAAGTGCAGTTTTTATGATGTGTGCATCAGCAGCACCTCATCACCACAGCTCTACATATTTTTCTGTGGGGGGAAAATTCCACCTCTGGACCAGAGGAGCCCAGGCGGTGTCAGGTGTAGAAAGTATTTTCAGGTGTTAGAATCAGTACCTTCGATTTATTACACCGTGCGCAGCTGTGTCGCCACGGGTCGGACTTAGACATAAATATCTTAATGCCTGTCAAAGGGAAATGTGGCCGGATCCGCACTATAACACACACACACACACACACACACACACAGATTAATGTCAGAATCAGCTACAACATTATCAATACTTTATGTCAGAATAAGCGTTTTGGGTGAAATTAAAATATTACTTCAAAATAAATATGCCAGGAGTATGAACAGTTTTGGACTTAACTTTAGCGGATGAATGAACTGCGTATGATCAGTGTAAATAATTTACTAAAGATTTTATTGGTCTAGTCTATGAATCTGTCTATGATGGACTTACTCTCTGCTCTCCCCACACACCTGATCCTCATTGTGCTGCCATCACACCTCCTTAAATATTTTATTCTTAATGCCTCATTAATTCTAGGACTGTGCTTCTCTGGTTGACTGCATGTTGGAGTGGCTCTGTTAACTACATATTGTGTTTGGTTTTTTGTACATTGGTTTCTCTGCTTTCTTGAGGAAAAATTGCAGTTTTTGGGCCAGGAATCCTCCTAGATTTTGTTGCTGTCAAGCTGGAAGGATTTTTACAGTTATTTTTTCACAGGTACATAACTTATGATGCGAATCAATGGCAACAAAAATATTAGAAAAGCTGAAATAATACCTTAAATGAAGCCACAAATCCCAGATGAGTTAAGAAGAAGAAAAGAAAAACGAGAAGGAGGAAATTCAAACCAGGAAATTCATTTCCATCGATCATAAAGGGCAACGATCATTGGCCAACAAGATGGATGAACTCCAAGCCCTTATCAGGAATATAGTTTGTGTTTCACTGAGACATGTCTACAGGATTCCTGACTCCAATGTCTCTCTGCTAGGTTTCCTGACTATATGAGAGGAGCAGTGTTTCTTAAGAAAATAAAGTGTCATCCAAGACATGTCACTGTGAGGTTTTGTCTCTGTAGCCCAGATATTAAACTCTTAGCCATATGTTTTTGTCCACATTATTTACCAAAACAGTTCAACAGTGTTATTTTGACAGCTGTTTACATTTTTACCTTCAGCCATTGCCAACAATGCATGTGATGTCATCAGTTCTGTGAAAACAATATGGTGGATTTGTTGTAAAGTATTTGTTGTATATTTAAATTATGATTGTTTGCTGTTTTTTCTAGGTTACATGTCGAAATGCATCCTTCTATCAATAAAGTTGCCGGAGCCGCTATTTCACTTAGCTTTTTATCTTTGTGCATCTAGGAAGTGGGTGAAGTTGGGACAACAGACGTTTGGTTTCTTGCTAATAATGGAAGCTGTGACAGAGCCAATAATTTGGTCTTTGTAAGATGATATATTGGGTGCTGAGGTCGCATTGCACAATGGGATAGTTGAGTGTAAACAACAACTGAAGCTTAGATTGCTATTTGTGTGCTATTTGTAAGCCTGGACAAATGGTACACTCATGTTGTGTGAAGTCCCAACACAAAAACTTGACAACAACATAAGATTTCCCTGTCTCAGAAAGGGCAAAGTTTTATTTATTGTAAAAACAATACTGTACTACTGATGACAAAGTAAGTAGGTCATTGTTTGAACCCAATAGCTTGATGCATATGGTTCATTCACGCCCATAGTTAAAGGCTGCAGGTTCAGATGGTGTCTTCCCCTGAGTCCTGAAGGCCTAATGTAGAGCAGATCAGTGGGATTCTGCAGCACCTCTTCAACTTATCCTTAACCAGGAGAAGGTTCTAGTGCTGTGAAAGACATGCTGCCTTGTTCCAGTACCAAAGAAAAATCACCCATCAGTCACCAATGACCAAAAATCTGTTGCTTCCCAAATTGTGAAGGTCCTGGAGAAACTCTTGTTGCCCCAATTCAGTAAGCAAACATGGACTTATAGGGACCCCCTTACAATTTCATTATCATTGTGGAGTTGGCATTGGAGATGCCATCATCTACCGACTTCAACCCACCCACTGTCATCTAGACAAAGCAGGCACCACTGTGAGGATTGTGTTCTTCGATTTCTCTTAACTCATTTCAGCCTAATTTGTTTTTTTTAGAAACTTCTGAAGACACAGGTGGAGGCCTCAAAAATTGCCTGGATCAATGACTCCCTGACAAACCAGTTTTTAAAACTGAGGAATTGTGTGTCAAACCAGGTGGTGAGCAGCACAAAAGCACCACAGGGGACCATACTCCTACCATTCCTTTCACTAAGTACACCTCAAACTTTCAGAACAAATCATATAATATCAATATGTTACTGAGACCTTGAAATATAATAAGACCCAATGTGCAATCAGACTCCACACCTTTTTTAAATTATTCAGATATAGTTTTAAAATAGTAATGTTTTTTGCTGCTTATGCGACTTGCAGGTGTGGAGATAAACATTTTTTATCATCTGATTACACACTGTGAAGATTGATATTTGTAAAATAAGATGAATGCTCTACTGTTAAGTTGTGTCTACCATCTTTGATCGAACTTGTTTGTTAATTTTTTGATAAAAGTTAAAACCTAAATGAAGATCAACAGAAAACTGCATGATAATATTGAAAGAATCAGTGTCATGCTGGTGTCTAATAACCCTGAAAGCATATTATAGAAATGAATAGAGAAAAGAGAAACAGGAGATGAAAACATGACCTGTTGTTTAAGAAAATGCCAGAGGACAAAATCAGAGCTTGCCAATGCATCATCCTGCCAACATACGAGTACAGTCGAAGTGTGAAATGGGAGGAGTGTGAAAGTGTACACATGAGTTAAGGATCCAGCAAAAAGACTGGTATGTTGTAAGGCAAAAGCAGCCAGGTCACGTCCCTCTCAGAGACATTACTCTGCAGAATGCGTACATGTGTGTGCCTCTGTGTGGCAACAGACGTCACCCCCTCACTCACCCATTACTGTGTCCCTCTCTGTCTCTCTCTCTTGCTTTCTCCTCACCTCCATCTCTGCAGTAGCTCACTCTCCTTCTTGATCATTTCTCCCTGTGCCGGCTTTCCGCGCACTTTCTGATTTCCTGCCTCGCTGCTGGCTCTGCTCCAGCATCCCTCTGTGCCTCATGCGTGTTCTCCTCCACCCCTCCTGCTGCCTATGTCTCCCCCAATGAGGTATGCTGGCCAGGCTGTTTCTCTAGCTGTTGCTGCTGCTGGAGCAGAGGGGGCTACTTTATACTGCACTGTTACGCTGCCGCTCTGCCTCACATCTCATCTCTGTTCCCTCACAGTGTGATTTCCTGGATCTTCAGCCTTTCCAAACAGCAGCAGAGAACAGAAAGGAGGGAGGGTAACAGCCAGAGTCTCCTTGTTCTACTACTGCATTGTCCTGTCTGTCTTTTTTGATTTTTCCTTTCCTGGGCTGCTGAAGAACAACTGGACAGAGGAGAGCTTTTCTATTCAGCACTTACCATCTCTGCTCATTCCTGGGACAGGGTGCAGGGGAGGATAAAGAAGCAGCAACTGCAAACAGGACTTCAGATTTTTGCTCCTAGCTGCACAGCTCAGTGTCCCGTCTTGTTCTAGAGGCACATAAGTCAAACACACAACCTGTCACTGCAGGGCAGGAAGACAGTTTGTCAAGGACCTATACTGTGGGCTTACAGAGGAACAGACAAGACCACAGACAGACAGGCAGGTGGTGTCGGTGTCATGGCGTCAGTGGACAGCACCGGTTCGAGTGTCTCTGGTCGGCTAAGATCAGGGTATCTGCTCCATGCTGGTCTGGCAGCTGTGCTGCTGCTCGGTGAGTTGGACGCTACTCCCTCTAAACATTTAAATGACATGGTGTTCTTTTTTTCCCTATACCTTCTTACATTACACTAGAACATTATGTTTCTTGTACTCTGTATTAGTGGGTTCAGACTGACTTAATCAAACAGCATGAAATGCCAAAAAATGTAAAAAAAAAATCAAACTTGGCTGTCTGTCCTTAACCCCTCTACAATTTCCTCAGTTGGCACTTACTGTGTATGTGTTGATTAAAGTGGAGGAGGGGGGGGGGTCACTTTTGTTGCAGTAAATGTACAATTCCTGGGCATTCTGTACTAGGATGTTGTCAAAGATGATGAGAACAGCAAGATGAAGAACATCGAACTTTTAATTTTATCAGAACTTGTACATGCTGGAAATTAGTTGCTGAACTGTACTTACTGACTTGCTAAATTATCCTCTTTCTGTGTCTTTAATGGACAAGCATTGAAAGCGGAACCAAACTTTTAGAATCTACGTATGCACCTAGTGGATGACTAAGTGAAATCATATTACTGGTAGTGACATGGCGGTGCAGTGATGATATGAGTTTTTTGTTCATAGCCTCCCTAATTTTGTTATTTGTGTCCACTGGTGCTCCCTGTTTGATAAAAAAACAAAAACAGAAGTACCCAAAATATTAAGAAGTTATATGGTGTCTGGTATGTATTTAAAATGTAACAAAAAGAAAAGTTAAAGAATAGAGTGCACAGGCTTAAGAGTAAGATGCTACATTTTCTTTGATACTTGTAGAAGTTCTGCCAGCTCTGTGGCAGATGTTTTGGCTCTGAGACCAACTCTAGATCATGAACTCTAGATCAGATCGACCTTCTGAGGAAAAATGAGCCTAAAATAAAGTTGAAATGACAAAGTCTTGAAAATGAAAAATAAAACCCACCCCCTTTTGATTGATTGATTTAGATTTTTGCTATTCGCAGGGTGAGGTTCGCCTAAAATACCTCTCATTGCATAGTGACATTAAGCCTTCTAACTTTGTAAAACTGTTTTGTAACATCACATCCTTTCCTATGCTTTCATACAACATGTTCTTTTTATTGAAGCGTACATATAATTTACGTTATTGTGAGGTTTCTCTTTTTTCACATAGGTTCATATATTTTCTGAGGGCACTGATCATTTTTCCATTTGCACCTTTTGTACCTTTGTGGTTTTGGTAGTAACTTGTAAAGTCATGTATGAAACGGGGCTATCTACCACGGCACATTATGTACCAAGTGTGTCTCACTAGAAGGGCGTTTTGCACCTATTTTGACAAAGTCTAATTTGACATTATTTTCTAAAATTCAATTTCAGTCAATTGAATATGCTTTTGTGACTACAAATAAAGTAGGAGATTGCTCAGAATTATTTTGGTTTGATAAAGGGTCATAATCTGTCTCAAACCATAATCTGCATTGCATAAACTGTCTGTCTAACCAAGTCCAACAATCTAGTTTCCAGCCAAAAAGGTTTTTCGCCGATCTTGTTTTGAGACTTATACACAAAGCAAGAGCAGAAGTTGTTAGATTTTTAATATTATTTAGAGAATATGTCTTAGTTTGAGAATTCTTGGCAAGTGCAATCGTTTTAATACACTGGCAGATCATAGATTTGTCTAAAACTTCTTAAATTAATTGAAATAATCTGCCAGTGCAGGAAAAGAATGCACTTGCTAAGAATTCTCAAAATTAGACACATACTGTATTCTCCCCAATAAGATTAATATTCTAAGACATTCCACTCTTGCTTAGTATATTGGGCTCAAAATAGATCAAAATACTTCTTGGCTGGAAACAAGATTGTTGATCTTTGTGAGATTGACAGTTTTTCCAGTGTGTCAAGAAAGTCAAACAAAGAAAAATAGGTAAAACAAAATTGGGTATAATCCAGAGAATAATATGCAATAATAAATTTAGTTTAGTATAGTATAGTTTGATTAAAAGCTATTTTCAACACCCGTTAATATATTTCTCCTTCACTCAGATCAGATCACCAGGGGTAAAAGGTCTCCAGAAACACAGTCACAAGGGAGGTGTCCAGGAGGTTTCCTGATAAGATTACTTAGCTAGTTTAACTCATTATTTTCAATGGAAAGGAGCTGTGGCATTTCTTTGAGCTCCTTGTGGGTAATTAGAGTTCCTCACCCTATCTCTTAGGATCAGTCCAGCCACTCTACAGAGAGAGATCTGAGATGTCATGATTAATTTCTCATAACCATTGGTGAGGGATGCAGATTATGTTCTCAAGGATGTGTATCCATCTTTTATTCCATCCTACCATCACTTCTGAATGCCAAGATACTTGAAGTTCTCCTACTTGAGGCACATACTGATTCTCAGCCTGTGGGAACAATCCACCTTTAATGATAGAGAAATGTATTATTATGATTCATCTGTTAGTATTATTAACACTGAGAGCAGAGGGGCCAGAAAACAGGTGTTGAGTTCACATGGGAATCGAGGTTAGAGAAAACCTGAGAAAATTGATTCTTCTTATATACTTAGTTTTGAGAGTTTCATCTGTGCTTTATATTGTATTAATTCTCTTTAACCCTTGTAATACAGAAAACAAAAATTATTGCAATAACCAAATAATCTCAAGACTTAAACCCAGTTTTTATATCTAAACTAATCTGAACAATTCTCAATTTTTGGAAATTGGATAAAAAATATTGGGCAGAAGCGTTTTGTGAAGATTCTCTTAGAAAATAGCTAGACTGTGTTAATGTGTTTAGTAATATTTTGCAAATTGCCACAAGATTCTACCTTTCAACTGATGAATTTAAAATATGTGTTTCTATTAACAACCTTTTCTTTTCTACACAACTAAATTACAATAATCTTTCTGGAGGGAAAAAGGTTGGATTTCAGGTAGTAAGGTTGTAATGGATATGGATGTTGTATGCTAGATAATGTACAGTAAATGTAATATAAAACACATTGGCAGCTGTTTGTGTGGTAATGACATTACGCACTCCTAGTGTGTTGATGTGATCAGTAAATGTGAACCTACCTTCTCCAACACTAGTAGCTCCATCGAAGTAAGTTACTTAGGTGAGGATGTAATGCTTTTGCTCTACTGTCAGTCGTTCACCTTGGTAAGCATCCATCAAATATACCCCTTCTGAGACCTCCTTTAAATAGTACCACCTCCATTACCATTAATTCTCTGTTCCTTTTCCTTTTTTCTTGCCTTCATCCCCTTCCCCAACATTCATTTTCACTCTTGTCTTTTCTGTCCCTCTCGCAGAGGTAGTAGTGTCCTCAGTCGGTTCTCTATGGGTTCACTCAGAAATACATTAACCCTTAAGTATTTGGCCTACTTTAAGAAAAAAAAATAAATCACCTTCATATTCAGTGAAGGACACATGCACATACACACACAGTCAGCTGCATTTCCTACCACCAGTGATTCACATATTGATGTTTCCCAACTGGGACAAGTAGATACTTGATAGTGGGGCTAAAAATATCAAACATGCCAGTGTATTACAAATGTGCACCAAGCTACCGAGTGTGAATATATGTACAGCCTGTTCACACACATATTCTCACATACATACAAGTAACATCAGATATATTTTACTAACAATATATAAGCACAAACTTTGAATAAAGCAGAAGAGTACAGAAAAAGCAAGGGAACAAGTAGATAAATGATAATGGTTCCAAGAGCTGTTAAGCAACAGGGGAATGAAATCTATTTCTGGAGGGGTGGCACGCTTTTCACATATGTAAAAGATAATGCTTCCACTATTTGATAAGGAAGTACTTATGTAAGACACTTTCCTCTTGTGTTCTGAAAAAGCTTTGCCCGGATAAATTTTGTTTTTATTAAGCATTTGACTTCAAATCATCTCCCAGGATCTAGCAAATAAATACTCCAACTAGAGTATTGCTCACAGCACAGATTTTAAAGTGAGATAAACCATTAAAGTCTTTCAAGCATCTGAAATACCTGGATTTACCTTTTTCAACATAATCTCATCCTTTGGTTTGTAAATACTAATTTTAAAATCCTTATTTTATTGACAGTGGCACTTTTTGTTTTCAGGCGATGTGCTACATATATGCATAGGAAAAAGAATCTCGAAGTTCAGTACTAATGTGATAATTTAAAACATATACAAGTACATGCACAGGGTGTACTCTAAGTATTTCCAAGTGCAACGTGATCCTGGACAGTTCAGTGTCGGGGTTAACATTTATAAATAGATTCCAATATGTGGGAGAGACATCAGAGAAACAATCTGTCATAGCAAAACCAACATAACATATCTAGCAAAGCTCAAATGTCAGCAAAGATGACCTGGCGTACTTGAAAATAAATTTTAAAAACAGCCAAACGCCACATTGTTTTTGGACATTATGAAAGGAATTTCGAAAAAAATAAATATATGCACAATTTCTGCTTTAGTGATTCTGGTGACTAATTTATGTCACTCCTTCTAGTGTAACACACGCCTTGACCACCGCACTTGTGCTGAAAAGTCATGCTGTACTGAGGCCCTTGTTTAAAGACAATTTCCATTAGGACTTCCTGTCATTCACTGCTGAAAAGAGGTTGTGAATTTAGGAAACCCAAGTGTTAAGGTTAAACATGTTTGTTTAACAATGATTTAGGAAGCATTACCCCAAATGGAATTGTATTGCTTTAGTGGAGCAGACAGTTAGGCATGTTTGATTCATCGAGACGACGCCTAGTGATGTATTGAAAAAGCCTTTCAATAAAATAGTTTCACAATAAGGTGACAGAAAAATTGAAATTTTTAAGACCAGTTTAGGTTGTTCACAAAAAACCCAAAACAAGAACACTCACAATTTGTCTGGTATGGTGTTTGAACTGTATTAGCAAACTAATATGCAGATAAACAATTACTAGACAACACAAAGTAACCAAGTAACACAAAGACAAGTAACAAAATTGTATTTAAAATAAAGAAAGGATAAATTCTGAGCACCACAGGCTGGTCAGATTAATACTCACAGGTTCAAGGGGCTGTGGGGAGTTTGACAGATTTGTACTTGCGATCACCAACAATGTGAATCGAGCAAAGAAGCCAAATAATGAAAAATGAATTAATCACATTCGAAAGAGGAAAAACAAATACTCATACAGTTTGTATGTAGGCCTAATTGTACAAGTAAAATAATTCCACTAGTAGCTACGAGGAAAAACCAAAATCATCTCTTCAAATGTTACCACTCGCTCCTAGGCTCCTGTGTTTATGATGAAGATAGCGAACGTATGGAGAGAAAATAGACTCACAATATCTGTGTGTGTGTAATACCTTAATTTCAATTTGTGTCAGCTAGTTTGTGTGTAACTTTGGTCACTTGTATGTGTAAAACCTAAATGGTAAACCATTAAATAAATTTTGTGCGTAACTTCGGGTAATTGCAAGTGTTTGGTAAAATGTATACAATAATATCAAGAAATTACAAAATCAAAAAGTACAAAATCCGATTACACGCGCACAATTTCAAATTACACTTACTCAAAACTAACTATGAATTCAAAACGGCTCCTGCACATGCAAATCATTGAGAACGCATGCAACAATCGCCTGATACACACAGACGAAATCACATTTATGCACAGATAAGAGTTAAGGTGTGTTCACAGCGAACGCGACCAAAAAACTAGCCCCTAGCTAGACCCTTGAACATTCAACATGGTTGGGAGACGTATCGCGTTGGTAAGACGTATCGCGTCATTTCCTGTTTTGTGACTAACTCGTTTGTAGCAAGTCGGTGTTTCTCTCTCTCTTGAACTGATCTAACTTTCTCTGTCAATAAGTTTTTTCTGAGTTGCTTTAACACACAAACACATTAAAACGTTAATTTTCTTCACGGTTTGGGACTCTTTAAGCGTTTCACTGTTTTTTTTTTTTGGGCTTGGTAAGGTACCGCTTGGTTAGCTTAGCTTCACGGCTAGCATGGCTTCGGCAGCTTTCTCTCTTGTCCCTCCATCTCTCTCTACACCTCCTCCTCTTTCCTGCTCTCTCTGTCAGATGTTTAGTTACTCCTCCGCCTCATTTAGTGAAGTTGGTAGGTGTAATAAGTGCAGCATTTTTGTAGCTTTGGAGGCGAGGGTTTCTGAGCTAGAGGCCCGGCTCCGCGCTGTAGAACAGCCAGGCCCAGCAGTAGCTAGCGCGGAGTCAACTAGGACAGGACCTAGCCGTCCTCCAACAGCTCCCGTGCAGCCGGGACCTCAGGCGAGCTGGGTGACTGTTCGTAGGAAGACTAGCGCCAGACCCCAGTCCGCGGCCAACCTCCAGCCCCTTTCTCTGAACAATAGGTTCGCCCCGCTCAGCGACGCACCCGCCGAGCAGGAGAGGCCGATTCTTGTAATTGGCAGCTCCATAGTTAGGAATGTGGCTCCAGAGACACGAAAGACCACCGTCAAATGCCTTCCAGGGGCCAGGGCTGCGGACATTAGGTCCCATCTGAAGCTTTTGGCCAAGGACAAACGGCGGTATAGCAGGATCGTTATCCATGCTGGTGGCAACGACACCCGGCGACGGCAGTCGGAGGTCACTAAAATTAGCGTAGCTTCGGTGTGTAGGGCTGCCAAAAAGATGTCTGACTCTGTAATTTTTTCTGGTCCCCTGCCTGATCGTACTAGCGATGACATGTACAGCCGTATGCTTTCGTTCCACCTTTGGTTGTCAAGGTGGTGTCCAGAAAACGATGTGGGCTACATTGATAACTGGGGGGCCTTCTGGGGAAAACCTGGACTGTTACGTAGAGACGGCATCCATCCCACCGAGGACGGAGCTTCGCTTCTTTCCAGGAACATTGATAGGGTTATCTCTAGTTCCCCAAAGCCGTGACAACCCAGAGTCCAGCTCAGGGAACCCAGAGTCGAGCTCAGGGAAACCAGAGTCCAGATCAGGGAACCCAGAGTCCAGGTCAAGGAACAGGGACTGCCACCCACCCACTACCCTATAGAGATAGTTTCCCGTCCACTACCCAAAACTAATGAATTAAAAGTTAATGCTACTAGAGCAAAGTATAAAAATCTCATAAAGATAAATAAAACTCGGACTGAACATAAAAACAAATCAATTAAATGTGGTTTACTAAACATAAGATCTCTCCCCTCAAAAACACTCTTAGTAAATGACTTAATTTGTGAAAATAATATTGATTTGTTTTGTCTTGCAGAGACATGGTTGCAGGAAGAGGACCATGTCACAATAAATGAGTCAACTCCCCCTAGCTACTTAAACTTTAGTGTCCCTCGAAGTACTGGTCGAGGAGGTGGAGTAGCAACTATCTTTCACTCCGATTTACTAATTAATCTCCAAAAAAATAATAGTTACAGTTCCTTTGAGCATCTAGTTTTTAGCCTTCCTCATTCACATAACAAAGCAGTAAAGCTTGTTTGTGGTCTTATATCGTCCACCAGGACCTTATTCTCAATTTTTAGATCAGATTTCAGATTTTCTATCTGACTTAGTTTTAAACACTGATAAAGTCATTATAGTCGGAGACTTCAATATTCATGTTGATAATGAAAGTGATAGTCTAAATACAGCTTTTAACACTATCCTAGACTCAATAGGCTTTACTCAAAATGTGCAGGGACCAACACATTCTTGTCACCACACTTTAGATCTTGTGCTGACTTATGGCATTGACTGTGAAGAAATAACAGTCTTTCCACATAACCCTATCCTGTCTGATCATTTCCTTATCACTTTTAAACTTACTCTAATGGATCATATCAAACCTGAAAGAAAACTTCATTATACCAGAACGTTATCAGACAACGCTGTAGCAAATTTTAAAGAAGCTCTTCCAACTTTAATTTCCTCAGTTTATAAATGCAGAACAGAAAACAGTGATTTAACTCGTGACCCCTCACAACTTGACATTTTAGTTCATAGCGTTAATTCCTCCCTGCGTCGGGCAATAGACAAAGTTGCCCCCTTGAAAAGGAAGGTGGCTAGCCATAGAAGATTAACTCCCTGGTTTAATTTAGAGCTACGTACCCTAAAGCAGAATGTTAGAAAACTAGAGAGAAAATGGCGCTCCACGCATTTACATGATTCCTTTTTAATATGGAAAAATAGTTTATTGCTATATAAAAAGAGCCTTCACACAGCTAGAACAGCATATTATTCATCTTTAATCGAGGAGAATAAAAATAATCCTAGGTTTCTTTTTAATACAGTTGCCAAACTCACACAGGATCATAGCTCTATCGAGCCAACCATTCCCCAAGCTCTAAGCAGTGACGACTTCATGCAATTCTTTATAAATAAAATAGACTCCATAAAGAATAAGATAATTGGGAACCTTCCCAATATGCTTGCTTCCTCCTTAGTTAATGAGGCAGCCTCAAAAATGGTGGAACCTAATATATGCTTAAACTGCTTTAATGCAGCCGAACTTTGTGATGTACTAAAATTATTAGCTTCATCTAAACCTTCAACTTGCGTTTTAGACCCAATCCCAACTAAACTCTTAAAAGAAGTTTTCCCTCTGATCGCTGCTCCAATTTTAAATATAATGAATCTATCCTTAGTCAATGGATATGTACCACAGGAGTTTAAGATTGCTGTAATTAAACCTCTACTTAAGAAACCCTCTCTTGATCAAAACGACTTAATTAACTATAGACCGATATCTAATCTTCCCTTCTTATCTAAAATTCTTGAGAAAATAGTTGCACACCAGATATGTGAGCATTTAAACAATAATGAGCTGTTTGAGAAGTTTCAGTCAGGCTTTAGAGCTCATCACAGCACTGAAACAGCTCTGGTGAAGGTTACTAATGATATTCTCATAGCCTCAGACAATGGACTGGTGACCATTCTGGTCCTGTTAGATCTCAGTGCTGCCTTTGACACTGTTGATCACAATATTCTCATAGAAAGGCTTCAACGTGTCGGTATAATAGGAACAGCCCTAGGCTGGTTTAAATCTTATTTGTCTAACAGATTTCAGTTTGTTCAAGTAAATGATAAACCCTCCTCAACCTCAAAAGTTACTTGCGGAGTACCACAGGGTTCAGTCCTTGGGCCGATTCTTTTTACTATATATATGCTTCCTATTGGTAAAATAATTAGGCAGCATGGGATAAATTTCCATAGTTACGCAGATGATACACAGCTATATCTATCCATAAATCCTGATGAATCCAATCAGTTAGGTAGACTACAAGCATGTCTGGAAGACATAAAAACTTGGATGACTCTAAACTTCTTGCTTCTAAATTCTGATAAAACAGAAGTTGTCGTCTTTGGACCAGAAGCTCTGAAAAAGAAACTACTTAGTCAGCCCCTTCACCTGGACGGCATTAAATTAGCCTCCAGTAATAAAGCAAAAAACCTCGGTGTCATTTTTGACCAAGATATGTCATTTAGATCTCACATTAAAGAAGTCTGTAGGATTTCCTTTTTTCACCTTAGGAATATTACAAAAATTAGAACCATCCTGTCCAGGAGTGATGCTGAAAAACTAGTCCATGCCTTTGTTACTTCAAGGCTGGATTACTGTAACTGTCTATTATCAGGTAGTCCACAGAATACAATTAAAAGTCTTCAGTTAGTTCAAAATGCTGCTGCTAGGATTCTGATGAATATTAAAAGAAGAGATCACATTTCCCCTGTTTTAGCTTCTCTTCACTGGCTCCCAGTAAAATCTAGAATAGAATTCAAGATCCTCCTTCTGACATATAAAGCCCTTAATAATCTAGCTCCATCATACATAAGAGACCTGATTGTTCCATATGTTCCTAACAGAGACCTTCGCTCTCAGACTGCAGGTTTACTGGTAGTTCCTAGGATTTCTAAAAGTAGAATGGGTGGCAGATCTTTCAGCTATCAGGCTCCCCTCCTATGGAACCGGCTCCCAGGGTTGGTTCGTGAAGCAGACAATTTGTCTATCTTTAAAACTAGGCTAAAAACTTTCCTCTTTGACAAAGCTTACAGTTAGAGATATGTTTATAGGTAGTTAGAGTCAGGTCAGACAGGTAGATAGGAAGAGACAGGTTAATGTTAGTAGTCAGGCAGAGTGTCAAAAGTTAGGAAGAGATAGGAAGAGGTAGAGTAGCTAGGTAGAGATAGATTAATGTAAGCCAGGTAAAGATCCGGAGCCGGTCGCGGCTTACCGCCGCGGAAGAAATGCGCCCCACGGGGGCCAGCCAGCGCCGGAGAGAGGTCCCTCAAGGGGATCCTCCCGCACAGTGCGGCCGCCCATTACCTGCCGGGTTGAATCCCCCGGGCAGACTGTGCGGACCCCACCCGTTTATCTCTTAAACGTTTCTCGCCCTCTTCAACTCTGTCCTCTCAGTTCTGTCTATTTTTCCTTAAGATAGTTGTCGACTATCGGTCTCGTGCCGGTATTTAGCCTTAGATGGAGTTTAGCACCCACTTTGGGCTGCATTCTCAAACAACCCGACTCCGAGAAGACCCCGGCATGACGGGGGCCGTTACCGGCCCTACACCGTCCACGGGTCAGGAGGACTCAGACAGAGTGTTGGTAGCCAGGTCTCCTAGTAGCTAGGAGACAGGTTAATGTTAGTAGCTATGCTGCTTTAGGCTAGGCTGTTGGAGGACATTATTAGGGTCTGTTCCTACTTTCTCTCCTACTTCTCCCCAACTGCATGATGTGCTGTCAATTCAAGCACTAACCTGTTTTCTATTATAGTAGGTGCTCCGGATTAGCCCTGCTTGACGACCCTGACTAAGATGGCATTGCAGTGACGGAAAATTCTCCACGTCCTGCAACAAACTTCTGCATCAGTTCTATTGCTCTTTCTGTGTCTCTGTTATGTATTCTCCAAGCCACAGACGGTCGCGGCAGATAACCGCTTGTGCTGAGCCTGGTTCTGCCGGAGGTTTCTTCCTGTTAAAAGGGAGTTTTTCCTTCCCACTGTCGCTTCATGCTTGCTCAGTATGAGGGATTGCTGAGAATTCCACGACGCAATCTTCTGTGGTTCTGTAATTTCTACACTAAACATTGTATTGTAATAACTCTTTTTGTAAAGTGCCTTGAGATGACATCTGTTGTGAAATGGCCCTATATAAATAAACTGAATTGAATTGAATTGAAATTCGCACCTTGAAGCATGTCCAAAGCAAAATGGTTGCGCTTCAAAATATGCCATTTTCACACGCGTGAAGCAGAAATACGTAACTTGTCCGAGGACCCTAACCGGGACCATTCCGTAGCTGTCGGCTGGCCTCCTCATCCTCCACCTCCCTTCTTCTCCCAACCCTCCGGGTGCTCCCAGTGGAGCTGAGCTGTCCGCCCGAGGCAAGGCTGTGTTCGGGAGCTGGGGCCGCTCCCGTGGGGGAAGACCCAGTCGAGCAGCGGCAGAAGGATCCAGAACCTGGGTGCGGGCCAGCATCTCAATCAAGCCCTGCATGTTTGAGTGCAGCTGCTGGTGGACTATGGTCTCAGAGCTGACAGAGGACTGCATGGACTACGTGTTTGCCCTGGCCTCCGGTGGAGCTGGGACCGTTGCAGTTGGGGTTTGGAAAGCTAAAGACCCAGTCAAGCGGTGGCAGTGGGATCTATAAACACCAGCTCCTTTCCGTGTTGGAGAACCGGCCCTGCTCGCCCAATTTGAGGAGCTGTTGTCCTGCGAAGCTTTGCCCGCCAAGATACCAACTACTAAGCTGAGCAGCTGTCGATCTGCCTGTGGTTAGTAAAAATGTATAATACAATATGTGAGTGGCGCAGGACGTGATATGGTGGAGCCTTTACCAGGCCTGGGTTGTGTTGCAGCCAACATCACCAGAGAGGCTGTCCAGGTGAGGAAGCTGTTAATGGCTCAATCTCGGCGGAGAGATTGGGGACTTTTGCAGCGACACCGGCTTTTTAAGAGCCACTTAAAAACCTCTTAAGAGCATTCTTGTCTAAATAGTTTAACCTCTTTATAATGTTTAATTTGTATTCCTGTCTCTGTATAGAAAACAGCTAGTGTCATATAACTCAGGGTGATTAGCCATGGTGTTTATCAGTATCCATGTGGTGTTTTTTTTTATTTTATTTTTTTAAGGTGTCCTATCTTGCAGTTTGCCACTCAGAATTGGTGCCTGAGTACCAAGTACAAGCCCAACAAAATTACTTTCCCAAGCAGAGTATTACCGCTTCGCTGGAGTACTCCACTTGATGTATATGTATGAAAAAATCTTTATTAGTGATAACTGAGGGTTCAATTTCCTGAAGTCATGGACACTAAACCGAGAAAAGGAAGAAAGGAAGAAGGTGAAGAAAAGAAACCGCACCAGTAGAGGCGCGAACTGAACCCATAGACATTTTGTTCCAGTCATTCACCAGTTGCACAAGAATTCCAATAGATTTCAGTAGCAAATTCCTTTCTGAGAGCTCGCAAAATTATAATAAATAGTATGTTTTGCAGACACTGTGCAGGCTGGTTTGTTTCAGGAAATTCACCTTAGTAGAAGCACTCCAAACATGCAGCTGTGCGTTTTGCATGCTGCCTTTCAGTCACATTTAAATGAATTATTCTTTAATGACCACCCAGCCAATCTGGTGGAATTTGTGTCCAGTACAGCATCTTAAAACAGTTTCAAACATAAAACATTTAAATATATAACACAGTTAAACAAACACATACTGTTCTAGGGCATCAGGGCCCAGCTTATTACCTTTCAAGGTTCAGAATGTTTATTGCTGTAGCAATAAAACTGTTTCAGAAAAAGAATATTTTGGAGACAAGTGTCCTGTAACGTCTCCCAGACAGTTACCATACCACCAGATGCTGTGATATTAGTTTGGTTAAAATCATTTTAGAAATGAAAAGGTTTGAATCTTTCTAAAACATGAAGACATTTAAGCTCAGAAAGGTGTCCTTTTGTAGGATACATTCATACTGCTTAGATTATTCTATTCCTAAACATTCACTGTAATTGGCCATCAGACCAGTACATTAGTGTAAAACCAGTTCTTTTTCTCATTTTATCTTTGTGTACTAACTCCAGTGGTGCTTTGGTACTGAGTCAGTTGTTCAAACTTTTCCCTCCTTTTCTATTTTATTTTTAATATTAATCAAACTCTATTTTTTAAATGATTTTTCTCTCAAGGTTTTCCTTCTTTTTGTCATTCAGGTGCATTGAATGTTGGTGGACTGGAGGTTTCTACAGGTAAAGTTTCATCAGTTGAAGCAATGAATGGCTCCACAGTTCTGCTGCCCTGCACTTACTCATCCTGTATTGGCATCAAAAACCTCTACTTCAACTGGAAATACAACAACAATGGGACTTTTTTTAAGGTACAAATAATGTTTCTAAAACCAATCAAAGTACAAACTGTTTTTAAACTGAGACATAATTGCATTGGAAATGTTTTCACTGCCTTTTACCACTTATCTATGCTGTTGCCTTACACAGAAATGAACACCTTTGCTAAAACCCCTTCAAGAATTTGGGCACATGTTTACTAAGATCAATAAATTCTTTAATTTTAACCTGATCTTCAAAAACTCAGTGCAACATAAAATCCAACAAATTAAATGTTGCTCACAGGGTAAAAGACGATGCCACATGAGAAATTTACCATTTTTAGTGTCTGATCTGTTTACTGGAGTGGCAGTCTTTAGTGTAGACGTTTCTGTTATGAGTCGAGGCGACACCTAGTGTAATCCATTTAAAAACAACAACCAGCTTGCCCAGTCTCATTGCTCAAGTCCAAACACTCTTAAAGCAATACTTGGATGTAGCACATTATAACTACAATTTCAACATTTAGTCTTCTCACACATATCATGAATTATGCTGATTCTGACTAACCTTATATAAAGTTTAGCTGTCGTACTTGGATTTTTCTGACTTTTTTATATTTTGTATTCTTGAGCTAAAGACAGTTTGGAGAAAGGTTACAAAGTATCAGAAGGATTGCATCGTACAAATGTATCAAAAAAGTTTCAAAGTTAATTTAGATAATATGGCACAAAGAAGATAGTCAACGACTGGACAAAACGATGGACAATGGTCAGTTTAGAAAAAAACTTTACTTTTCACCCTAATTACTAAAAAGACTGAAGAAGCTAAACTTAAATTACACTAAGTTTGGGTCATATTATTTCACCATGTTTCTTTTTTCTCTCCCAACAAATGTATTTGTTTATTGACTTGTAAAGGATAAATTTCCTATTTTACATGGAAAATGTTTGGAAATGGTTTATGATGCCATTTTTTTTAGAAAACTGGCATTTTAGACAAACCTTTTACACTTCAGTGCCACTTAAACCAGAATCCATTTCTAAGCTGTAACATAGAAACAAGAGGCTACTGATTGTTATGGAAACCCTGAAAGGCAAATATTTTTTTTTTCTTGAAGTACCATTTTCTAAGTCTGACCAATTTTATTTTTCTTTAGACAGAAGTCTTGTGCAAGTAAACAAATACAAATAATTATAGGTTAAAATATTCGAAAGTCTCTTTTTTTCTTCTTTTTTTTTGCTAAATCCCTGAAAGTCAGGTTGAATTACTTATTGGCTGACTTATTTTTCTATTATTTTTTTTTTATCACTTAAGCACTGAAAGACATGAACATATTTTTGGGGGCTTTCTAATTTTTCTGGCCAACTTTTTCTTTTTCTCTGGACTTCAATAGTCATGTGCAAGTAAAAAAAACAAATCCAGGTCAAAGCATTTCAACATTTTATTTCCCCTTAATATGAGGGGTGTTGTCACGTGTGAAAATGGCTTATCATCCTATTTTTCTAGGTTATTTATGTCTTAATTAAGAATTGAAAGACAAATGGAAAACGTTTTTGGTCTTAGAGAAAGAGAAAAAAAAGCATGTTCTCTGTCATCCGGTTTTGCTATGTGTTTTTTTGTTTTGTTTTTTTCTCTTTCCCTCAAACCCCGTGTTTTTTTTTTTTTTTTTAAATAGCTTTATTATCCAGAAAAGGGTGGTACTATCAGCAGAAAGTAAGTTTAAAACACCATATGTCTGACTCCAAAAGGTGTTTTGAGAAGTTTTTTGGTGAATCTGCCTACTTTTAAATGAATGCGCCATTCCCACTGCATAGTGGTCTGTGTCAGGCAACGCATTCAAAGGATGAAGTTTGATGTATGTACACTTTGGCTTCCGTAGCCTGCTTATGAGGAAAAAACAATGCATGGGCGTCTTTTGGCTGCTCTGCTGCTACCCAATCGGTTGCCAGGTCCAACTCACGTGTAGAAAGCGATAAAGGTTCCTACCAGAACAGCATTCCTCTCGGCCACCCGGCCACCAGACAGAACCCCCCCCACACACACACACACAGCTGGTAAGGCATCAGCCGGTATAAAGCCTGCGCCCAAAACTTCCCGGACGATCTGTTACTGTTATCAACACCACAGCAAGCGGTCTTTGGCCAATAATTGCAGATTAACTTCCAAAACTGAATAAAAACTGCAGCTGCAACTGATAGTGGAGTTCAGAAACGTGAAATGGCTAAAGTATTTACATTAGTCCCAGGCTGTGAAGAGCTTCCCCGCAAGCAGAGGAGGACAGCAGACTACAAAGCAACCTATTAGCTACAGTTAGCCACCATATCCTAGCCGGACCTCTCAATCAAAAGGACACGCCCCTAATTATTCAAATTTTCCAGATTAAATTACAAATAAACTGAGAAGTTAGAAAAAATAAAAACCCTCAGAGTGGTCATGATGGTAAACCTGAACTATCTAACCTAACATGTTTTTTGAACCAGGCTGTTAACAGGTTTATTTTTCCTGTAAATTTGGCCTTTTTAACATGGGAGTCAGTGGGAATTTGCTCTTTTTTGGAGCCAGCCCCCAGCGGATGAGGGCTGAACTGCAATTTTTGCCACTTCCTGGTGGGCTTCACTTTTTGCAAGCGGATTTTGCCCCTTGGTGTAAATGCATGATTATCCCAAGCTTCAAGTTGCAGAAGTCTTCTGCATTTATATTATATATATGAATTTATATTATATATATGCATATATATATGCCCACAAGTCAGATAAGATATATCCTGAAATCTGGAGTAAGCGGTCAGGAGCGCTCACAGAAACGCATGCAGGCGAGACAAACTCTTACGCAACAGAAGCAAACAGTTAAAGCTTCACATAGCTGCAGACTAAAAAAAGGACCATTATAAATCAAGATGCATTTAAATTATTCTTATTCATTTATCATTTCCCAACAAACATTCCTCCGATCACAATGTATTTTCCCTTGCCAAAAATGGTCGTGTTAGGACCGCTTAAATTGGTAAAAATATGTAAAGGAACATTTGTACATGTCTAAAGTTATCTTGGGTTACATGTGTAATTCTTATTTCTGACTTTCACTACGTTTATTTGAACTTATACCATGTTGTCAATCAGTTGTAAGTGGACGTCCACTAGGTGACGTCCTTTACACGTCTATTTGTAATTAATCATGACCACATATCCTTCACAATCCACAACCTTTATGTAGCACTCGCCTTTTATCAATATAAAAATTGTTGTGTAAATAACCTAATTGAAATGCAGATAGCTAGAACGATCAGAAGACTGAATTCGCTCAGGGAGGATGTAGGTTGGGTTGTGCTTAATAAACCAAAAGAACCAGATTTCTGTGCAACCAAAAGTGTTGTATTATGTGTCTTTCAGTTATTTACAATATTTTCAGTAGCGCGCTTCAAAGTTCATTAAGTTAATTGGAAATACAGAGAGTCTTAAACCTGTG
Source organism: Apricaphanius iberus (assembly GCA_028564705.1). Classification (NCBI taxonomy): domain Eukaryota; kingdom Metazoa; phylum Chordata; class Actinopteri; order Cyprinodontiformes; family Aphaniidae; genus Apricaphanius; species Apricaphanius iberus. The sequence continues at coordinate 223,033 of JAPXFQ010001213.1, forward strand.
CTCATATCTGTCCAAGAAGTTCATTCCAGTTGAGCCAGTAACATTGGCCGTTACAGAGTTCATTAGATATGAAGTAGTCAAAAAAGATCAAACTGGTTCCATGTTAGGTCTCCAAAGCAGTTGGCTTGTAGCAACAGCTTGCAGTAGCTCCTACCACACCAGCAGGAGATGGTTAGGTTCTCTAGGCCTGGGCTCGGCCTACTGGTAGCTCGCCATCAAGTGGAAAAAGAGTCAGCTTCTGGTCATCTAATCGATGATCGCAGCCAAAGGACCTGGCCAGTTCCCAGATTACAATCACATATAAATCATGATCCTCTCCAAAGCACATCCCTCAGCTGCAGCAACCGTGAACTTCTTTGTTCACAAAGGCTTGTTTACAAACATTTGGGTTTTCCCCCTTTTTTATACTCTCTGAAATCTCATGGGACTTCCCCAAATCTTGCGAGAGTTCCAAAGTCTCATGAGATTTACAAAACAGACATGAAACTAGGAGTAAAAATAACTGGGGAAAAACTACCCAGGGCAACTTATAAAGAGGAAAAAATGGTTAAAATAACCATGGGTTACATTTACAATCAGATCATAATAAAGCTGAGCTTAATCTTTGCATGGTTAATGCTGAAATAATTAATTTATTTCACCAAGTTTTTAAGACTTTGTGAAGATGTCCACTGATGTCCTTTGCACGTCTGGATCAAGGCTGTAGTCATCAACTGATGTCTTTTACACGTTGTAAAGCACGACAGAAAAAAAACATGAAATATCTTTATGAAATAGGCCTACATTATTTGTACAAAAAGTAGGCTATATATATTTCCTTTTTATTTTTTAATAATTATAATTACAAAGTACCCAGTGATACATAGCCACTGCATTTAAGTCGTTAGTTCAACAACTAATGAAAAATATTGCAGTAGTATATAATCTCCCAATATGGTAACGTAATCTGCCCATAGATGTCGGAACATTAGCTCTAGAACAACCACGAAGATAGGAAGAATACTTATATCGATACTTTACAAAAAAACGGGTAAGCATATTTTGTACTATTAGAGTAGCGTGCTTGAGTTTTACTTGTTTGACATGAATGAACCAAAAGAAATGATGCCGACACTGTCAACTGAAATGTACCGAGTTTGGCTAATATTAGCTAACGCTAGTAGGCTAAACGATAGTTTGAAAAAGATGATTTACCAGTGTGTTGAACGATGAAGTCAAAGTTATTACTGTAATTTATTAATGTCGCCTTTTGAGAGGTTCATTCAGAAAGTAAATCACCTGGATTAGAATTGTATATACGTGTAGCATCTTGAGATTGCTAATTCAAGCATTATTTGAATCGTCATAACATTTAGGTGCAGCAGCTTTCCAAAATTGGAGGATCTTCCATCAGAGACTGCGTTAACAAAGTTATGAACATGTTTATCTTGTTTCCTGGCTGAATCTGTATTGCATAATCTGTGAAATAAATAAATGTGATGTGGAATTTTGCGGGTTTTTATTTCATCCCATTATCTTTGATCTACAAATGAACGACTAAAATGACATCATTTATTTTACAGTGTCCTTAAATGTATAAGTAAAGTGATGCTTGGTCTATATTTGATTATGAAGTGCTATAGACGTTCAGGTATGACTGGACCGACTTTTTTTTAAACTTTTGTCAAGTTTAGATGTGCATCGTCTAGATTGCCGGTCACTTTTTTAATACAATGGGTGCATGATTATTTTGTATGTAGGCTCATATGCCTGCAGTTAATGTTGAAAACAAATTTTAAACATCAAGAAAAAAATGATTAACTCTGACGTCCAGGGATGCACAGACAAGACACGGATTTCACAGCCAGAAAGGACGTGGAATTCATGGCCAGACGACGTCAAAGATGTCGGTTGAACTTTCATTTTGGAACTATTTTTCAACTATGACACCAACGTCCAAATGTTTGCTGGGTTTAAGCTTTAGATAGGCCTGTTTTACCCGAAATTCAAACATTTGTCCAGTAAATTGAAAACCTGACGGTCACATTGTACGGTGCCAGTTTTTTCTAGCGGAAAAATGTCGGGCTGTAATAAACTGTCAGTCGGAATATACTCTTCAGGCTCGGGCTGAACTCTCTTGGGCTCGGGTCGGGCCCAACTTTTAAGGCCCGATTACAGCTCTATTTTAAACAGGCTATAGTGGTTTCAGACATACAGTGTTGACAAATAGACCTGTGTCCTCATAGGGATTTGAAGCTAATCTGCTACTATGAACAGCCTGAACTTTGGAAAGTGCTCTGCCATCATATGCATACCTTGTTTATGTTTATATTTGGTATATGCGTTATTCAGCACTTTGTGATGGATATTTACAACACACTGTGATGTAGGAGATACATGTAAGAGAGAGTAGAAAAAGGAGAGTAGAAAAATGAGACAACCCTAAAAGTCTTGCATCAATTGGGGGAGAAATAACAGAATTTAACATATTTGAACCTAGGGTTATATTATTGTTGTTTTTTCTATGTTTGTTTACTTGCACAAGTCTAGAGGAAACAAAAAGTTGTCTGACTTAGAAAATAGGTCTTAATAAATAATAATAATAATAATAATAATAATAATAATCAATAATAATAAGAAAAATATACTGTTGCCTTTCAGGGCTGAAGCGAAACGGAAAGAGAGAATAAAATAAACGTTAAATATGTTGACCTATAATTTTCTGTCTCCCTTTGACTTGCACATGACTTAAAGTCAAGAGAAAAATAAAATAAGGTACGACTTAGAAAATGGGCCTTCAAAAAAAAAAGTTTGCCTCTTTTGCCTCTGTAGTTTTCAGAGTACTTGAAAATAGAGTGGATAACTAATGCTTTGTAACTAAGTAGATATTTCTGTTTACAGTTGTGTGAAGCAGAAATTCCCACAGAGAAAGTCGAGCCAAAGGTCAACATTTTCCATGACCGTGTGGAGTTTGTTGGCTCCTCAAAGACAAACAACATCTCAATCTTGTTGTGGAATATAACTTTCGAGGATGAAGGGGAATACACCTGTTTTGCCAGAAACCCAAAAGAGAAGAACCGCAATCACAGTGCTATCTTCACCCTTAGAGTGGTTGACCAAAGTATGTTACACATACAATGATGTGCATATACTGTACCTGAAACACATAAATGAAGTTGCATTTAGTTCAAATGAAAGCCTTATGGAGTTAATCATATTGCTATTTTTTATCTTGCTGTTTACAGTGAAGGAAGTCGACAATACACTGACAGTCATTATTGTCTCAGTTTTGGGTGGAGTCATTGGCTTAGTTATCATCATCATGGTGATAAAGGCAGTGGTCCTTCATTTTCTACACAAGGGTAATGAGAAGACGTGAGTATTGAATTGAATTGTTTATTGATCCAAAAATCAGCTATCTCATATATATATATATATATATACATATGAGTGCTGTTCTTCCTTTGGTCAAAATCATAATTAACATAAATTTTTACAAAATACGCATACATTCATACAACATACAACATAGACATTTAGTAGAAGAGGACTTGAAAATATTACTTGATTTAAGTTGGTTAAAATTTTGATCAAACTCATGAACTAAGGACTCATGTATACGAATGGGGTCAAAAAGAAATGGTATGATCCACATTCAGGAAACCCCTTACACAAATTTCTTTTTCATTTTGTTATATAGCACCTTTTTAAGCAAAAAGAAAAAAAAGAAAAGAAAAAGTCTTAAAACAACTTGTGTAAATAATTAAAATTTCATTTTAATTTTGAAGACCATCTTACTAGTCTCACTGACCAAAAGACTAGGTAAGGAATTCCATGCTAACATGGCCCTGTAGTGCAATGTTCTCTGTCCAGCTCCTGTTTTATAAGCAGGAGAAATCTTCCTTCTGATGAGTGACGTGTCACATATTCGTGTCCATCCTGAAAAAATGTAATTTTTTTAAATAAAGTAACAGGAGTCCTTGTTGTCATAACATTTCTTACTAAACCAAGAAGAGAATAATATAACCTAATTTTAACTGGTACCCAGTTTAACATATTTAACATTTCACAAACTCTAGTTCTGTATGAACAATTAAGCACAATACAGGCAGCTTTGTTTTGAGCAACCGTTAATCGGTTAAGATTATATTCAGATGTGTTGGACCATATGACTGTACAGTAATCTAGCTGAGAGAGAACTAAAGCTTACATTAATTATTTAAATATGTTTTACAATATCTAATTGCAGCCATCCCTCTACCCATTTTCTTCAGCATTTCATTAATCTGATTGGTCCAGGACATATGGCTTTCAATCAATACACCAAGTAACTTAACTTCTGTGACCTGTTCTATTTCTATGTTATCTAGTTTAAATTGCAGTCTTGGCTCTACTCTCCCTCCCCTCTTAGAGCATAATACAATACATTTTGTTTTTTTTTCTATATTAAAAACCAATTTATTTATGTTAACCCATCTCCTAATACGCACTAGCTCTTCATTTAGAGTCTCTTCAAGCTCTCTTGACGTAAACGCTGCTGAATGTATGGTTGAATCTTCTTTGTACATAGCAATGGAAGCATTGTTTAAAATGAAAGGTAAATCATTAATAAATATTGAAAATAATAGTGGCCCTAAACAACTCCCCTGTGGCACTCCACAACTCATAACCCTCATTTCTGAGAATCCTCCATTAAAATATACACAATATTTTCTATTGGTAAGATAGCTATTAATCCATGCAACAGAATCCCTATCAAAACCATAGCAGTGCAATTTCTTAATTAATAGTGTATGGTCAATAATATCAAAAGCAGCATCGGAATCTAGTAGAACAGAGCACACTATCTTTCCTGCATCGATTTCTTTAAGCCCATTCATCAGTCATGTGTGTTAGTGCTGTAGCTGTAGAATGTCCCTTCCTGTAGGCATGTTGATGAGCTGTGTTCACGTCATTTATACAGAAATATTTTTTGAATTTGGTCATAAACTATTATTTCCATGATTTTACTTAGAGTGGGTAGTATACTTATCGTCCTACTATTCTTCCCCCGAAAAATTCTCTTTGTGGTTTTTAGGCAGTGGAATACATTTTACAGTCTTCTACTGAGCTGGGCAGCCTGATTTCTTCAAACTTAAATTAATAATATGACAGATAGGTAGTGCCAAGACATCTGCTACAGGTTTAAGCAATCTTACATCCAAATTATCCATACCTGCTGGTTTATCCTTGCTAGACCTTATTAATTTTTCTACTGTAGACACCTTGACTTTTTCAAAGTGAAAAATACAAGATTTATTCAACATAAGCTTTTTGGTAAAAAGCTTAGATGAGTGCTCTTTATAATTATCATTTGTCTTCATACCATTATTTAGTTTCTGGATTTTATCACTAAAACTAGCAACTTCACTTGGTTTAGTAATACAATTGCCTTCAGCCTCTAGAAAAGATGGAGTCGATCTGCAATTTTTTCCCATAAGCTGATTAAGAACCTTCCAAATTGTCTTACTATCAATAGGGATGCACTGATACGATACCAGTATCGGGTATCAACCCCGATACCGTCTAATGTACATGTATGGGTTAAAGTTAACCGATACCATGAACTGATATTTAAAATGTGGACAATCTGCAATAAATTCACACACAAAAAAAATATTTTTCACTTGACATTTTAGTTTTGTGGTCATTTTATATGTTACATCTGTTATTTTGTCTTAGTTATGTTTAGTAAGTAAAGTCTGGTGCATTTGGTGTCTTCAAGAAAGATTTAAGGTAGAGGGTATACAGTTTATTAATTCAACAATAGTATAGAATTGGTATCAGATATCGACAGATACACAAAGTCCAGGAATCGGTATTGGGACGGGACTATTATGATAATACTTTTTCTTTTTGGCTTTATTCAACATTGTAACAAAATTTCTTAATTTACGATATTTGCCCCATTCCCTTTCACTGCGTGATTTTACAGCATCTGCCTTAGCTCTATCCCTCTAAGTCATATGTGTTTTTAGTTCCTGATCTAACCCAGGAGACATAGAGTTCCACACATTGAACTTCTTGATTGGTGCAAATGTATTTACAATAGGGAGTAATACATTGTCAAACTCACTCAGAGCAAAATCCAGATCTTCCTTTTGTAGATATTCAGATCAGTCCACCTTTCTTACTTCATTACAATAATCGTTTTCATTAAAGTTTTTAAGAACTCTCTTGAGAACAATTTTCTGACCCCTTTTGGGTATTTTTGTTTTTCTTCCCATAACAATAAGGTTGTGGTCACTACAGTCTGCTGGAATGGAAGCTACACTGGAACACAGCTCAGAAACATTTGTAAATGTCAAATCAATACAAGTTGCAGAAATGACTCCATCCCATCTTCTGCATATTTTAGTAGGCTTCTAAACTACTTGTGATAAATTACATGTATCTCTTAGAGAAAGTATTCTCGCTTTAAGTAGGCAGTCTCTCACACTCCGTTCTAATAAAATCTCCTAAGAAAAACACCTTGTGGTTTTTGTCACATATTTTGTCCAGCACTTTACATATATCTTCCAAGTACATTGTGGTTGCATTTGGGGGTCTATAGCAACATTAATATTAATTTTATATAAAGAAGTTGTATCTACAGCCACAATACTTCCACCTCTTCACATCCTAGATCCCTTCTGTTTTTAACTGGTATATAGTCCTGACAATAAACGGCTACCCCACCTCCCTTAGTTGAACCCCTATCTAGTCTGAAAAAATTATAACCTTCTATTTTCAATACATCATTATTTATAGCTGAATTCAGGTGTGTTTCTGATATTGCAAGCATATGTAATTAATATTCAGTCAGAATTTCAGAGACAACAACAACTTTATTACGTAAGATACAAATATTCAAGTGACCCAGCCTCAATCCTTTTCTTGGTAAAATGGGACCATGCATCCTACATCAGTAGTCTAACAATAACCAGCCTAACATTGCATCAAAACAGAGCCGTCTTCTACACACAGACAACCCACCTCCTAACCCCATCCTTCCCACCCCACCATCCCTCCACACAACATTTAGACAAACACACACCCAACATAATGTCTCAGTAAGTGCACTATGTTTAACACCATCTCCATCGAATCAAAGTCCCGTGTTTCTGTGTGGCCTTATGAAACTATTGTAACCCATAGGCCTTTTATGGTTCAGTTCAGTTTCTGAGGTTTGTCCACAGCTTCCCCATAAGTTTCCGCCTTCTGGTGATCCATGAATTTCCGCGTCTCATTTCCATGGGAAATTATTAAGGTGGCCAGATGAATAATTCTATGTTTTACGCCAGCAGCTCTAAGTTTTTCCCTGATTTCGCCGAACTTTGCCCTCCGCTTGTCCATATCTGATGTTAGATCAGGGAAGAACTGAAGCCTTGCCTCCCCATGTCTGAAAATACATTCCTTTTTTGACAGCTCCAATATCTCCTTCTTCGCCATGTAACTTTGCATCCTCATGATCACTGTTTTATTCCCAGGGCCAACACGGTGGGCGATTTGAACCACAGGTTCAGTCACAATCTTCCCTTTAAACAATTCTCTCACCAGACTGTTCATGTAGGCCGTCAAATTTCCCTATTCCACACCGATCGGTATGCCATGTACTTTTAAATTGAATTTCCGACTATGCGCCTCCAGTCATTCCTATGAATTGAGGTTATTTCCAGTTCTATGTTCTCTTTATGCAATTGTTTTACTTCCACATCGTATTTCTTCATGTTCTCCTCCATTCAGAAACACGCTCATCCATGGATCCCAGACCTTTCTTCACGCCTGCCAATTTCCGAACACATTCCTCTGTTTGTCCTTTGAGAGAATGTGGTCAACGATACTGTTATTTCTTCCTTCATAATCGAGCGGATCAATTCTGCAAGCTCTTGTTTATCGATTCCAGCCATATCTTTTAAAGGGGTTATCTGTTCCTGTAGGCACAGATTATTTCTCTTCGTCCTCATATTCCTTTTGTTCTGTTTGTCCCCGCCTGCGGTTTTCACGTTCATTTCTTCCAGACAAACATTTAGCTACAACTTTATGAACCTCACTCGCACATCTTTACCTAATCATTTCTTTCAATTTGTTTCTGTTTTAGCCACTTTCAAACGTTTTCACAGAGCTTGGTGTTTATGCCGTGTCTCACTCCTTGTGCATGTCCAGAAAAAAAGTATGACACTGACTAGAGTACCGTGCCTTGCAAACTTGCACTACAACCTCAAACATGAGGTCTCACTTTATTTTCTTGCAGTATATATATATATATATATATATATATATATATATATATATTTAGTGTGGCTGTTCTTTGCGCCATTATTGTGTATATTATGTTATGAATATTATTGTATGTTATATTATGTATTTTTTATTTATTTATTTTTTATGTATACCATTCCACTGTAGCTCTAGCAATTTGTTTACTGTCATTGTAAACTGGTAGGGGAATCTCTGGCTTAGGCTCAAATCTTTTGGAGCCTTTTTATTTTTCTACCCCCCTCCGACAGCTGTGTTTAAAAGTGCAAAATGTATTTAATCTGATCATTAATCAGATTACAAATTGCCTGTGTACATGGCCCTGAAAAAATCTATCTGATTATAACAAGCGTTTACATCCGCCACCCGTTCAATTGGATTGAATCATTTTGACATGAACAGAACAATTTGTGGCAAGCTCCAAATAGAATTTTTATGGTTTTCTTTGGCTTACATTTTATCTGCACAATAAAAGCCAGATTTATGCAGTAGGCACCTAACATTAGCATACCTACAGGTCTCACCAAAGAGTTATTGGGTTATTCTCTGATTTTATGTTCCTTTGGTTGGCTTGTTAATTTAGGATCAGACATGTATTGCTCATATTTTAGTTTTCGCATTTGTCCATTTTTAGATAATGAGGTGAAATGTGCCTATGGAGCAGTAGGTAGTAGGACAGTTATATTGACACATGAAGGTCCTGGGTTAAAATCCCATTCTAGGTTATTTCTACATAGTGTTTGGAAGTTTCCTCTTTGCATTCACAGAGTTTATCTTGGAACTTCAACTTCATTACACAGTCCAAAAGATGACTTCTAGGTCAACTTATCTATTTAGAATACCCCTTGGCATGAATGAAGATTGAAGTTCATACCGGGTGACTCCTTAAAACAAATCTTTATAGTGGGTTTTATTTAAGGATAAAGCACTAAAGAGGATTGGATATATTTACATGCCATGCTTTACAGAACTGAATACATCATTTGAAACTAAACATAATTTTCCTTCCACTCCAAACTTATTTGCCAATTTGTATTGGTCTATCACATAAAATCCTAATGAAATATGTTGAATTCTCTGGTTGTAACAACATGAAATATGAAAAAGAAGAAGGGGTTATAAATATGTTTCTAAGGCATTGTATTAAGTTTTCTGGGAATTAATTATTAACATACTTCTTTATTGACTATTGAGAGGAAATGGGTTGATATTAAATATGTTACTCCCAGTTTTAACTGAAGAAGTCATACATTCTCGAATCTAAAAAAAAAAAGAATAACATACAATTTGCCTTAAATCATCTTTTGGGCTTTTACTTGATCTACTATTTTAGTTGTAAAGCTAAGTTTAAAATAGATAATAAGGGAAAACATACCTAAACTACTTTTATTATAATTATTGAGTTAAAAATATGAATTGTTCGCTGTTTTTTGTATATGTTTTGATAAATTAATTGATCATCTGTTTGTTTGTTTTTCAAATTCACACTCACTTATTTTTATAACCTCAAAATGCAAACAAAAACACAAAAGTAACAAATACATGGTTATCCAAACTAACAATTCTGTTTAATTCCTATCTTAACCTTTCTATCTTTTTGTCTTGTAGTAAAGAGTGCCTGGTGAGCTCCTCAGTGAACGACAATACAGAAAATGGACTTTCAGGGGCCAAAGCTGACAACAAAGGGACACCAAAGGCTTAAGTGAAATGCAAAGATTGTATGCTTGTAAATATGTTAGAGGATTATACAAGCTCAAAGAAAAAGCTCTTATCAATGGACTGTTTTATCTTATTAGAGTCCAAATAATGCAACTTCTGAATATCTATTTTAAATCATGCTTGAGATTTGGGAAGTAAGAACTGTGCAAGAAGCTGGGTCACTCTGTATCTAATGTGAAAGTCCATTAGTCACACAGTGGGCCGTCTGTTCTGTTAGTCCCATCTGTATCTTACTGAATCCAACATTTCAGAGGTTTTAGTTATGTTTTCTTGTAATTGCAGAATTGCCTCTCTATTAATATTTTTTATGCACTACTACTTAAACCACCTGATTATAAGCTGCAACAGCCTATTTTAGGGAGAAAAAAAGTACATATACACATACAGTATATGCCACACCCAATTAAAAGCGGGAGGTGTTTTGACATTTATTTACCATATGTAAGGGTTTGTGTACAGGGGACTGTAGGGAAAGCGATCAGTGTTTGGGGAAGCTTTGATTTAATTAACATTTCAACTGGATGGAAACACCTTGGCTGTTCTCTCTCTGTGTGTTCAGCCAATCGTCAAGAAAGACTTCAAGTTAGGCCCATCTGCTTTTATTGCCTGAGAAAGAGACAGAGATTGAAAAGGTTATTTTAAATCTATTCTCTCCAATTTAAATGACTGTTTGTATCGTAGTATGCATTGTTTTAGGAAATAACTAGGATATATAAAAAAATAAAGGGGTGTAACGGTTCACTGAGACGTGTATAACTATTCGGTTCGGCCTGTTTGGTTCGCTCCACTTACGTACCGTTTCTGTGTATCTTTTTCATTAAATAATGTAAATCTATTATTAGCGTGATAATAAGCAAGGCGGAACAAAGTTCTTAGGCAGGTTTCACGGACACTATATTGATTGACACATAGTGCAGCTGCACGAGCACATTAAAGTAAATACACGAGCAGCATCATGACAACAGCGAAAAAGAAGCCAGAGCTTTAAGACCCTCCCACATCAACTGTCAACTAGGTTGGATTGGGCGAAAGGTTAATCTTTTTGCCAAAAACGTTAAATTTGAATAGGTACCTTGTTGATATTCAAGCTGAAGCAGTTGCTGTGTTAATAGTTTTAAGGTCATAACTAGAAGTTACAGTATTTTATTATTATTTTAAAATGTGACAAAATGTGCATTTCATTATAAAGAGTACAATTTATTTAAGATATCATCCAAATGGGTCGCTTTTATTCATTTTATGCAAGAATTTTATTGTGTATTGGCAGATTTTGTAAATAAAGAATTTGTAAGTATTTATTTTTTTGTGCCGAAAATTAACCGAACCAAGCCGTTCAAGACACTGTGCAATTTTAGTGTACCGTTACACCACTAAACACAATCTATAAATTACCATGACAAATAGTGGAAAGCTGGTGAGGTTTCATCTTTGAATCCACACTGAAGAATTATTATGTAAGAAAATTTGTGAATAGAAAGAAAATTGTTCAATCACCATCAGAAATTGTAAATGAAACAATATACATATGTGACTTATTGCTGTTAGAGCAATAATAACTTGATATTTTGCAACCGACTGAGAGTTTGAAACTATAGTTACTTTGTCAGAGAGTGATGAGCCAACCACACATTTATCTTTAAAGCAGCTTTGATTACAACCTCTGTGATGTCAGCTTCAGTTTTCATGTTTACAATCAGGTTCAGGTAAGACTAATCATTTACTTGAGTCACTAACACCAACAGAAAATAGTGACAGTACATCTGCAAATCACTGGCAGTTTTTTCTTGTGTGACAGAATGATCCAGTTGAACACAGGTTTTATGGTTTTGCTTTGAATAAACACTGGTGCCTGTTCTGCTTCCGCTCCCTCTGCTGATGGGAGGCTAAAACTCATAAACATCATAAAATGCCCTGAACCCATCAAAGACAATCTTCAGTGTACCATGCTCCTCATAGAGAAGAATGAATTTAATCCTGCTGCTTCTGACTAATACTCAATGCAATTTTAGCATGTGTGCATTTTGTATAAACTCAAATAAGCATATGCTACACCTTTGTACACCAATATTAGTTTGTGTCCCATTTAAAAATTACAAACCCAGCTCAGTTGCTAAAATGAAAAAGTAACACCAACTAAGAAGCAGTTACTAATCCCCAGTTTCAATAAAACAGTCACACCAGTCTATTGAAGGAGTTTAGGAAGTTGTCATTTTGCTTGGAATTTGTGGATTCCAGCTTTTAGTTCCCAAAAAAAAAGAAAAAAGTAATATAAAATACAAAATATCTTAAGTATACACCAAAAGAAATTAATGGAATTCCAGTAAAGAGCAGGCCACTGAAAAATAATGTAAAAACTGGCAAGCAATACACTTAAAACATTTAATTATTGTTTCCATTCGAAAGGAAAATTATATCAGCTTTTTTCTGTTCTGAAATTACTTGTACCTATATTACAATGCCAGTGGGAGGTATATGTTAAAATAACATGTTATTAAGAGTTATAAAGCACACTGAAAGGGGCAAGTATTTTTATTTATTTACGGTAAAGCTGTCAATTTCTGTCAAAAGACCCTTAAGACAGCTGGCTACTGTCTCTAAATTCTGAAATAATTATCACATCTTCTTTAATAAAAGAACAAACATAATTTGGGCTGTGACTTTCAACATAAATGCTAAATTATTATTCATGCAGTTTCACTGATTGAAGTAAATGTAAATAAGTATAAGCACAGAAGAGTGAGTCGGTCCAAAGTTTACTTTACTTTTTTTAATATCTGGCTTAATAACCAAAGTAAATGTTTTTCTTTCTGTTTACATCTTTTTAAGCAGCAGTAGCTAATCCATTATAGTCTACATCATAACTTATATTTTTGGCAAGATTGACATACTAGAATGACTGTTTTTCTTAGGTCCAAGTAGGTTTACTGAGCGTAAAATTTCACTCATTCAGTGTTCACAGTATTTACACACAAAAAAATATGGAACAAAATCTAATCACTTGTCCTGCAATGGAATAACCACCTGTCCAGGGTATGCCCTGTCTCTTTCACAGTGACCGCTGGGGAAAGACCCCCACTCCCCACAACCTCTGTAGGATAACGGAATAGATAATGGATGGATCTATTCATTTTTATCAATAGAAAATTATTAAAACATTATAAAAATCAAACATAAAAAAATAGAAAAAAGCTATTATTTAGAAAATAATGCAACATAAGATTCATTTTTTATAATTTGATTTTCATATACATACTTAAGCAAAAATATTGAAAACATTTTTTTTCATATTTGATAACAATCTAATATCAGCTATTCAGTTAGGTTTGCTATCTTAGCCAGGCTTTCTGCTTTGGTCGGCAGCTTGCAGTCTGCTGCCTAAACATGGGACTTGTACAGTTAGGGATAGGTGGCTCTACTTTTGTTTCCATACCATCAGTGTTCATGGTTTTTGCAACAGGAATTATTTATATAGTTTTATTCATCTTTTTTTTAGGCAACAAACAATTAAAGAAGCTTTTTTTTTTAACTGAAACTTTGTACCCCATACAGCCATTTTCAAAACTTTAAACCATAAGAACAATATGATGGAAAATATTAATAGTTTGGATATACTTATATACTGTATTGTTGAGCAGCCTATGCTTAATTCCCAGTGTCTGACATAGTCCACATTTCAGAATAGCTAATACGTTTCCTCGATCATGTACGTAAATGTTTGGGTACTGAGCATTACAAGAACTTTCCTTTTAGGTTGTAATATGTAATTATTAGCCGGTCAAATAGTAAAATCTTAGCAACTTTTAATGCTAAGTAGTTTTAAAAGTAAAACAAAACCCCACACAGAAATGCTAAAATGCATGTTGAAGCATGCCTGCAGCAAATAAGGTTAGGGAATTCATATAAAACTGGACAGTCAACCAAATCCTAATTTCATTCCATCCCAGATTAACAGAGAAAAAAACTATTTGTTAAAATTCTTTAACAAAAAACAGAGTATTATTTTTATTTATTTTTATTTAAAGCACGAGATCACTTCTCTGCAGCAGGCAGATTTGCCTCTGAACACACATTCAAAACTTCACCAACAGAAAGCTACATGCATAAAGAAATCCTTCTATATAAAGACCTACATGCTTATAGCTACTTTAATACTGCGAGATTGTAGATTGGCCTTTCAAAGAAAAAAAAAATAGTGCACTTTAATAAGGTAAAAAGCAACTCTGTGAAAAGTTATAAATTATGTTCATAGTGGTTTTTTTAATTCTTCATTTGTGCCAGTCTTATACTCTCTTCTATGAGAGTGCCCCTCTTGCTTTCAATGGAAGCAATAAGGCAGAAATCAGATTATGCAATAACCTGTTGTAAGGCACTTTATTGATGTGTCTGGATAGGCAGCTCTGTCTGTCCATGGCACATCTTATTGTACCAATGTATGTATCTAAACCACATAAATGTATTTTGAACTCATGTGCAGATAGTAGTATCAGATAGTTTGACTGATCCGTTCTAGATAAAGGAAACTACATTTCATTTACACTTTAGCATGAAATTAACAGCACTGATATAAAATATGCAAGTAATCCCAAAACCGAGTAATGTACTTTTTTTTTAAAAACAACAAATTATTATTGTTTCTTTAATTTAGGATTGGCATGAATTAAAATCTAATTGGACTGTGCTTCATGTACAGCTGCAAAGTAAATGGCTTCAAAAAAGCTGACTGAAATCTGATTGTGTTTTAGTGCTTAAATACTGTAACACCACACAAAACAACCTATGTCCTGCTCTTGATGTTATAAACGGATGGCACTTCTCCGTTTCCTCTAACAGCAACCCATCTACTTGACGCAGTTATTCTTCTTACTATCCAGCTCAGTCTTGTAGTATGCCATTTAAACTGTTGAGAAGATCCTGCTTGGCAATGTGCAAGGCTGTATGTTAAGAGTACTTTTGGTTGTCGTGAATGTCTTGAGGAGACACATGTGTTCACTTGAATACCATCTGGAGAAATGTGTCTCTTACTGTCCTAAATTAGTTCAGGCAATCAGATTTCATTCAGCGAACGCATGCAGCTCAGATGCTTCAAACACATGAAAGGAGAAAGAGTAGAAGAAAAATGGGTTAAATTGTCACTCTTAGCAATTTCAAGAACAATCTGTCTTTAGAGTGGAATTATTTTGCTTGGTGTAAATGGAAAGTAGAATACATTTAAAGTGGTGACTGGTTTGATGTAAACCTGTAGGGACAGCTAATACTGCAACAACAGTGCAGTGTTGTATGTAACAGTGTCCTCAATATGCTTTAAAATGTGAATGTTATGGATGTAGGGATGCTCTAACAAACATTCTAACACCCAGGCACAATTTTAAACCCTTCCATTACAGATCCCTCACCAAAAAAGGTGCATATCTACATCCAATGTCTTCCTGCAGGTGAAAGCAATATTGGGGAACGGATGTGTTTGTGTTAGTTTACCCAGTATGTCTTACCCTCTCATTAGCATCATGAATACAGTTCTTAGTTTTAACAAAAAATATTGTTCTTCTATATATTTTATGTAATTCGGGGTTTCTGCAGGTTTCGGTGGCCTAAATCATTTTAGGACCACTATTATGTCAGTTCACGAAATACGTGGATTTACAAAAGAAGGACTGTTAAAAATTACAACATAACTCTAACCTTACTAATTCAATAACCTTTAATCTAACTTATCTCGGCATTTAGGCAAATTAAATACTGCTTTTGTTTTATATACTTTATTAACATTCTAGCCTTTATAGTATACATCAATACATCATAACAACAATTGACAAGTTTTAGCCTAAGTGTTTTATGTCTAATCTTTTTAAACACAGTCTCTCACTTGAAGATTTCTCTTGCTGGTTTGCAAGAAATGTCAGTTTATAGATTCCTTCTGATGTGGCTGTCCTGCATCTTGACCCTTATGGTATTATTAAAGAATAATATTAATTAAAAAAAGTTCTCAGCTAAAACTACAACACAAAGTTAAGGAATGCAGCTAATTTATAATTCAATAAATTTATAAAATAAGGGAAAAAACAGAGGGGAAGTGGAAGAAATAAGGCAGGTGCAAATTAAAAATGTAACACAAAATAGTGCTTATAAATGAAAATACTAACATCTTTAAGACTTTTAAGTCTTAAAAATACATAATATTATATTTAAAACTTTTTATGACCTGCAGAAACCCTGCAATCTTTAACCTTCTGTGTGTTTTTTTCTGAAATGAAGGCTGTTAACTCACAACTGCTGCTGCCCAGAATGTATATGCTCAACTACTGCAGCAGTGTTTTAGACCAGAGCAAAAAAGATGATTGCCATCTAGTGGTAGATGAATGCATATCATATTTCCCCATTATGGCAAGTCAATGTAATATGCCAGATACATTTAATGAATATCAATTTGCAAAATTAGGATTGCAGCATGTAAAAAGTCTGTCTTTTATAGTTAAAGCTGAAATATATGTTTAATAATCTATGTGATAAGATCACTATACTTCCACCACAGCGCACAGCTACACCCAATGTTGCATTTATTGCTGTTGCTTTGTGTAATTATTCAATTTTGAGCAAATACCCCATCACTTTTTTTCCTGTGCCAAATAAAAGAGATATTCATATTCGTAAAATTAAACAAAAAACAAAGTGTATGTTTACAGAAAATCCAGTGAAAAACACATATATCAGTTTCTGCAAATGTTTGGAAATTGCTGCCATTTGACAGCTAAGAGTGAGAGATGATCATTTTTAAACAGCTTGGGATCACTGTATTGACCAAGCATTGTGAGTCCTGAGTGACGACTATAATTTCTCAGAGTTAGTATTGCTCTTACTGCCAGAGCAGCTGAAACTCATACTGCCAGTCTAAGAGTCTCACGTCTGCTGTTGTTACATCACTATTCCGATAAAACAACTCTGAAACTACTTCTTCTTGGTTAAAAACCCACTGTAATACTGTCAGCTTCTGTATTGTATTGCAAACATTGCTCAGTACAAACTGCTGCAGTTAGAGCAGGTGAAAGTCTCACTGCCACACCAAATGTCTGACGTCCAATTCTCTGTCTCCCACATTCCACTCCAGAGCTGCAACGATTCCTCAGTTAATAAATTGGTGATTTGCAGGAAAGAAAAAAAAAGAACTGCTAAATATTTCAATTTGTTTTGAGGCTTTAAGAAAGCTATTAAGTTGAAATTATTTTAAATTAGTTAGTAATGTCACTTTTATTTGTGACTCTTCCACAAAACCAATTTATTATAATAGGGGAAAAATTGCATGATCTGTAATATGAGACCATAAACCTCACCAAGCAAAGGCAACTGGGAGGTAAAACAATGGAACAGTAATTATAAGTTGCTGTTCTATTCCATACTGATTAAATGATTACATAATTTATCTAATTTAAAACTTATAAATAATTAACTTAAATTGAAAATGAATGTCATCTTAATCTTTTTACAAAAAATAACAACTGAGAAATACAGACTAAGGCAAGCTAGCTCAATGTATAAAAAAACAAGCACAGACTTAAACTGATCAATTCCCCTTTTCTCACTGCAGTTCTGAAATTTAGACTTCTTGAATATATTTTACATATACATCTAACTTAATAAAGACAACAATTTCATATCTTCACTGTATATTGTAGGCAAAATGAGAGCAAACACCCCATAGAAATGATAGAACTTTGATGTAAAGCTTGGAAATTGCTCATAGTCAATTTAACACACATAAGCAAAGCAAATCTGCAACCTTGTACTCCTGGGTCAAGTTTCCTGTGAATGTTCAGCTGTTAGTCTTTGTGACCATGTTGCTCATGCTCCCTTCATGACTATGCACCTCAGCCTTTTGACTTACATAAAAACAATATTATAATAAATCTTTCTGAAGTATTGTTTGGCTTCATTTTGTGTCTGTCTCTGTCTCTACTTTCTTCCCCACACTATTGAAGAAAAACAATCAAGTTTAAGAAGACAGCATATAGTCTAAGTCTGTTTGGTTCTTTTAAACATAAAACCACATCAAAACTCTAGTACTGCACCAAAATAATATATAGGAATACACTGGTACAGTAATTTGGAACACATTAGGTTTACTTTTATACTGTATGCTAAGAATAGGTGTTCACTTTTTGTAGACGAACCTCTCCACAGTAAAAAAAAATGCAAATCAATGCTATGATTTCTGACAAAATGGCTTTACTTTTTCCAGCAATGCCTGTGGCAAGCTACCTATCTATTTGGCTTTATTTTTCATTTTTAATTGTTGAATAAAGATTGGGGATTTGCTTATAGCCTCAACAACGTTGCTAGGTTTTGTGTTTATGCTATTTACCAACAGTCTTATTTCCTCTTCAATTCATTAGACCATAGGATTTCCTGAATTAATATAGAAAATTATTCCGCTTTAAGTTTGTCTTGTGTGTAACTGTTCATCATATGCACCCAAAGTTTGAATAGTTGTATATCATAGGCAAGACTACAAAAATGAGGATGCTTATTTTAAATTACATTGAATTGTGTCACATGAAAAACCATACATATCAGGCAACTTTAAAATATATTTTGTGGTGTAAAATTCCTAAGTTCTGTAAAGGTAATAAACACCTGTACATTAGAAAGCCCAACACTAATGTAAATGCAGGTGCTACAGTTCTGTGACAACACTGAGACTGACTGACAACACTGAAAAACAAAAGCCAAGCCGTCATGAGTATAATGAAGCTTTTGATCATTTCTGCACATATTCTGGTAGTATGTAATCGGAAATTGGATTTGTAAATTGAACTTTAGAGCTCCTTCAGTGACAGATTGCTGCATCGTAGATACATGAAGGAGCGTTCCCGCAGGACCTTCATTCCTGCAGCCGTCAGACTCTACAATCAGAACTGCTCCCAACAAACATAGATGTTTACACAAGCACTGTATTTTGTATTTGCACTAAACAACCATACAAGTACTACCGCTATAATTTGAACATTAATTTTCACAGACATTAACTAACTGAAAGTTTCCCTTTTACTATTTTAATGACACACAACACACAAACTGTACTTCTTTTTCAACATTCTAATGTAAATATTTTTCTCTTCTGTAAAATACATTTTGGAGGGAGTTTCAACAGGTTTGCATATTTGTTGTTTTTTGGGTGCTGTTACGACAGAATTTCCCCTTGTAGGAAAATGAATATTCTATTCTATGTTTAGTCAATGTTTAATAAATAATGTATGTAATATTTATTTTTTTTTTTTTCATTCTACGAGTCGCTTCTAATAGCTTGCAAACCAAATATGTCTGTTGTTCAACCCTCTCCGTTTGCCTTGGAGGGGGTGAGCAAGCTGATGAAATTGAAAAGAATTTTCAGTCAAAGCTATTTATGCAACCATGGCTGTTTCTTTTTCTATGGACAGAACCATGGGATGACCCTGAATAGTAATAGACTTTTTACAACTGTATTTTTCTAATAGTAGGGATAATTAGTGCCTAGAGTAAGAAGACCTGAGTGGACTGGGGGAGGTTGGATCAGTTAAAAAAGATCTTCAACATATTTTACTGCTAAGCCATCGATGATTGATAAATGATTAATAAAGTAGTAAAAGCATCTTGATGTCTATTCAATGAACTACAGGGAGCAAAAGTAAATACTTTAGAACCAGAGCGATGTGCTCTACTTTCTTGGTTCTAGTGAGGATACCAGCAGCAGCATTCTGGATCAGCTGCAGCTGTCTGACTGACTTTTTTGGCAGACCTAAACTAAACAGACCTAGATTTTGAAAACAGTTATTTTTCTGCCACTTTTGACATGTGACAGAAAAACCATTGAAAATAGACCAAAGTAAAGACCACTGTGACCAAACAAAATGCAGAGAACATCCCAAGAACGATGTCCAAAGGAAAATAGCCACTGGGGAGAATAATTCACCTGCACTTCTCACATATTTACACTGTACTGGTCACGGCAGTGAAAGCAGACATTTAACTCCCGTGCACAGCCATCTCTATGATCATGCGCAGACAAAAAACACCAAACACTGACGGCAACATAATTTAAAGCCTAACTAAGGAGCATGGCTACATGTGAAACACAAAAGTATAACGTACAAAAGAGAAGTTCTACAATTAACATAAACACGTCACCCATAAGTCTTTGCAGCGTTTTTTTTTTATGGTCGCTACAGTTATGAGAAGATAACTAACACTCTGTTCTCTGAATCAGAGGATAATCACAAGACCAGTCACAGAACAACATAGGATATGTCAGAAGGTAAATACAAGATTTGTCATTAGGCAACATGGGATGTGTCATTTGAGATAAGTAACTTCTTGCAGTACATGTATCAAATCAGAACAGCTAAGCAATATTTTATCTAGACACTGACTAACAGAATCAAACTTATAAATACATCGGCATAACTAATGATAACTCAGCCATAACTCAGAACAAATAAGAAATATATTTATCTAGGAACTGTGAGTAATGAATAAGTTGCAATAAAGATTTCCATAACTATATATATATATATATATATATATATATATATATATATATATATATATATATATATAACATAAAATAAGGCTGCTGTATTTCATGTAAAAAGAGTATGTAAATGAAAATAAATTATTTTTTCAGTGATCATTTTCGTCTTGTTTGATTTGCCAATACTTTAAGGACATACAAGGTGTTCTATTGTTTATTTTTATTTAGTTGGACATGAAGCTACAGTAGTGCTATAGGTAACACTGTTGCCATGCAGCAGCCAGGTTCTGCGTTTCGAATCTTGTCCTAGGTTCTTTCTGCATGGTTTCTGAATGTTGTTCTTCATGTGCATACGTGGGTTCCCTCTGAGTTATCTGGCTTCCTCCCATAGTCTTAAATCACTGCTAGTTTAATTTGTTTTTCTAAATTGTCTTTAAGTATGAGTGTTTGTGTGCAAGGTTGTTGGTTCTGTGTGCCCTGTCACGGACTGGCAACCTGTCAATGGTGTACCCCACCTCTCTCATAATGATTGCTAGAAACAGGCAACACCCCCCATCCCCACCCCCCTCCGCAACCCTCCATAGGAGAGATTTTATAGATCATGGATGAATAAAGCTACAGTTCATATTTTTGTTATTGTAGAAACTCTCCCTGTCACATGTTCACTTGCAAAAATTTTAAAACCTCATTAAGATCCTATAGCTTTACAATGACAATGACTGTTTTAAATACAGGTAACAAGATTAAAGCGTGAATGCCACATTTCAGCTCATGAAAAATGTTAAAATTACGTTTCTTCATTAGCCTAAAAGTTATAATATCATGTTTACCTATGAAGGACTAAATGTTCTTTAAAATTGCTTTGTTTATTATAGACATTATAAAACATTGGGTCCTTTGAATGAGCCTAGATACCCCCAAAATGACTGAAAAAAAGATCATTTGACTTTGCAAAAAGTGATCATAGCATTCTGTTTACCTATAAGCGATTAAATTTGCCTCACAATGAGATTATTTATTATCCTTTGATGCAATTGTACAGACCACAGGACTTTGGGGACTTTGCATCATCTAATGCTGCATTCGCACTGCATACTTTGTCGATGTCAAAAAACACTCACTAAAATACTAGTTCGAACCCTATACACTTTTAAGGTAGAAGCTTGCAAAGCGGATGGGTGGAGTCTGTTTTGAAAACTGGCGGCTAATGGCTGGCTAAACAATGTTGACATTGGGCAAATTTTTACCAGCCAAAATTTTATTATAGTTCTTCTAGACTTTGAAGCGATGTGTACAATAACATCGACAGATAATAAATAAACTCTTTGTGAGGCAAATTTAACCTCTCATAAATAAAAAAGATTCTATATTTACTTTTTGACAAGCTTAATAGTCATTTTTAGCCTTTTTGGGAGTATCTAAGATCATGCAAAGGACCTTATGTATTTGAAAAATAATAGCAAATTACAATAGATAAAGTAATTTTAAGGCACATTTAGTTTTGTATAGGTAAACTAGATGTTATAATCACTTTTTGGCAAGTGAGCAATCACAAGTTTAAAGTATTTGATGTGTGGAAATTTACTATTTCTTATTTCATGTTGTCACATTCAAACAAAACAAAGTCATTTATAAATAGTAGCTTGGTGTCTTTATAAAGCCATAGTAGCTTTATCAGTTTGATAACATGTTTGCAAGTGAACTTGAGCAAGGGAGAGTTTCTATATCAACAGAGAAATATTACCGGTAGCTTCATGTCTAATAACAATAAGATTAAAAACCCACTGAAAACAACACAAAATGTATGTCCTTAAAATATCGGCTAAACAAACAAGAACATTTTTTTTAAATCAAAGTAAAATAATTTTTACAGCCATCCATCCATCCATCCATCCATCCATACCATTTCATCAGTTTGCCAGTCCATAGCAGCACAAAATATTTTTTCCTTTACATTTATTTACACAAATAGCCAATTCTTACCACAAACCATCAATAAATTGCAAATATTACATCCTGGCTTACATATTGTGCCTGTTTTTGATAAATGCCTAAAACTTCAACGGACTTCTGAAATCAGTTTCTAGCAGATGATCACTTTATGGCAAAAACCTGAAGGTCAAGTGTTTCCCTGATTTAAAGCCACTATCTCACAGCTGTGAACACACTTAGTTCTATGCACACACTGTACAGATATAGATGCAAAATAACTTTAATTGTTATAAAAGGAAGCTTGGTTTGCTGAAAAGAGAGTACTGCAAGAGTGGATATTTGGAAAATGAAGTCCAGTTTATAGTACTCTGTCTGCTTAGGTACAGAGACAACCAATACCATTGTCCACAGACTCAAGGGCTCTCTGTCACCTATGCAAGCACAGATAGAGTAGAGCTATTTTTTTTTATTAATCTGTTGAAAGCAAGGGAGATTACAGGTCTGTGATTGGTCAGCCCAACATCAGCAACTGAACTGTGCTCTATGGTCAATGTAATTAGTAGTCAATGCAGCTTTGGGGCACTATATGCTTTTTATTGCAAGGCCAGTATGTCTAATATGGTCTTTTGGAGATTTTGAACACCAGGAGATGTAAAGAACAACAAACAAACCACTTAGTTTGTTTATTTGCACGTGTTTGTAGGGCATTCACTGAGCTGCACTTAGAGTGAAAAGCTTTCCCGCTCAATCAAAACGTACTTTCTGTCGGCCATTGCTACTTGAGAGGCAATGCGTTTATAAGCTGAGAAACATTTAAGTAGTCTACCAGAAATGACACTGCAATGATAATAAGACCCACCATAAAAAGTCAGCACCCCCTGCTGTCCTGGTGGGGAATTTGTTACAACACTGACACACAAAAGGAAAAGTATAAAAGGAAAATGACTCCATCAATACGACTGCGCCTTGGCCCAAACTTGCTGAGGAAGAAGTATAAACTAGGCTTTAGACTCTTTTCCGTCACATGAGTGAGTGACGGACAATGTTAATGTCGACAGATAATGGTGTCGCTTGTCTCCGTACCTATGCAGATGCAGAATTACAAACCTTGTCTAATGGCACTGCATGTCTCTGCATCTACGCAGATGGTGAAGTATTAACTTGGCTGAAGAGTTAAGGGCATCCTTTCTTTGACATGAGGATAAAGCTGTGCTGGTCCAAGCATTTTAAAAAGCTTGCGGCTCTTTCCATCCATACAGAGTTCCGTACAACTACTTAATAAGCACATTCTGTAAGATTAACGTTAATAGAAGATATGCTTCGAGATGTTTAGCCAGTAGTTTAATATTTTTAAACAAAATTTATATTTCATTAACCTGGTTTGGATTTTTATTGTCAGCAATGGCTTTCAGTTTAAACTGCTTAACAGTAAACAGTATGTTTTAAACAGTATGCTACTAACTTTTTTATTGTGTTGAATAAAAATAAAAAACTTATCTTAATAGCATGTTCTCTTTTTGCTGATTTGACAACTGTGACAAATAATGATAGGCTGATGAACTTCAACCATTGACAGAAGGTTGAAATTAGAATTAAAAGTGCTTCAACAAAGTATAAGTTTGAGGTTGTATACACTTATATAACCAATTTATTGCAGCTCTTTTATTAACCCCCCCCCCCAAATTGATTGATTTGTGTTTAAGCTGAATTGTACAGGTTATATGTTGCATTGAAGGGAGGAATTATTTGGGGAAATTGAAATTACATAGTTTAGGTTCTACTTAATCTAAAAACCTGAAATTTAAGTAGGGATGTTAACACTTTAAAGAAATAATACACATGCCGAGGCACAACAGCTGGCAACTGAGAGTGATGTGCTGTAAATCATTTGTTGGATTATTGGTTATGATGTGAGATGGAGTTATGACTTGGCAAGTAATAGGAAATTAATTTAATCTTCTTTTGTCACTTTATGTTTTGAGTTAAACAGATTATATTCTTCGTTGAAATGTATATTTACCAACAGCTGCCATAGTACTTTCAAAGAAGATGGTTTGTTAAGAGGTTGACAAATTGTTGACATGTAAAAGCTCTCAGCAGGTGAAGCATTGTTTTGTGGAACATTTCTGAGCAGAAATTGGAATTTGAACTAAAAGCAAAGTAATGTTGGCGTGGAATTAGGTAGGCCTGCATGATCTTAGAGAAACACCTAACAGAACATAAAAGAACGTAACAGAATAAGCAGAATACTATTACTAGATCCAGTATGATATTTACCAACACTTTACCTGGCTTTTTTCCATTTCCCTCATCCCAAACCCCACCACTCATTATGAAATTCTTCATCCAAGTAGATAAATCTACACATAAAGCACTACGATCACGGGTGGGAAAGGTTCAGTCAACATTACGAAATGTATTATTTACATACAAAAATAGCATACGCTGCACTTTGAATATCTAATCTAATCAAATGCCACGCACTATTGCACCCAAGCTGTCCTGTAGAGCTTCAAAGTGCCATTCTCCATATTTTTTCTTTTTTTTTTTCTAGAGTGAGACGTGAGTACTGCTTGGTTTATTGGGACAAATCAAGCCCACTTTCTCAAAATCTAACACCATATTGTGAGCATTTCTATAAAATAAGCAAAAGGTTTTTGTTTGATTGCATTGCTGTTACATGTGTGAATGCTCTTTGGATAAACCCATTGTCCTTGGATGTGTGCATTATCTTAATAATTCTTCTTAAAATGGCATTAGTTGTGTGTGTGTGTGATTGTTCTATCTTTGTGCTGCCTGTGCTGGACTGGCATCCATTCAATGGTCGCTGGAGATAGACACCAAAAAACAACAGAACCTGTTGTTATGAAACCATAGATAGCCTACTATTTAGCATGGACAGTAAGTAACATATTGCAAATTCATCAAACTTAAGTTTTCCTTCCAGATGGAAAACAGTCAACTCAAGTGAGACCTAATTCTGTCTTCAACACTTCCAAGGCAATAAAAACCCAATAAAGGACAATACATCACAGGTTATCTTATTGTTCCAAAATTAATTCTGAAAGTTGACTTTATTGATTAAATGGTCTTACCTCTGGCAAAAACAGATTTCAACTCAAAATTCCTAATGGTTAATACAGTGTTTTTTTCAGGAGAAAATTGTGTTTTCTTACTTATGGTTTCCAGAAGCCCTTCCAACCTCCACAACATTCAAAATAAAAATAGTGTGAACAATACTTCTGTTTCAAAATATATTTTAATAATTATTTTCCATTTGTTTAGCTTATTTATATAGTGCCAATTCATAGCAGATATAATCTCAAGGTACTCTACAAGAAAATCATACAAACTTTCCAATCAGTTAAAATGCTTTCTATTTAAGGAATCCCCACAGATTGTGTCTAGTCATTGATTTTGTACCCTGTACAATACTCATCTGGCTGTCGGAGAGGAAGGATGTGTTTTCCTCCTGCTCCCTCCCTCCCCCTCCCTGCTTGCTCCTGCTTCACTTTTATTTTCATATTTTTATTTTCCTTTTTATTTTATTTTGTAAGTATAGTGACTTTAGCCATATTACTCAATTTCATACTGATGCCAGACAGATTTCCTTTGGACAAATCTGCCCCTCTCTTTTTCTTTTTGGACTGCTTCATAAAAATAAAAAAAACAAGGATTACAAAATCACCCTCTGGTCTGATGATACTCTTCAGGATCTGCTAAAAAGAATGCATGAGATGGAAATAAAAATCAGACGCCTTGAGGAGAATGCCAAAAACAATTCTACTGTGCATGTGGGATTTGGCAATCAACAACCTGGCAGGTCGATGTCAACAACGCAGAGTACCCCTCCGAACACACAGCGTTTTGAAAGGGAAGAACTCCTCACTCATTATCTTAACCATGGCCAGACGGGAAACACCTAAGACACCCAAGAAGAAAAAGTACGTTGAAAGAAGAAACCCCAACAAGAAACAACTCCAGTTATCCCCTTGAAAAATAGATTTGTGGCTCTTAGCTCTCCATTTCCAAGCTCGCACGGTCGTCGAATCATAAAAAAAGATAAACCAAACAGCAACAAAAAGCCAAAGAGAACAGTGAACAGCAAGAGGGGGAAAACGCTTGCTATTATTAGTGACAGATCGATCACAGGTATTGAACAGCTCTGCATCAACAGATGACAATAAAATACATTTCTGAGAGAATTCCATCGATTATTGAGAACAACCCAGAGCTAGAAAAAAATGTTGTTTGTGCTGTAGCCCCTGATATCTCTATGAAACAATCTGAAATTCTAAAGAATGACTTCTTGGATTTACTCCAGAACTTTAACAGCCACAAGGTAGAACTTCACATATCTGGACCAATTCCAGCAATGCCGTCAGATGAAGAATATAGCAGGATGAAATCGTTCAGCAGGTTTGTTAAAACTACCTTTGCTGAAAGGTACATTTTATTTCTAAATCATTTTACGATTTTTTTGGGAAAGGAAACATCTGTTTACAAGAAATGAACATAAAATTGATAAGAAAGGTCAGAGGCTTTATCTCTTGAACTTATTGTCTCATGTGAACTCACCACCAAACAATGCCACCTGATGACCTTCGAAAGAAACAGTGTGCAATTCTGTGCAGAAACACCTTAGCTCAAACAGCTAACTTACTTCGTCACCCACCGACAACTCCACCTCCAGCAATGACTACATCGACTCCAGCTGATCATGCAGATTTAACTATATGCACAAACTCACCAGTTGATGCCTACACACCTTCATCATCATCATCGTCATCAATGGTCATCACGTCATTTAAGTTGTTCCCCGAAGCCCTTCAAAAAGTGGAGCCACACCCACCTACTAATTATAAACAGTATCGCTCCCCACTCAACCTAAGAGTGTCTGAAATATGATGTCGACCAGACACCTTTACCAGACTGCATTATTCCTACCAAAATGTGTCCAGTCACTCACATTCACATTCTGAAAGTAAAATACCAGTTATTAAAAGAAATAGATTCTTACACACTAAAAGTACTTATAACAGAACAGTACAGAATCTGAATATAATACCGTGCAAAAAAAAAAAATCTCTCAATCACTGAAAGAAAAATTAAAGCAGCTACATTAACAGTAGATCTCTATCAGGGAAGTCTCTCCTAATAAATTATTACATTGTTACACATGATATACATGCTCTGTTTCTCTCAGCAACGTGGCTAGATGGTAATACACAACAAACTGTACTAACTGTACTTGTGTAACTGATAATCATTTCATTAGTGAGACCAGGAAAAACAAAAGAGGTGATGGACTTACTGCAATCTTTCACAAATCACTAAAATATAAAAAGGTATCATTAGATGAGTTCAGCACCTTTGAATATTTGGCTACTGAAACAAATTAACCAAAAAAAATAATTTTTCTAAACATACATAGACCACCAAAAGCTAACACAAACTTTTTCAACCACTTCAGTGACCTTTGCTCAGCAATATGTCTTGACCATGAGCAGATATACATTGTGGGAGATTTCAACATCCATACTGACAAGCCCTAAGATAGCACTAAATTATGTCCTCCATAACTTTGACTTTAAATATCTCCAACGTTGCCATAACTGATATCACATTACCTGACCATTTCAGCATCTCATTTGAAAGCACCATCTTAGCCAAAATATCTAATCAGAGTAAGACAACTGTTAAAAAATGCTTCCTTAAAGAAATCTCAGCTGAAACCTTTAAATTGATGTACACTTCAACCTTATCTAAATCACCAACATCCACCAACACACATTCAGTAAACAAACTGACAAATGAATTTCTATCCAAAATCTCAGACATGATGGATAAGATTTTGCCACTTCAGGTTAAAACTGTCTCTAGTAAAAAGAAGTCTCTGTTGAGATATATAAAGAAAGACTGAACTAGTATCAAGTGACCTTAAAGGGTGCAAGGGAGTCATTAATTTCTGAACAACAATCATGCTAGGAGATTATTTGAAGCAATGGAGAGATTAACAACTCCTCCAGTGATAGTATCTCCTGAACTAAACTCCACCATGGCCTGTAATGAATTTGCCAGCTTCTTTACTGAAAAGATCCTGAACATCAGAAGGTCAAACAGTATATCAGTTCCAACCCCAATACCAACTATGAGCCCAATTAACAGCCATGCAGAGAAATGTACTCATTTCCAAACAATAAATCAATCGAGCTTCGGTGAAATTATTGACAAACTAAACTCTGCCACCTGGTGCCAAACTACGCTGTGCCACCTGGTCTTAGCCATCAGGGCTGATCTGATCAAAATAATTAACTCATCCCTCCTATCAGGTGTCTTCCCCAAAGCCTTAAAAACAGCAGTTATCAAACCAATAATAAAGAAGAAGGACCTAGACAGCACTTTAATGCAAAACTACACACCAATCTCTAATCTCCCATTTATCGGTAAAATTATTGAAAAAGCTGTGTTCCAACAGTTAAACAGCTTCCTAACCATGAACAACCACCTTAATATTTATTAGTCTGTTTTTTGTAGGCACCACAGCACCGAGACTATCCTTGTCAAAGCTGTCAATGACATCTGTACAAATACTGACCGTGGTAAAACCACAGTACTGGTACTATTATACCTTAGTGCCGCGTTTGACACCGTTGATCATGATATATTACTGGAACATTTAGAGAGCTGGGTCGGACTCGACTGGTTCAAGTCCTACCTAAAGAACAGGAACTTATGTGTCAATTAGACAATTATCATCACAAAACACAGAAATCACATGCGGGGTCCCCCAGGGCTCCATCCTAGGACCCCACCTATTAAGCATCTACATGCTCCCACTAAGCCAAATTATAACCACCAATACTAATAACTCCTACAACTCCTGAACCTATCCAAACCCTTAATAAATGCATTGAGCAAATTAACAACTGGCTGTCCCATAATTTCCTCCAACTGAACAAAAACAAAAACTAAGTACTTATCTTTGGACCTAAAAAAGATTGACTAAATATCAGTAATCAGCTTAAACAGGTCCAAATAGAAACTACCAACCTGGCCAGAAATCTAGGTGTAATAATGGACTCAGACCTGAAAATCCAGGGTCACATAAAGGCAACAACAAGGTCAGCTTTCTATCACCTGAGGAACATTTCCAGGATGAAAGGACTGATGACATAAGGAGACCTAGAAAAACTAATCCATGCATTTATTTTTAGCCACCGTGATTACTGTAACAGTGTCTTCGAAGGTCTATCCAAACAATCAATCAGACAGCTGCAGCTGATCCAGAATGCTGCTGCTCGTGTTTTCACTAGAACCAAGAAAATAGAACACATCACCCCAGTTCTTCTTTTAACTTGCTTGTTTTTAATTTTCATACAAATTATTGTCTTATTTTTTATTTTAAATGTTTTATTGCATTTTAATCTTAAAAGTTATCTATGCTCTCTTTTCTGTGTTCTAATTTTAATCATGTAAAGCACCTTGAATTGCCTTGGGTTGAAAATGTGCTATACAAACAAAATTGCCTTGCCTTGTACATGCAGACTAACCACAACAAACCATCAGTAATCCCTCATACTGCACAAGCATGTAGCAACAGTGGAGAGGAAAACTTTCCTTTAACAGGAAGAAACCTCCAGCAGAACCTGGCTCAGTACAAGCAGCCATCTGCCACGGCCATCTGAAGGTTTTAGAAGACAGAGAAGAGACCCAAAAGAATACAAGGAACTGATATAAGAGTAATGGAGGATGTTCGGTTCAATTCAATTCAGTTTATTTATATAGCTCCGTTTCACAACAGATGTCATCTCAAGGCTTGCTGGGACCATCATCTGAATTAATGCTCCCCATCTTTCAGGACATTGTAGCTGAGCAGGATATCAGACCAGGTGTAGCTTCTATGGAGAAAAAAACACAGAGAAAAAAAAAAAGGTTAACAGCCGATGTGAAGAGAAACTTAAACAGGGGAAATATGATATCTTCTTCTTTTATTCATTATAACCCAAGCAGCAGCATTTTGTACTAACGGAAGACTTTTAATTGTATTCTGTGGACTACCTCATAATAAAGAGTTACAGTAATCCAGCCTTGAAGTAACAAAGGCATGGACTATTTTTGCAGCATCACTCCTGGGAAGGATGGTTCTATTTTTTGCAATATTTCTAAGGTGAAAAAAGGAAATCCTAGAGACTTCTTTAATGTGAGATCTAAATGACACATCTTGGTCAAAAATAATACAGAGGTTCTTTGCTTTATTACTGGAGGCTAATTTAATCCCGTCCAGGTGAAGGGGTTGACTACGTAGTTTATTTTTCAGAGCTTCTGGTCCAAAGACAACAACTTCTGTTTTTCTCAGAATTCAGAAGCATGAAGTTTTAGAGTCAACCAAGTTTTTATATATTCGAGACATGCCTGTAGTGTACCTAACTGATTGGATTCATCAAGATTTATGGATAGATATAGCTGTGTATCATCTGCATAACTATGGAAATTTATCCCATGCTGCCTAATAAGTTTACCAATAGCATATATATAGTAAAAAGAATCGGACCAAGCATCAAACCCTGTGGTACTCCGCAAGTAACCATTGAGGCCGAGGAAGATCCATCGTTTACCTGAACAAACTGAAATCTGTAGGACAAATAAGATTTCAACCAGCCTAGTGCTGTTCCTATTATACTAACACTTTGAAGCCTTTCTAAAAGAATATTGTGATTGAAAGTGTCAAAGGCAGCACTGAGATCGAACAGGACCAGAATGGTCACAAGTCCATTGTCTGAGGCTATGAGAATATCATTAAACCTTCCGCAGAGCTGTTTCAGTGCTGTGATGAGCTTTAAAGCCTGACTGAAACTTCTCAAACAGCTCATTATTGTTTAAATGCTCACACATCTGATGTGCAACTATTTTCCCAAGAATTTTAGATAAGAGGGGAAGATTAGATATCGGTCTATAGTTAATCAAGTCGTTTTGATCAAGAGATGGTTTCTTAAGTAGAGGTTTAATTACAGCAATCTTAAACTCCTGTGGTACATATCCATGGACTAAGGATAGATTCATTATATCTAAAATTGGAGCAGCAATCAAAGGGAAAACTTCTTTTAAAAGTTTAGTTGGAACTGGGTCTTGTTGTTGGCCAAATCTAATGCCAAATATAGATTAGCTCGAGTAATTTTGTGTAACTCTGCCTTGATATAGGTGCACTTGCGGCCACTGTACGTCCGCAACAAAAAATGTGTGTTGTAGAGAGGTGACCAAAGTGTAAAGTATCCTAGCATGACGAGAAAAATCATTCAGGAATGGGCAAAAAAAGCCCAGATTTTATTTTGCATTTACTAATATCAGTTATTCCCTTTGACATAGGTAATGCGCTAATGTCAGCAAGTAGGGCTAACCACCTGCATAATGGAGCACCCAGGTTTTGTGCCAATTGCTCTAAAACCTTTTGTGCAGCAGGCAGTTCATGGCACCACGCTATGAAGGTGTGGCCGAGACCGCACGTGTTATATAGCGCTCCATGGCCGTACTGCTGACGTCACTAATTAAAGCCTATGTCAGAAACCTGAGCTGAGCTGTTAGCAATGCAGGATTCCAGTTCTAGTGAATTCCGGTGCAATGTCATAGTTTAACGAGCTGGGGGTTCTAAACTAAAGGTTTTTGGTACAAGATTAATATTTTTAATAAAATGTACTAAAATACATAAAATAATGACCAGACATGTAGACAGTGCTTTTATTGACTCATTTATACAGTTCACCAACAAACAAAAAAAGTTGATTTGGGGTGAGTTGCACTTTACAAGAAGGATCTGCGGATTGCGGTGCGGTGCGGTGCGGTGCGGTGCGGCGGCGCTCGTTCCAAACAAACTTAGCTCATATCACACGAGACAACTCGCTGGATTTAAGCATATTGCTAAGTGGAGTAAAATAAATTATCAAGGAGTTGGTCAGTAGCAAAGAGGGAGACCGTGGCGCTAAATACCTGTCTGCCTCGGGCATGTGGAATACCCAAGACTGTAGCTCTGGTGCCCAGTTCTCCTGCGGCCAGTCCCACATCAGAGTCCAGTCTTGTTTGGTAACGCTCACTAAACTGTGTGGTAAACTCCATCTAAGCATAAATACCGGCACCATTTTTGTCTCATGTTACTGATTTTAATAAACAGAGACAGTACATGAATTATGTTGCAGGTAGCCAATCAGAGAACAGGAACTTGTCATTAATTAATCTTAATGAGCAAACCCCCACATCTTTTTGAGTCTCCAGATCCACTCCCACAATGAACTGGCATAAACTTAAATAGGCTGCTTTTTTTATTTATTTATTTTTTTGACAGAAACCAACTCAGACGGCATTCTTTCATACCAAAGAACACTTAAAAATGTATAACAACACCAGTGAATCAGAACTTTAAAGCTAAAGTGGGCGCCACAGGGACGGTATAGTTCTTGGTATAACATTTATATGTTGATTAAAATGTAGCCTACTAAAATACTGCAGAGGAAACCTATCCAGGGTGTAACCAGCCTCTCACCCATTGACTGCTAGAAATAGGCACCAGCCCCCCATGACCTTTCAAAGATCAGTGGAATAGATATTGGATAGATGTACTATAATACCAAAAATAATGACATGTATACAGCAGCTTTAGACACTCATTCATTATGTTTATCTGAAAATAAAGTTTATCTGGGGATGAATTGCACTTTAAGCATGCCATACAGCTATACTACCATTTAATTGCCTTACAACCGGGAAATTGACATGATCAGACTGTCTACTTACTGGAAATGGAAGTAAATAACACTGATCAACTGTGCCATTGATTACTTGTTAAATGCCTCTGTTGACAGTATTGCTGGAAGGGGAGCATCAGAGGCTCTAAGAACCTTCTCTTTAAGCAGTCCTCAGAGATAAATATGTCCAAAGCCAACACAAACACTATCAATACTACTTCCACAAATTGTCTCTGGAGCACATCACAATCTGTCTTCCATGACTGACACAGTTGTAAAAACTCCAGTTTGCTTCTACAGGTTAAAAAGGGCCCAGTCTAGACAACTTGCTGATTGTTAATTTATGGAAAATCTAGGTCACATTTTGCCATCTGGTTTTGCATACAGTTAGATAGAATTTACAGAATATATTTGTAAATGTAGTATTTCTGTAGTACTTGGACTTATATATAGTGATAGTTGCATTACCAGCTGTTTTATCCAAAGGCTAAGTTTCAACACTGTTGGAAAACATCCACAAGAGGGCGATAAAACATAAATAATTCTCATTGATTTACTTTTTTTATGGTCAAGCATGCCTTTTAGTATGAATGACAAGAATAAGAGCTAATGGATTGACTGCGTATGTATACACCATAATGTTATCGTTTATCTCCCTTGTTCTTTTTCTTTTCACAGATCAGGATACCTATATAGTAAAAATGTTTGTGGTTTTGTGTTGTAAAGATAGTTGTGTTTTTATTTCAAGTAGTCCTCATAATTTAGTCAGAATGTTTTTTCGAATAAAGACGCAAGTGAGTTTTTAAAAAAAAGAAAATGTTTAGATTTTCTTAAGCAATTTTGTCAGTCCTGGTTTATAACTTTACGTGCTTTTTAAAGAACTGCATTTGCTTTGCAAATATGCATCCTATAATGAATTATAGTTATTATCTACATAAATGTATCCCCAGCAAATTGGCAATCACGTGAGATTATGTAACCATCTTCCATAATAGTTCAATTCATTGGCTATACAATCTCCTTTACAACGGGCTGATATATAATCACCAGAAACCCAAAAAGGTCACCCTTTTAACCTTCTTTTTTATATATAGTTTTGAGAAATATTGAGCTCTTTTTAATGAAGTTATTACAAGCTATTTTTTACAACTGATTGATTGAAAAGCTTGTGGCGGAATACCGTTTTAGAGCATTAAATGACGGTAAACTGCCGCATCTCACTGAACGGATTTTTTTCAATGCAGGGGCAGCACTTATTGTGTCAAACATTCCCTTAAAAAACCCAAAAAGGAAATAAACCTATATCTAACCAATTGGTATTTCAATAACATTACTTTGTATAATATAAGCTAATATCTATCGACAATAATAATAATAATAATAATAATAATAATAATAATAATAATAATAATAATAATATAGCTTATTTGTTTTTGTTCTGAATATCTGATTTTTTCTTTCCAGGAAAAGATTGGACAAAGCGCTGATAAATATCCCTGTTGATCAATTGATTGATTACCCCGCTCAAAGGTCATGCGGTCCCGAGTAATTTCCTTGAGCCCGAGGCGCCCTTTTCACTTTTAGTCTTCCTCTGCAGCTCTCACGGCGCAGATCATGTTATGTTTCAACCCCTTCAACTGAATAATCTACTGTACAATAGACATACAATTTGCTCTTTAAAGGTTGCTAGACGGGGTTGTTTCGATTTATTATTATTGTTATTATTATTATTATTATTATTATTATTATTATTATTATTATTATTATTATTATTATACTCAGCAACAGTGAGCGTCTTACGATTCCAATTAATTTCTAATAATTACACACAGGGTTCGTGCGCGCCGCTTTGCTCGACCGGGTTACCCAATGAAATGTTTATCTAAATAAAGCAAGAAAGCACAAATATTTTTAAAAGGAGGAAGGCAGAGAAGTGAGTTATTGTGGTGAATGAAAACTGTTTCTATTTAGACTAATTGACCGCCTTGCATCCCCCCGCACCCCCTCCCGTTTTCTCTTGCGCTTGGTGGGAGTTTGCATTTGTGTGCGCGTCCATTGCGCCACCTTCTCAGACTCGATGTGCAAAAATGCGGTCCACTTAATGACATCATTGATATTATTGCGGCAGAGAGGCAGCAGCAAAAAATTACCCCCCAATCCCGAGCTGCAAATAGAATATAAAGATTTGGGGGGAGTTTTTATTATTATTATGAAGATGAAAATTAATGTTCAAAATAGTTTTGGAGCCATGTATATAATAAAGTAAAATTGGGGGGGCAACCCTTCACATATGTTAAAATTTGCTGCCCGGCCCCATTGCTCCACTTGGCCTGCAAAAAAGGTTAAACCTGTTATTGCTATCATCTTAACACATCCTTAAAATCCTTTTTAGCGTCAGGTTTAATTCGCCACCCCAGGATTATATGTAGTCACCACCTGGCCACCCCTTCTGGAAACTTTCTGGAGACGCTCCCCTTTCAGTCATCTTCAGCAGACTTGGGTGCTAAGCAGCCCGCTTCTGCACTGTCAGCAGCATCTCCAGCTGATGTCATTAATTGCCAATTACTTTAATTACGTCTAGTCGATGCGTCTGGGCAGCTAAGCCACACCTTTAAGAGATAATGATTTGTCTTTGTTTTAATAGGCTGAGGGAAATAGATAAAGGAGGCCGTAGAGTTAACAAGTATGGCACATTATATACTTTCTGCATTTTTTGCGTATATGATATTTTTATTACATAAGACACGCGGTATTTTTTTGTATGCTTTCAGTTACCGATGCGTGTAGGGTTACAAGCAAACCTCAACACTGATTTTCAATAAAGTTAAGTTTTATAAAGAAAATAACACATATTTATGTTTAGATTTATGAGTCAAAAAGGAACAAAACCAAATGAAAACATTTTTATAAAAAGCTATAGCTCCTTTCTTAATGGATGTGCCCCCTTTTTAGTTTAAATCAAGTCGTAACAATCTTTTTCAACTCCGGCGATATTAACAAGTGATTGAATTAACACACCCCTACAGGGGCGTCTCAAACGGCCAAAAATACTTATAATTTTGTCGGAACAAAGAGAAAATGTAGAGGCAGGTAAAAAAAAGTTCGAGGTAATCATATTATAGAGTTGGGTGGAAGGTTTCCATTCATTTCCAGTGCTTCAATGATCAGAACGCAATTTAAACATATGGCATATTTTTAAAGTTTCGCTTCTGCATGTCATTTTTAAGGGAACGTTGATTAATGTGACTTCATGTGAAGAGGAAAGGTTGCCACTGTTGCATTGAAAAGTCTGTGAAAAAAGATTAAAAGGATACTATTCTTTAGAGATGTCAGTCTGAAAACCGTATTAAGACACTGAAATGACGTCGCTTTTATCAGTCCAAGAATTATTTTTTTTTTTTTTCTATCGCTGCAGGCTAATTTAAAGTTTGATGTGCACCAGAAACATCAGCTATTTTTTTTTTTTAGCTCACTTATCTTTATCTCATCTATAGAGGTAATACTGAATGAGATGTCCACGATTCTGTTCCTACGCATCTTCCCCCGATCAGTCCAATATCAAAGTAATATATCGTCACAAACTTTTTTTTTTTCTTTTTTCTGGCACTTGCTGCCCGGCAGATTCCTCCCTGTGCGCATGTGCGAAGGTGTCCAGACTGACAATGCTGGAGAGATAGTGCGTTTGGACCGAGAAACCCAGAGAAAAAGGACAGAGAAAAATCAAAAAAGAAGGAGGACAAAATAGAAAAAAAGATTTGAGAAAACATCCAAACAAAATCCACGCCGCGCAGAGACTGGCACCATGAGGTCCAAAGGCAGGGCGCGGAAACTGGCCACGAGTAGGTGCAACATCCCTTTCTCTTTTTTTCCTTCTCAAACATGCCATTTTATATATACCTATAGGCTGTCGCTGTTATCAGTTTAAACTTTCTGTAACGTCTTAATATCCAAGCAACCGCGTGTAAATCTGACTTTCTCCTGGTAAGAAAGAACACATCACGATGTAGTTGTGAAGTGAAAAGAAAAAAATCAAGAGCGGCTGAAAAAGAAGAGGAAAAAAGTTAAAAAGTCGAAGGAGCGACGAGAGAACTTTCTGCCAGGCGTCCGCTCCGCTTTTAGAGCTGCTGCTTGCATGTAGTGGGCGCTGTAGTGTAGAGTTAAAAAATCTAGTGTCCTCAGCATCGGCGTGTATTGCAACTACTGCTGCTGGCTGCTGCGCACATCTGTTTCTGCCGGAGGAAAGTTTTGTGAAAAGGAGATTAATGGAAAGAAATAAGGAGAAGATAATGTTCCAATGGTGAAGATAAAAAAGACAACTTGATTTCGAGTTGAAACAATGAACTTTAAGAGTTCGGTGATATTGGACTAATCCAATTTAGTTTTATTTTTGCATGCAACAAATCCGTATTTTTTGTTATAGATTTGCATGTGCATGTAACGTCCTTGTTGCGAACTTACTATGCAGAAAACTAGTATTTCGGATTAATTAAGAGCTAGTCATGTTTATTTAATATATATTAGTTTATGACAAAAGTTTTATTTTCCGGATTAAAATCGATTTGAGTATTTACAATCAATATGTGAGAATAAGACCAGCGCGGCTGCTCAAGCATCGAATTGTCACAAGAAATTCTGGGTGTGCGCTTTACTCCAGTCTGAGGTTCTCTCAATCCGATTTCTCTTTGCGATGCCTCAGTTGTTGCATTATTGCTTTCTTGTCCTTATGTATATAATTGTTATCCTCCGAACTCTCCTTCGGGCATCTTTTGTTTAATTTCAGGTTGACTTCTTCCTGTCTTTATTTAGCCTAAAAACATACATTCACAGGTTGTTTTTCGTCCATGCTTTCTTTCCATTTCTAATCCATTTGATTTACTCCGACAACTTTTCATCCGCCTTCATGTAGACGTCTTTTTATATATCACATTTGAACCACGTTTTAATGTGTTCTTACGTGTTTTCTACAAAATGTTGCCCATGGGTAAGACGTGTTGTAACATGCACTTTGTAAAAAGGTTGTCATTAAAAATATTTACATTTTCATCCCGGAGCAACACGAGCATTGAGATGGCTCTAACTTGCACGTTTTTGTTTTAGTTTTAAATGTGAACGTTTTTGCTTGAACTCCAGCTCTTGTTGAAAGTCGATTTTTACAACATTTGTCTGGAATGACACCGGGAGCAGAAAGCAGTAGCCTGCGAAAAATGTATAACAATGTAAGCGGTTACAATTCGGTAATTTATAATGTACAATGCAACAGTTATATATTTTCAATTGCACTTCTTTACTGGCTTCTGGCTAAATATTGGCAGATTAACATCAGAGAGAGGAACAATTCAAATTATTTTACTGGTCTTTTGGATGTAAAAAATATACATGGACATTTTATTCACCTAATTTTTGCACAGTGGAATAACTGTAATAATTATGTTTTTGCAAAAGAAGAGAAGGAGTTCTCCTGGAATGTTTTGGGCCCAGGCAAAGAAGCAGAGGACCAAGCGGGCCCACCCTGGCTCTAAGCCAGGTCTGCACAGTTTCAGCGGTGAATATTTAAATTCCCAGACCCCTCATAAGGGGTTCTTCTGGTAAATGCGTTCAGTGTGTGCCTCCCCTCCTTTACAGAACAGTCGTGTGATTAAAAAAAAGAAATAGAAGGGGTGTAATAGAGAAGGTGATGGAGAGGTGGTAAACGTAAGCGTGATAGATGGAGCCTGACTGATTAGTCCGCGCGTCCAGATGTAATGCGGTGCGCCGCAGAAAAAACTTCCCACTCTATGTAATGCCAGGGCTAACAGGGCCGCATCCCGCGGAGAAGAGGGAGGGTGAGGGTGAGGAGGAGAGTGGTTTAAAGTGACTCCGGGTGGGCCTAATTAAAAGTCAGCATTTTTGTTTCTCAGAAATATCAGCTTTTTATTATACTGTTCTAAAAAAAAAAAAACTTTAAAATGTTAGTTATTGCAGTTCATTTTTTAGGGATATCTCCATTAAACTATTTAGAAAACGTAAGTAGATGCTGGAGTGGTTTCCCATTCTGTCTTAACCATCACTCAGTTAGCCAATACCTCTTTCGCCGGATTTGTGTCTTCTTAAACAGTTCTTATCTAAACAGCTGATATCTTTGATTGGCAGAGAAAAGGGGTGTCTATGGAAGTGTGTGAGCGTGTGTCGCGTCCATCAGCGCCTCATCCTCTCTACGCATTGTTCAATGGACCATGCATCGCGCGTTTGTCTGGTGGAGCTCATTAAAACACCTAATAGATCAGCCCATTTGAGAGGTGAGGGAGCGGCCGGACGCAAGGAAAGTGAAATAGAGAGCCCATTAAAGGGCACTTGCTGCTCCCTGCCCCATGCTCTGGTTGGTGGCAAAGCTGCATAGATATACAAATGTCCTATATGTCCTTCAGGAATAATCTTGGCTCAAGACAGATATCTTGTTCCTCTCCTACCTCTTCTGCCCGTCTTGGTGTTTTGAACTTGATTTATTTTTTTGATCCAGGAAAAACTTTTATTCTTACTTTAGTGTTTTTGTTTTCTTCAAAGTGCAAAAACACTGTTTGTGTATACATTCCTGTTACATAAAATTGTGACAACTTTGGTTTGACAGTGTGCATTATAGCTTTTTGCCATACATCATGACACTTTAATAAACACATGAAACAGACCTTTACTATTTCTTGAGCGGTCGGATGCACCGACCCAGCCGATTACAGGCCAATACCAATTGTCAGTTTTCTTTGGAGGTCTGATTGTGATGATTCAATTTTTTGTGTGTTTTTCTTTTACATATAAAAGAGTAAATAGAACAGAAATTTAGGGAATTAAAAGAGTAGCCTCACATTTATGTTTTAATAAATAAAAAGGGGCAACTTTTTCATTGCTTTTAGAAAGAAAATGGTAAATGATAAATACATATTTCGATCTCTTTTCAGAAGGGAAACTGACTGGTTCCTGTGTCTGTATGATTGAATTAGTGCATCTCCAGTTGTTATGTCAACAACAATATAAAATGAAATATTTTTGGATTTGATGAGTGGGAGAGTTGAAGGTTTTTAGTCAAGCAAAGGCTCACAATCCAATATGGCTACCTTGTGTATAAATGTATATAGTTGCAATAACCATTTGTTTTTACTTTACATATACTTTACAATCTCTTGGTAAATGGTAGAGTACTATTCCCCTCTTTTTAGCTTCAACAGTTCGCCAAGACATTTAGCATATAAAGTAAATCCTGTTGGTTTTTTGGACTTGGAACTGGATCAGGTTGGATTTGATGAAATTCCACATTAGAGTTTTGGTTTCAAACAGAAATGGAGCACACCATAAGCATCCATCGGCTATTGTTCCTGTGTCACTGCTGTCAGCTTCATCACAGCCGTTTCATTTACTTTGCAAGCAAATAATAAAAAAATGTTTGCAGAGTGCCACTAAAGGCATCCCCAGTATCATGTTTGGTGTTAATACCACTCTGATAAACTTGTTATAAGACTAACAAATAAATCAATTTAAAAAGCACTTACACACATATTTATCACCTACCCTTCTTTGTACAAGTCGATGTGTTTCTGCAAACACTTATATACTTTCTCTCCTGTGTGTACATTTCATTAGTTCTTTATGGTCTTATGCACAACGTTGCAGCAGTGGCGGTTTTGGTCAGTTGTTGTGTGACCCACGACTTTTTAATCTATCAACAATGTATGAAAACGGCTCTTTTGGAAGGTCTCTGATGTTAATGAGTCGTCCAGGAATCAGGCTGCAGGCTATAAACAGAAAGCTGATGAGGTTAGTGGTTTGTTTGGGCGCTGTTGTCACCCACATGAAGGATGGCCTCAGTCTTGGGCCACAGGGGAACGTCATGGATCCCTCCTGAGGGATTCTTCTATCACCCACCCCCCTTTTTTTTCTTTAAAAATGTTGCCACATCTCTCCAATATCATATACACATTGTACTGAGAGAATTTTCTTAATTCTCAAAGTGTGATGTTTGGATATTGATGATGATGTGAATTTGTGTCGGGAGGGCGGGGCTAATGCTTGGACCTAGACAGGCCAGTGTGGGAACACTAAGGGCTGGACCCAGGGAGGGTGGTGGGGGTGTAACTGTGCTGCAACATGTCAAGCCTGGGAACCAGTGTGTGTTTACAGCAGGGAAACTGTACCAATACAGAACAATGAGCAAGCCTTACCTCTTCTAAATAATAAAAAAGCAACTCTGCTTTCTTCTTCCCCCCTAAAGGTCATAGAGTTAGAGATAGGGAGTCAAC
Organism: Apricaphanius iberus; assembly: GCA_028564705.1. Taxonomy (NCBI): domain Eukaryota; kingdom Metazoa; phylum Chordata; class Actinopteri; order Cyprinodontiformes; family Aphaniidae; genus Apricaphanius; species Apricaphanius iberus. Next base: position 264,438 of record JAPXFQ010001213.1, read on the forward strand.
ACAAAAGCCTCCAGTCTGTCGGCAGTCTGGTCTAGCCCACTGCGGTGCCAAGGCTAAGGTCATTATCAACAGACCAATCCCAGGCTAAGCATATTTTTATAGATTGTGTGTGTGTGCGTCTGTGTGTGTGTGTTTGCTTGAAACTCTTATGTGCTTTTTTGGTTTTAGGGTATACATGCAAGTTTTAATACATGTCTAAACCAAATCACTCTTCAGAGCGTTCGATCAAACTGTAAAATGCGAGGCATGCCAGAATTTTTGCAACAAAAATTGGTGCACTACGCATGGCATATTGCTGAGTTTAAAAAAGTTTCCATCAAAGTGATTTGTGTGTCGTTATGATGTCTGATGAGATATAACATCAGCAGATTGCTGATGGTGCGGTTCGCCATCAGCAGAGCTGCCTGCTACAGTAGGATTGTGACGTTAGCAATCCTCAGGCATACTTTGACGAGTCTGTACCTCTGTTAGCTAATTAAAGGATCTCAATCTTTTTATGTGCACCAATCAAGTACCTGGAGCAGGTGGTAGAAAGAGAGCCCAATGTTTGGCCTCATGTCTCATATTAGCTAACAACCATCAGTTACTTTACTACTCTGTTGAGGTCTTTAATGGGAAGGAAAGCAAAACATGATTTGATATGATTTTCTTTTTCATTGTTTATGGCACTTTGATATTAACTGAAGCTGGAGCCATATTAGTTGTAAACGATAGGTCAACAATAGCAGCATGATCAGTTTACTGTGCACTGAAAAAGTGTTTGCCACCCTACAGATGTCTCCTATTTTTTTTGCCTATTTTTCATATTTAAAAGTATTATCAAAAAGGCTTCTTATTTTGATTATTTTATATATTAAGGAGAAAAAAACTCTCCAGACCAACCAACCTTTGGAATTAATAAACCACTTACAATCTAAAGTAGGACAAAATGAAAAACTACGAACAAACAAAGCCTGCCGTGATTTAAAGATATTCAGGAACAGATTCACGTCGTCGAGGTGTTAGGTTTGTGGCAAACAACAGTGAGAGCCATTATTCAATAATAAAAACAAAATGGAACATTGGTGAACCTTCCCAGGAGTGGTCGGCCAACTACCATTACACAAAGAGAGTACTGACACCTTTTATCTGGTCCCAAAAGAATGCAGAACATCTAAAAGTATGCCGGTCTCACTTTCTTTCATTAAAGTCAATGTTCATGATTCAACATGATAACTCTCAAAAATGGCGAGACCCCATCTGCTTCTGCCGTTTTCCCCCCTAAAATCTTGATTATCCTTAAAAATTTCAGGAAAACATTCTAGAAACTAAAGAGAGACAAGTTGAACATTAGGAGGGTGTGGGAGTTCAGAAAAAGATCAAAGCAACAGTTAAACATCATGGTAGCTGGTAGTTTTTGGCTGCTCTATTGTTTAAGGACCTGGACAACTTGCTTAAATGATTGAAAATACATGCATCAGGACAATTACCCAAAGCATACCTGCATGTACACATCTGAAAGGCTGCTTCAAAAAAACAAACAAAAAAAAACTTAACAACTAAACAAGATTACCATGGTAAAAAATATCCACTGTGACTAAGTTAAAAATAAATTAACAAAAAAAAGTGATGTAAAATACTTATTTTGGGTTGTCACATATTTGATGGCAGCTGTTTCTGACAATCACAGCATAACCAGGGGATCATTATTTGTTTATTATGGGCACAAGTTTAGATGCTTGTTTAACTTGATGAAACTGTCATTTAACTTGTTTTTGTATTTATCAGTCTATACTTGATATGAAAATTAGTCTGATCACATGAAAAATGTAAGTGTATTGAAAAACCAAAAACAGGACGGATATGCTCGGACAAATACATTTTCATAGGATTGAAGCTTTTCTTCTAAAGTCTGGAGTTTTCCAAGTCTCTAACTTGGTTTATTCTTAATGTGAAAACTGATTTGTGTTTACCTTATTCCATCTGAGCATGTTTGATTGATTCCTCTGCTCTTTTTGGAAGTGATCAGCATTCTTTAAGAGTTGGAAGAACAACTTTATGCTTGCAAATGGGAATAAATAGCATTCTTGCTTGTGAACACTGCATTTTGATGGTTTTCCTGGAGGGCTAATGGGGAAAACAGTGCTTACACACCAGAGGGAGTGAACAGCTATAAACAGGAATTACCCAACAATCGTTTTGTGAATGCAGTGATAACAGCGTGTTCCAGCACCACTTGGGGATCTCCCTGGGTGGAGCTGACTGGACCAATGAATGGTGGTAGTGAGAAGGTTGTCATTTTGGATTATTGGTAAAGAACAAATAAGTTCACATGGCTAAGCTACTGGACTAATATTTTCATAGGTGTGTTTGAGTGCCATGCTCATTTGATTTCTGTTCAACTTTTATCTTTCCCTTCCTTGCACTCCACCCTTTGGCTCATTAACTGAGGACCTCTCACCTCTGCAGGACGGGAGTGTGTGTGGGTGGGGGGGGAATTGCGATCAAAGCTGAGGTGTTCCTCATGAAGGTTGGACTGCAGACATTTCATCTAATAGAGGAAGAAGGTGTTGCAGTGCAGAGAAGGACATAACGCTGAACAATCTGGACAAGTTAAGAAGGCATTGAGAGTGGGTTATCTACTTAGAGGGAAATACACAAAAAATTGTAAAGCAGGTCAAAAGACTGGAAATGTAAATACAATTTCAGTGCTGTGCAAAATTATTCAGATAACCTTAACATTTTCACATTTTGCCATATTGGAACTAGAAATTTAATGTATTTTATTGGGCTTGTATGTGATAGACTATGACAAAGCAGTTTTTCATGAAGCAGAAAGAAAATGATACATGGCTTTTAATATGTTTTAAAAATAAAAGTAAGAAATCTGTTTGTATTCAGCCCTTGGTTGAACTACTTATTTCTGTTTATTAAAGCTAAAGTCTTTTTGGATATGTTTCCACAAACATTGTATATTTAGAGAGAGAATATTTATTCGTATTTTTTTTGCAAAGTAGCTGCAGCTTAGCTGACTTATATCATTGTGAACATCAGTTGTTTTATTTCTGACATAGTCTCAATTGAACTGAGGTCTAAACTTTGACTGCACCATCCCAACGGATTAATGTGCTTTAAACTAAACCATTCCATTGTTTCTCTTGTTTTATTTTTCAGCCACTGAACATAAAAAATGCTGGAAGGTGGTCCTCTGCCACAAGGCATTTTTATAAGACACACTGTGCTGGCATATTACGGTAGTCTTTGGGGTAGTTGCCATGATGTGTCTTTTGAATGTAACCTGGCAGCATGGCCAAAGGAGAATATAGCAGCATTAATGCCGGCAAGCTTGATAGTATTATTACCATAGTGCTGTCGCAACGCTTGTCTTATGGATGAGGATCCATAAGACCCCACAACAGAGGGTGATGTCATGATAATGCGTTGAAAGTACATGAGCCCTGAACAGCAGCAGTATGTAAAATGCAAGTAAACATGGGGTGTTCCTTTAGTGTTTGTAAACTGTATTAGCTAAGATGGCAAACTGGTGCAGAGCTCCGGGAGCTTCTGACGTTTAGAGCTAAAAACCAGATCGCCAGACAGCTCACAGCGACTGTGAAGGACAGCCACCTTTTGGACTGGCTTGCAAAAAGACTTGAGCAGTTTCAATGGGGATACAAAACAAATCATTTTAATCTAGTTTGTCTGTTTACTACGAACTTCTCAGTCTCAGAGTTTATACGCTGCTTTGCACATCAACAGCCCGGACACCACACCCATACTCCCCTTTATCCTGGCATGGCGTAATCTTTTGTGTAAAGCACCTGATGGCGGCAAATTGCTGCCATAGGCTGAGCTTTTATGAATGACCAAAAGGTTCCGTGATGGCGGCATTAATGTCGACACAGATGGTGGCATTGTCTTTGAAAAAGGCTACAGTCTCTCACCCAGTGACAGCTGGAGATAGGTACCAGTCCCCCAGCAACAGCCTCCCCGCGACCCCTTGTGGATAAGCGGTTTAGAAAATGGATGGATGGATACAGCCTTTTGTAGCTTCTAACAAGTTTACTTCTGGGATTTCCCTCATCTACCTTTTTTGGTAGTGGTGTAAAAAACACATTCCCAGAACACATTGCTGCCATCACCAGGATGTGTATTCTATGGCTTATGGAAATATTCAAGTGGGACTTTACTGGCTTTTCTTCTACATTGTCTTTCTTCTTGTCACTCCGCCATATAGGCCAGTCATGGAAAGCATGAAATGGAAAGCATGTCAGGCACACTTGTTTTTGATGAATTATCCATCAGAGGTGTGGATGTGTTCTATTCTTCACATATTAATGTTCTCCTTACCTCAATGTCTTCTTACTACCAGTGTAGGTACTGTAGAGGTCCATGTCTTGATAGGCTCTCAGATGTGCCGTATTCTTACATTTTTCTCTGAAAAGCCCCAGTTTTGTATGGCTTGAAGTTAAATTTAAAACAAGATTCCCTGTGCCTTGCTTCTTGCTATCGTTGATACAAGCCATATTTTGGGAGCAAACCTCTGATATTTTTTCTTTTTGGGGGACTGTCCTTCATTGGTTATGGATGTCTGGATTATTGGCCGGCTGACTGCTTTTCTGTTATCCTTGCCCTGGTTTTTGTAAGCTTGCTTTGACCATAACTTTTCAATTTATTATGATGAACTAAGTAGGTCTCTGGGGATTGTTCAACGCTTGGTAGGTTGCTTTATAATTTATCTCTGCTCTAAACTTCTTCTGACCAATCAGGTGACTTCTGAAATAAATTTTATGCAAAAGATTGTAAGGTTATGAGAGCAAGGGCGCCTAAATACATATGCATGCCACAGATTTAACAGTTTATTTTGTTTTAAAAATGTGAAAACTAAAATATTTCTTCTACTTCACAGCTATTCACCACTTTTTTTGGTCTGTCACATAAAATCCTGTGGCTGGAAGGTGACAAAGTACTCTAATTTCGAGTGTATTTCAGGTTTAATCAGATTTCAGTGTATCTGGTTGAGTACTTTGCTATCATTAGTGACACTTTCAGTCAAAATATTGTCCTTATCCATCCAAATCCTTCCCTGAGGAAAGGAAAATCCACATCCCTATCCTTACAGCTCTGTCTCGATTACTCCCCACTTATGTATGCAGCTTCTGACTGTTTGTGTATGCATGTGCACACAAATGTTGCTGGTCAGCCAGGGTCGTGGCAGAGGAAAGAACATGTCCATGGAAAAGAATGTAGGACTGATTAGCGCCACTTACCTGTGAGTGAACTGGATGTGCCGGCGTGTGATGAGACCGAGGAAACAAGGGAACAATAGGACAGTAGAGATTCCTTTCCCCGTCACATACCAGCAATCCTCCGACCTAGGCCCCCCGCCTGGAGCTTTGATGAGCCCTCCTCGCTGCTTCCTGGGATTGTCGCTCCTCCACAAACACAAAAACACGAAGAAGGCAGGCGAGCGGGGCCAGGGAAGAGAGAACACGGCCCTCTGCAGGATGTCCTGTTTTGATTAGTGTTAGCATCCTAAAAGCATCGTAGGAATATTATTCTAACACGGAGAAGGGCTTAATGGTGACACATACACTTCTTTCCACTGTGTGACCTTCAGGGTCAAATACACTACAATGAGCTGGGAATCAAAGAGCTGCTCCTCACTTAGTTATTCTGTGGAGGAAATCATGAGAGGAAAAGGAGTTGATAAAATGATAAGGAGGGGTTACAGGCCCTGTCAACAGGTGTAAAGGTTTTATTTTTAATTTTCTGTTTTTAGAATAAAAAAAAATCTACCTGTAGATATAGCAAGTATACATCAACCTGTTAAACATTTTTTTTACATCCTATGTACAATTATGTACAATTTGTCCTTTATCATAAACTTTAAAAAGAAAAAGAAAAGGAAACAAATCTGTTTGATATAAAATTACAAAAAAGGGCAATAAGTAGAAGTGTGCATTAAACCTCACATTTTGTTAAAACACTACTTGCATTTAGCTCTGTCTGCAAACATTGTCCCCTTTACCTTAATAAATTACTCTGCATCTGTAAGTCCTGTGAAGCTTTTTTTTAAATCATTAATTAGGACTCACTGCGGTGCTGAAAACAAAACAAAATCCTTCTTTTACTTTCAGCTTACTCACAGAAAAGGGACATTTTTGGGTCAGACTGACTTGTATCAAAAACTATTGAACACATTCAGCTTGACAAAACATCTGTTTCGGTCTAAGGAAAGTACCTCCAAAACATTGTGGCCACCACTGTATTTCACAGTTGGTATGGTGCTTCTTTTCTTTCATCAGATCACAAGATGGTCTTCCACAAGGTTTGAGGATATTTTAGTTCAGTCTGGATGGTGTTTTTTTTGTAAGAGAAGGGTTCTATTTTGCAACCAATCAGCTTAGTCCAGACATGCAGTATGAAGTATACATCAGGTTATTCTCACATGCAGAACATACCAGTACAGCTCCTTAAGTGTTATTGTTGGCCCTTGCTGACCCCCCTGACCACTTTTTAAAATAACATTTGCATTATTGTCTTTGTAGTCCCATATTCTGAACAACAATTGATAAGTGTCTTTACAGCAGTATGGTATACAAAAAATGCTTTTTAATTGTTTTGTATGAATGCTGACTGAAACTTTTGTTCAGTGAGATCATTTTCAACTTTTGAAAGCTCCATGCAAACTTTGACTGTCTCCAACTTGTCCAGTTTAACTTTATTTCAGGTTTATCATATTGACTATAACTGATGGGAAGTGTAACATCAAGTACTATGAATTGTGAAATTAAGCTAAAAGATTTGATAAACAAAGTAGGAGGTTAAGGTTGTGCATGATTACAAAGCAAGTCGAGGCAAGGTTATTTCCAATGATACTCATTTGTTTTTGAGTGACTTTTTCAAATAATATATGTCACATTAAAACTGAAAAAAGGTTGTGGTGTAGTTTTGCAGAGGACATATACTAATGATGAACACAAGTGATACTCCAAAGAGAAATTTATTTTGGCTAAGACTGAAACTGCAAAAGAGAAAAAAGTGAGATTTGTGTTTCAACAGTCAGACATTTCTTTGCTTCAGCTGTAAGACCAGCAATCCCTTATTCTAAGCTCTATTTCTCGAGATGCTCTTTCAGCAGTCTCTTCTACAAGTTCACTGTGTCCTTTTGGAATCAGAAACTAGTGAAGCTTTGCTTCATGGTATGTAGTTCTAGTGGTGCTTGAGGACTTTAGTTTGACAGGAGGCCACCACTTTGTTCACCTCAGTGTCCTCATGTGACCCACAGGGACCTGGACGTCTCTGTCAGAGGCTGCTTCAAGCCTGGGGTCAATGGAGTGGGGAAGGGGGGCAGTGGGCTCACTGGGTCAGTGGACAAGCTAATCGATTTTATCTCAGTTTCAAACCCCACGCCAAACCCCTGTTGGCCTGATATTCACATGTTCATGTTCAGAGGATTTCTTTGTCTCGTGATGTCTTTCCCGTTTTTGTATGGGTTTTTATTCAATCTCATGTGCTCAGATTACTTTTAATCTTTTCTAATTTTCTACTTTGAAAAGAGAAGGCGAGCTTCTCTTTTCTCAGTTCCCTACCTCCAATCCTCTTTTTGCTTCTTTGCTACTTCTTGGTGTAAAAAGGGAAGTCGTTTTCTATCAATACACAAAGTTAAATGTTCGTGGGAAATGCATTCAATATGCTTCTCCCTCATTGATAAGCGGCATCTTATGAGTTTTTGCCTTTGAAACATCTGCACATTGTAATAAATGTATTCATGATTCAGTTTAAACAACCACACGGGACCAAATAATAAATACAGACAGTAAAATAATTTGTTAAAAATAAGTGCAAAACAACAGACACAAACCATAAACTACAATGAATATTAATATGAAGCACAAAACATCTATAAAAAACCCAGATATAAACAAACAAAGTAAATTAAAATCACAGTCTCATGTGGTGTGAAAGGCCAAGGCAAAGAGATAAACCTTAAAAACAAATTAAAATATTAACAGAAGCGTTTAGTCTAATGTGCAAAGTTAGCTGATTCCAGATTTTGCACACACACTGCCTCAGTAAAAGACCTTCAACATAAGATTGTGTTTAAGATCACTGTTCACTTTAACCCCAAGTTCATGATGGGTTAATGTGGGTGCAAGGTATGGGATTAATGACACAATGAGCTCATGAGACAAGACGATAGACAATATTGCATTCTTCATAAACCAACAAATCCCTTTATTAAAGCTGCACTCCAGAGAATTCATTTATTTATCAAAGTTTTCTAAATGATTTAAATGAGTTGGACATTGAATTCTAGTCAGCTCCAGGACAGGATGATTGCAATAAAGGCAGGTTTTTGAAAATATTTTTGATCACTTGATATTTTATTTTGCAGAAAGAAAAGAAAAACATGTAGGAAAAAAAATCATTAAAATCTGAAATCAGATTTGGTATAAAAAAAATCAGAGATTTATTTTTTAAGACATATCTCCCAGCCCTACCTCCAAGTGTAAATATTCACCCTCTATTCTGAACCTTTAATCCTGTAAATACAATACAGACTGCGCTGAAAAATATTAAATTAAAAGTATTGCTCTGCCATTAAAATTGTGATTTTGGTTTCATTTATTGAAATTCAAATACCTTTCTGAAACCCGGAAGAATGTCTTTGAACCTACTAGGGATGGGAATCTTACAACATCTCACGATTCAATTCGATTCCGATTCTTGGGGTGACGATTCCATTCAGAAACGATTCTTGATTCAGAAGCGATTCTCAATTCAGATCAATTTTTTTTCTTAATCAATACTCTTTCATTCATCATTTGTGTTTGTAATACACACAACTTGATCTGCCAAGTGTCTGTGATGAATTGAGCCATGAATGTAATAGGGCATCAAGACAAAATGGATTTTCCAATCTATGTTGAGAGAAGGGAACTGGTTAAAAAGTAACAAAATTATACAAAATTTCTAGTCTTGAAAAAAAAATGCTGATATATTTTAAGAAGAAAAAAAATTATAATATGTATTTTGTTTGTTCTTTGGTATGTAGTAGAAAATACATAGAAAATATTTAGTATGCACCAAATGTTGCTTACCAACTATCATTAAACAGAAACCTATGGCTTATGTTATTACTTTCATTATTTTTTTTAGAAATTTTAAAAGTCCTAACGTTATTGAACTCAACATATATTTCGGATTTCCTTGAAAGCACCACAGATGTGCATCGCAGCTGGATGTTTATGTGTAGCTTATAAAGAAAGATCGCTCTTATATACTTGCATATTTATAAAAAAAAAATAAAACTTTAGCCAAGGGTGTCATTAGCATGGAGAAGACCTTTTAGACGGCCCGAACATTTACCTTCAGCAAAGACAGGGCGGGCTCGATTTCTGTTTCGTCTTTCATGCTGATGCTTTAGCTTAGCGGCTACAGCTAGCTAGGGCTTGCAGCTAGTGCTAGCTAGCCAACGGCGCATCAGACCTGTCAATGTGACGGTGGCCGTTGCAGGACAAACACTACGCGAAGTGAAAATGTAAAAAGGTTCAGAAAACATATTTTTTGAGAATCGATTCTCAAACATTTCGGATCGATTCTGAATCTTGTTAAATAGGAATCGAGATTCAGACGTGAATAGATTTTTCCTCACACCCCTAGAACCTACTGTGAAAAAGGATTTCAGCACCGCAATAGAAGTACATGAACTTAGCCCTACCTAGCAGGAATCACCAACACTAACCACTCAGCCAACATGGTGATTAGCATGGATTCAATAGTATATATACTAACAAGATCCCCACGTGGATTAATACCTTTATGATTCACGATTCACACTGATTTCTTTTTAATTTTAGTCTGCTTGCAGTTAACTGTAGTGTGCCGCTTATTTGAAACTTTAAACTATAGCTTACTCTGAGATGAACAAACAACTCCAGACCAGTCCGCTGCTAGGTAGAAGTCAGCGCCATTGTGTAGAGATGACGGACAGAGTAGACGGCGCTGGTAGGAGTGAGATCGATATCATATTACCAAACCAGTCAGTCCATGTTGGCCATGTCGGGTAGATTCAGCAGACAAAACCAAGGCAGAGGTAGTCTGAAAAAAGGGGTAGGCTCGGAATGGACACAGGTAATGGAAACACGCCAAAAGGTACCCATTCCGTACTATACTGGCTCTAGTGGAAATGGGGCATTAGGCTGCTTTGTGTCTTCCTGTTTACAGTTGCTATAATGGCAGAGAGCAGTCATGTAGATGCCGTAGTATATTTCTGCAAAAATTTTATCCATTCCCTGGCCACCCAGGGCGACATCAAAGTCAGAAACGAAAACAAGGAATAGTTCGGTGACTAAAGTCCCCAACTCAGAGACTGATTTAGGATCTACTCTAGAGATGCATTTCAACAATGGAGAAACCTTCTAATTTTAAAAGGCTTCAAAACCGCTTTTGGCAAAATTTCTGTTAAACAGTTAAGACATACATTCATTCAATAAAGCAAATCAATGCAACATTTTATTCATAAGGTTCACAATAACATGCAGTCAAATCACAGGTGATGCGTGTGCCCAATTTTAGAGGTTAGGGACAGGGGTGTGTTGGGATGTTTTGCAAGAGGCCTTGGTTATGATAGATCCAAAAAAATATATATCTTGCTCAAATTCACCTGAATGCTGCTTTAACAAATAGAATAAAGGTTTTATGAAACAAAAACTGTGATCTAAAGTAGAGCCTTGAATCAGTGTAAAGTAATTTAGGTAAGAGTGTTATGGTTTCTGTTTTGGTCTAATGTAGTACTAATGCCAAATAATATTGAAAAATCTGCTTCATTATGTTTTCACAAACTAAATAAGGTTTCCTAAATAGCCATTTGTGTTTCAAAAAAATATTTTTTTTACAATTCAAGTTTGATAAGTCTGAGTTAGAGGTCTGCAAAGTTTTCACAAATGGACTAAAAATATTAAGATGGAAGTACTCTTGAGACAAAAAATGTTGTTTTAAAAAAAACTGTAACTAAAATAACATAAAAGTATACATATTGGATTTTTTTACACAGTCAACAATAAAGTGTACATAGAATATTTTCATACCTCAAACAAAGTGGCCTGATTTTTATATAAAAAGAATATGTTAATCATTTGTAGACCTGAAACATTGAAAGGATAATACATTTCTATATTTACCTATTCAGAACAAACACCTACTGTGTGGATGTGTTTAAGCGCTTTAATTTCAATATTTCTTTTCTAGTGCAACAAGAATTCGATTGGGGTAATTAATTCTTTAAAAAGAATGTTTGCAGTGTTTACTCAGCTACAATAGATTTAAATAAATATTCCTTTAAATATAAGAATGACATTTAAATCCTTTTTTTTAAATGGTTAATGAAAGACAAATACTTTTTGCAATTATAAATTTTCGGTTTTACAATTTTGATTGTAATCTAGATTTGCACAATCTTTGAATTTAGGCCATGGCAACAACATAATTATTTAAAAAAAGCTATAATAGCCTGTGGACTTCATTTGGGACAACCTGAAAATTTATTTAAAATGTATTATTAAAATGTATTATTAAAAACAGATAGCAACAGTTACAATATCCTCATAGTGATTAGAGATCTATTGTATATTATTTTGCTCTGTGCTTGTTTGTTTTACTTGTTGACTGTCTAAAATGTTGCTGCTCAAAGAAATCAAAGCTTTTGGAGGTTTGTGGCCATCCTGATGAGACGATTGAACTAATTATCTTAACAGTTGAAATCAACTATAAATTTTGTTCCTTTGTTTCTTCAAATTAAGTCTCAATCTTAGATGAAAGGTGCTAGAGTTCTGACGAGATACAAAGGATGGGAGAGTTTAATGACTCTACCAAGCTAAATGTTGTGCTTGTTACTACCATACAGTATATTGTTTTTGAAGTGAATATGGCAAATTGCAGGGTGGATGTTGAATCATTAGCCTGTCTCAAAAACAACATTGGTAAGCCTTTTGGTTTTTCAGCTGATACAGTTTATAAATGGTAAACGAACTCTTCACATTTATGTGCATTTTAAATACTGTAGCTGGCCGGGGCACTCTACACATGACATCATCGTGATCACCCTCTGTTGTGCCAAGGTATTAAATACATTCATAATACGAGAGTTGCTGCAAATTTTGTAACATTACTAACAACCTTGCCGAAATATTCTCCCCTCGCCATGCCGTCATGGTGCATTCAAAAGACACAATGGCGGCAAGATTACCTTAATATATCGCCATAGTGTGTCCCTTGAAACAGGTTATTGATGCTTTTAAAAACTGTATCAAATACTAATTTTAAATACCAACTCTGTTTATGACAAATGACTCGAAAGTCTATCTTTAAATACGCAATCCAAAGTTGACCTCTGAAATATTGTTGGAGGGGTAGTCATTTTTTACATACTCATAGTATGGGAACTCATAGTAATAAATAAAACATTAGACTGTAAACTTTCAGAACATTCTGAAAATGTATCCTCTGTGTTCTGTAGTTTGATTGTTGTCCACAGCGTGCTGGTGGTCAGGATGAGAAGCGGCAGTTTTCTTGCCAGTTACCCTGGATAAGCATTCTAACAAGGGAGTGAAAGCTTTGGGAAGGGTTTGGAAACTCTCTCTTCATCTGTGTAAAGAGATACTGCGCTGACAGTTAGCAGACTGCAAGCCAAGCACAACAAGAGACAGGCGCACAGGCTGCTATTGAGATCAACAGACAACAGACAAACCAGACCAAACAATCCACTCATCACTGTACAAGGGAACCACATATGTTAGCTTTTCAGGTATTTATTGAAAAGGGTAAATGGTTAAGGTTACAAACACAGATAGAGGCAGCTGATCTGGTCTGTTGTTCGCTTGTTTAAACTCAGTTTTGCACATTTTGTGGATACAGTTCCATGCAATACTATTTTTACACCCAGAACATTTTTAAGTTTTGTCATTTTATTAGGGGAGGAGGGAATTGATCAGAGAAGCTGCTTGAAGGGCCCCTGTTAGCTCTGGAAGAGCTACAGAGACTTTCAGGTGGATGCCTGTTTACAGGTCATCTCTAGGTTGTGTCATCCACAAATATGGACATCCTTTATGTAGGAAGGTTTTCTTCAGCAGGTCAAAGATGAAAGGAAGATTGGATTGAGCTTGTTGGAGGCTACAGAAGTCTTGAGACTGATGTAGAGTTTTATATTCCGGCAGGACAACAGCACTAGTTAAATAACTGGAATTAGCCTGTCAAAATTCAAATCTTAATACAACTGAGAACCTATGACATGACAAATGGGATACATCTAGTTTGAGCTACAGCTACTTTTCATATACTGGACAAACATTTCAGCGTCTGAATGTCCAAAGCTTTTAAAGACAACCCTAAATATTTTCAGCTGTAATTGCAGCAAAAAAAAAATCCCTGCCGGGATTTTTAGACCTTTCCTTCCAATAATCTAACATCCACTACTTTTTATTGGTCACATCACATTAATAGGCCAAGAAATATATGTTTTGGGTTGTAAACTGCTACATGTACATAAAAAAGTTTAAAGGCAATTACTACTTCAAGTCTTTTTCATTCCATTCGTTTACTATGACCAAATGATGGCCTTTGGTCATGCATGGGGTGAAAAAAAAAGTTACAGAAATGTTGATCTTGTATCCTTTCATATTTGCACAAATACCTTAGCCTATACCTTAGCCAGAAAGATCTGAGATAAGATAGAAAACTGGCAGGACAGCACAGGACATTGCAGGTGTGAGTCCGTGTCCCTCTGCCCGATCATTAATCGCTGCCATCTGACAGTTCAATCTACAAAGGGGCCAAGAGGAACAGTCAGCTGGTTACCACTGCAGGTTATTACGGAGCACAAAATCAGCCACTTGCATCAGCGATCAATGACAAAAGCGGGGCAAAAAAGTGAAGGAGAAGTAGAATGAGGTAGAGTGTTGAAATATATAGGGTTAGAGAGGCAATGGGAATTCGAGGATGAAGGGTGGGGAGAGGGAGAAGAATGGCAGGATAATAGTAGTTATGCAGCTGAAGGTCAGCTCTTGATTGTGGAGTGGATGACAAACAGGCTGTCAGTTGCCAAGAAATAGAGATATTCATCCAATGCTGCTGAAACAGAAAACATGACCCCCTTGCATGTGCATGTGCATAAATGTTGAAAGACACAATGACTGCCAAAGCAGCTTGACTGAGACTCCAGTTATGAAATTTGAATTGTAGCTAGTTTGTTGACACCCCTTTTAATGGTCCTTTGGGTCTTTGTTGTGGTGAAAGTAAAAATGAAATCAGTTAGCAAAAATTTCTTATTTACCTAGAGGTCCCTCAACTTAATGTGGTACCATAGTAACAACCGCCATGACCATGTTTGTGTTTACTGAGCCTCAGGAAGCCAAACGCTGTTGGTGCTAAACCAAAGGAATTCCACAAGTAGTAACAATATATTCTATTTCACACTTAAAACATAATTTTCACCTTCTCATACATTTTTCTTGTGACTTAGAAAAACTTTAAAGAAAGGTTTAATAGACAGTATTTGGCCAGATAAAACAGCAAGAAGGGCTCCCTTGACTTCCCAGAGGACTAGAGTAGCTAAACTGGTTGTTTTTACTACACAATCTCAAAGCAGATCCACTGGCTCTCCCTTCTTGACAATGATTCTCTCACACACGCACTACACATACACACTCGAACCATCGCAGCATGGACACCACTGAGTGATGATGACTCATTACAGAGCAGCTGCCCTTTGGCCTCTTTCCGTCTTTATGGATCGCTCTCTGGCAGAAACATATTCCCTAATGCCAAGTTTGTGTCCATCTGCCTGCTTGTCTGTCAGACAATCAGGCCCCTTAGTCTCTCTCTTTCTCCTTCTCCCCCTGACTTTTCACACACGAGTACATAGCAGACATCTCAGCCTCTGTTTATTTTAATAACAAACCAGATAAATATCCCCTTTTCCCCTTATAGACAGAATTCATGTATTTCCCAGATGGGAATAATGGACAGAAGTGTTGAATTTTGCTTTAAGATCCCTTTTAGAAGAGCTTGAGAAACGCTTTGAGATTTGTCAACTATCCAAAGGTGTGGTACTTTAAAAGATTAATTATACTCAATTTAACCCAAATTATCATGTTGAAATTGGTTATGGAGCATCTATTAAGATGAACTCCACTTAACCCAACACCTCTTCTCATCTGCTGTTGAGACACCTCATTATACAGATGTGCAGCACAGCATTGGGAAAGCAGAAGAAAGAAGTCAGTTTGGATTTCTAAACATATTTTTCTCCTATTCCGTGTTATTTCATTAATCTAATACTACCAGCCTGCCAAGATTATTCTTCGTAGCTCTGGCTGCTAATATGTTTGTTGTGGGTTGCTACCATTTGATCCTTCTCTTGACAAATGAAATTTGTTTGACCTGATTTGATCAGTTGCAGCAGCACATTTCCTTGCTGGAGGGACCAGGTAAACCTTTTTTTTTTTCAAAAGGGTGTTTAAATGTTATTTTTTGCCAGTGACAGAGGAAACTCTATTACAGGTGTCGTAAGCCACAGGACTCTGCTGGTTCTGATGAAATGCTCTTTGAGTGTTAATGTAATTCTGATTTTGTTTAGCCAGGAGACCAGCCATCTCTGGGGCTTCAAAACAGGTGTAGAGTGGCAAAAAACAATGTCTGGATATATGCCCTACCATTACAAAGATGGAAACGTTTGAAGATTTGTATTAGATGTGTTGTGTTCCAGTTAGATTTGACAAATTAAAAAGTTTAATCTCTGATTCAAAAAAATAATAATTAAACCTAAAATTCCATGACTTTTTCCACAAACAGGATTAGAACACACAAAATAAATTATGTTGAGTAGCATACAATTTGAGTTCTAATTAACTTAATAAATTTTAATGTTCCTAGTCAAACATTATCATTCAAAATTAATTCGGTAAACAACAAATTAATGTAAAAAAATAGGTCAGGTATGTCCTCATTTGTCAGATGGACACATACAACCATTAATACATGCACATATGCATGTACGCAAGCACCCAGTACACACACGTCAACACACTGTATCCTGCTCTGGCCTGACCTTTAAACCTGACCTTTAAACAGTCAGGCTCAAACCTCTACAATGGCCAAGACAAGACAGCTGTCTAAGGACAGCAGGGACAAGATTGTACTCCTGCAAAAGACTGGGATGTGCCAATTTACAATAGATAAGCAGCTTGGTGAGAATAGATTAACTGTTAGAGCAATTAGTAAAAATTGGATAATTGAAAATCTCCCTCCACCTGCGGCTCCATGCAGCCCAGAACTACAGGGAACTGCTTGATGACCTGAAGAGAACTGGGACCACAGTAACAAAGGTTACTACTAGTAACACACTACTAGTCGTGGATTAAACTCCTGCAAGTCCCCCCTGCTTAAGGCAGCACATGTCCAGGCCTATCTAAAGTTTCCTAGAGACCATCTGGATGATCCAGAGGAGGATTTGGAGAATGTCATTTGGTCAGATGAGGCAAAACAGAATTTGTTGGAATAAACACAACTTGTCGTGTTTGGAGAGTGATGAATGCTGAGTTGCATCCCAAGAACACTGTTAAGCATGGACGTAATTGAAGATGAAATGCTGGATTCAGCGTGACAATGATCCTGAACATGCCACCTTAGCAACAAAGGAGTGGCTAAGTAAAAATCATTTTAAGGCTCTGAAGTGGCCTAGCTAGCCAGACCTCAGTCCAGTTGAATCCAATCTCTGGAGGGAGCTGAAAGTCTGTGTTGACCAGTGACAGCCCCAAAACATCTAAGCTCTAGAGAAGATCTGCATGGATGGATGGGCCAAAGTACCAGTGTGTGCCAACCTGCTGTCATTACAAATCGATATTTCCTGGAATTTCTTTTACATTTTGCCTCTTAAATCTTTGATTAATCTTTTAAAATTGGAAAGTTGCATAATTGGTGGCTGCTAAATACTTTTTTGCTCCACTGTAAATACAATGTAGTTTTAGACTTTTCTAAGTGCTCTTCTGGGACAAAGACCGCAGCCTTTATAAAACCTGGTTTTGTTTGGTAAAACCGGTTTGTGAAAAAAACCCATCGATAATCTATATAACTCTATTATAATGCAGTCAAAATAATTTTTTGTCTCATCTCATGGTTTCAGTTCTAATATTTAATGTTCAGCACAAAATGAATATTAATGCTACAACCACCACTGAGTTTAGGGAATGAACAACATTAAATAATATAAAATCTGAAAACTTGAACTCTTTGAGTGAGATATTCTGTTTTTTCTTGTCTGGATTGCTTGGTTTTGTCATACACCCAGGAATGCTGTGGCAGTTACTGCAAATATCCACAAAATAACTAATAAAAACTTTCATCCAATCTGTGAAAGCTGTTACAAAAAGCCATGATACATTGCTTAATGAAAAGGGTTTATCTTCTAAATTCTGACAACTTCAGGTTAGGTCCAGACCTCTAGCTGTTGAAACTAGGCAACCCCTTAGTAAAATATTTCAAATGCAGGTTTGTCATGACAGACCAGACAATTGCAAATGTTGCCTACTGGGAGTTTCAGCTAAAACCCTACATATAAATATTACTCAAAGGCTAAATTCTTAAAACTGAATGATAAACTACAAGACTAACTTTACAAAACAATTATTGAGTAATGAAAATATGTTCTGTAACACCTAAGTCTTGAACATCGTATTAATAACATTTCTAGTCATGTCGCTTGTCATTATTACTGATCAAATACACGTATGATTTATGTCCCTCGTCTCAGCCTACACACTGCATGTTCGCAGGCAATGAAATTGTTGGTCAAAGTCAACAGCAGCAGTAATTTGTCTCTGTATGTGTGGGAGGTGAGGGCAGAGGTCAGAGAAATGAAAATGACCAGACCTAGCTTAATTGTTGTATCTATTTTTGGTTTGAGACAGGATGTCTGTCTTAGGGTCCTTCTGTCTGTTCGTTCATCTGTCTTGCTTGTGTCCTGGCGCCATGTTGGGTCAAGACCATCTAGCCTGCATTTGGGCCATTGTGGGCGCTGATCAGATTGAGAAGGAGCTCAGTGTTCAGTGAAGAGATCTCTTTGGAACGATAGCATCCCTATCACAACACTCTCTCTCATGGAAAATATTCTTCAGGCTTTCCGGTCCTGTTTTTCTTTCCCATACCACAAGTCTGTCACTGACAGAATCTTACATCCCAACATTGATAAGAGCGTGTACACTTTTATTCTTGTATAGTTGCTTTTTAAACAGGAAATATTTTGCTAATACTGTAAAGCAATGTTGCTGTCATCCGTTTAATCTACCTGACAAGGTTAAGCCTGTAAATTGTGGGGGGAAAGGCTTCCTGTGCTTGATGCTTGCATTTATCTCACATAATTACAAAGCTCTGTTCTGTCTACACAGTGTGACCCCCTGACCTGAAGTGTGACAGTTGTGGGCGGGTGCCGCCAGACACCCAAATGTGCTGTCCAGGTTGTGCTTCTCCAGAAAGTCTGTTTTCTGTTGGAGGATCGTATGTCTTGGCTTGTCTTTCTTTCTAAACCGATTGATTTGGGAAGCATACCTGGGAGTCTGACTTTTAGTGAGGAGATTTGTTTTTCTATCCAAAAATTGATATAATTAAGCAACACCAATCCCATCAGCTTATTTTCCATTACTTGTTCTGCTTATTTGTACTATTAGAAGGGTTAACATAATAATGTCACTCAGTTTTATATAATCTTCTGACTCCTTTGACTGCTGGGTAAGTTACTACAAAGGTTACAATATTTATGGAGGGATTTCTATTGTTGCATCACATAATTAGGGCTGTTATTTTAGCTGTGGTTAAAAGAAGAAAATGTAGTGCTCTTTTAAATGTTCCTACTCGTTTTCTCCCCACTTGATAATCATCCATTAAAATTTTTTAATCAGGTTCTGTTTCCTAAAGGGCTGCCCTCATGTTTTCTTCCTTTCAACAATCTATTCCTCATTCTGTCCACTCCTCCAACATTTCTTCTTCCTCTTCCTCTGCACTTGTACCCTCTTTGTGTTATAATTCCCACCTATTATTTCTGTCCCAGGCCTTCATTAGTCATGTCGCTGTCAGTTGCCAGCTGCAGCCGCACATACAGACACACATGCACGCAGGCGTGCTCGATTCTGCACATATTTTCCTGCACATGCACAGATATGGAAGTCATCAAGGCAAGGTCAAAGGTCGGCCTCATTACCCAGCTTCAGCAAAAACTTTTGTGGTGTTTTATGCCAGCATCAAAAAGATGGTGAAGGGGAGCTGGAGGAGGAGAAAGGGGGGGGACGACGGGTGTGCAAGTGTAAAGTAATGAGAATGACTCATTCAGTAGTTCTCAAAAGTGTATACATACAATTTAAAATGAAACTGTTAAAAAGTGAATAAGACCTTGATTAAAATAAAATAATTATTCAATATAAATATAGGCAGTAACCTGTTTCCACCCAAAACTATTAATCTGATGAATCAACATTAGATTTCATTTAAGTATTTACTTTATCAATTTTCGCCTTGAGATTCTAATTAACTTAAGATAAACTTTAGGTGTTGTTGAAATAATTGTAGCTTTTTTGATATGGTATAACAACTAGGGATGCAACGATGCCACTTTTTTTCAACGATACCGACAGTGTTGGGGAGAAACGGAATACATTTACCGGCGGTACGTATGTAGAATACTAATTATGAGTAACTGTATTCCGTTACAGTTACTATTTTTAAACATGGTATTCGGAATACAGTTACTTTCATAATACTATTGGAATACTTGTGTGTTTTCCACTTTTCACCTGAAAGATTAAGATATAAATTTAGGGAAACGTGTGTCTCCGCACTGTGTATACTATCCCATAATACTCCTAAACAACATGCCACCGAAACGATAGAGATCCTATGGCCGAAACACTCCCGACTATCAAAAACCAGCGCAAACATGAGTGCCCAGGTACGGAGAAATGGCTGGGTTTTGAGCATTATGATTTGGATTAAATGTTACAGATGAAAGTGAGGTTATTCTCAAAATGATGAACAGTGGATATTAAGATCAATACCAAATATAAGTTGGTTGTCACCCAGAAACTTAAAGTGACAGTGTGTAGTTTTTTGCAGTACATCTTTGAAAATACCCATTAAAATGTTATGTAATAATAATGACGTAAAGTACATTAATTGCAAAATATTGGCGATATTGTAAAATATGACTTTAAAAATCAGTTTTAAAATACATAGGCGCAGTTCCTCTTTTCAGGGGAAAGCCATATTAGATGACGTCTTTACTTCTATAAGAGCCCGGACGGACAAAGCGCACGGAACATGCCTGCTATTAAAACATTGATTTCCACTCAAAATGCAAAACAGTTTAGCCATAAATAAATTTTTTCCTCTTTGATAGTTCCAAGCGATGGAAGAGAAACTGATGTGCTCGTCATCTTGCTGCAGATAGATAATTCTCAGGGAATTGAGCGTTTGAAAACAGCACTAGTTGGCCCTCCATTGTTGAGTTTCCTACTCGAAGACACAGATACCACGTGCTTGTGATAATTTAGGTATGCTTCATTCTTTTGGCATACACTTAAGTCTGAGCATATATAACAACATAAAACACTGATTTCAATTAAATTAAAAGTCTATTTAAAAGGGCCTTTGTAGACTTCGTAAACATATATGACATCTAAAAAGGGCTGTGGACAAGATATCTACTCACGATCTGTTCAGTTTGGAGAAGCCTATCAAGGTATAGTGTGGCACAATTTTTGCCAAGTTAAGAGTATCCATTTATGAGTCTGCACCATTGTGCAATGAGGTTGATTTTTATGGTGGTTTTTTGGTTGATATTTATCATATTAAATATAAAAAATGTATTTTAGCACTTTATTATATTCGCATTTTTTTAATACTGTAAAGCTGGAAATTCAACCAGGTGCTTACAACTTTTTAGATCCGCTGTATAAATTTAGCGTTATGATGAGAAATAAACTGTTTAAAGGTGGTGTGCATAGGAAGACATATCCAGTAAGAAGATACTAAAAAGCACAGCATTTGAGGTTTGGTGATGCAACCTTCAGCTCAGATATACAGTAGCTGGAAGCTTACACAACTGATGTTACAACAACTATTAACACATCATCTTTAAATAAAGTCATAAGCAGCTCGTTTATTGTTTCATTCATTGCCGCCTTCTTACACACAGACATACACACATTCTCAGTCTGTCGTTTTTTCATCATTCATTGATTGATTGATTCATTCACTCACTCATTCATACAGTGCCTACAGCCTATATTAGACATGATGCACTGACAAGTAACAGAAAGCAAAGCAGGAGCATGTGTGTACATTAGGTTCAGACCAGAAAGTCAGAAAGGTGTGTGCTCTTGTGTGTGTGTAGTTTCTGTGTGTGTAGGGGTGTGCGTGTGTGCAATGTCAGCTGTGAGCAGTCAGGAGGACACTGGTGATGCAGACTGACGGGAGACATAAACACTCAGCAGCACACTGAATCAGTCCATTGTGTCCATTGCCGCCATGTTAGTCCCTGTGTAATGGAACGATCTTTCTCTGTGTGTTTGTCTAATTGGCCAGTCTGTCCCTGTGCTGTCCGTCTTCTGATATGTCTATCTTACTACTTGACTGCCTCTTTCTCTACTTTTTTTTTTCCTTCTGTGTGTTTAGACTTACATTTTGGGCATGAAGCAGACCTTGTATCTAATGTCTTCAAGATGATCTGTCAAGTTCATGAATGAATGTGTCTATTTCTTCTGCATGTGTGCTTCTAAAGTTTGAGTGTGTGTGTGTGTGTGTGTTTGTTACAGTGCACCTTATTGAGCCAAGTTTTTGTCAGCATTTAGAATGGCCAATCTATCTAAGAAAATATGTACTTGCAGAAGATATTACAGTAATAGATAGGAGTTAAAGTTCTTTGCTATTAGAGGCAAGATTTTATAATTATAAGCTTCCAAATAAAGTAAAGGTGTGTGGAGGATATGAGTTTTTAGGGGTTTAAGTGTTAGGATAGTGATGAGGTGTGTGAGAATAATGGCTGTTAGGTTGTAAGAGAAGCAAGGAAAGTAGGGGTGAGGTGGTGAAGACATGCTGAAGACCATTAGGGAACCTTTATCTTACTGTGTGCAGGTGTCTCGCTAAAAAGTGGAAACATTGGTGTGCTGAAAACTGCCATGTTTAAAGGGAAAAAGGCAGCAATGTTCTTTCCTAAAATGGAGACTTGAAGTCCTTAACCCAGTGGCCTGAAACATCATCTCAAAGTGCTGCTGAGCAATTTGAAAAATGTTTGGTTGAATCACAAGCTGTTTTATTCATTATGCAGAAACATCTCATGCTACTGAAAAAAAAAACTTGTTTGATTTGCTTTTAGACACTTGTCAGCACACAAAACATCCCTTGTGAACCTTTTTTTTGTCAGTTACTATGGAAATACCTTTTTTGTTGAAAGATACAATTAGTCAAAAAACCATTTAGAAAAAAACAATACTAATCTTATTTTTAAAACCAATATGGTGATCATACATCAACTGTTAGGATGTTTAAAGAAATATGTTTGCCCATAAATAATATATATATATATATATAATATATATATATATATATATATATTATATATATATATATATATATATATATATATACTGTGTATTGTCTAGTTTTATGCTTTGAAGTGCTTAGTGCTTGAAAAAATCTTTCCCTCAATTTTAGTGTATATTTTGGGACATTTATTTGATAGAGCAACAAAGTAGCAAATGCATGGTTAGCAATTTTTTTTTAATACTTCATGTTTGGTAGCTTTCCTGTATATTATAATGAAACCAGTCTCCACAGCAAGATTCTGCCAATATCACCATTTATCAGAGGTATGAAATGGTGTGTTTAATGCGGTGGTTCTTAATAATTTCCTCTAATTAGTTATTGATTAATTAATTATCTGTATAAACTACTGGCAACAGCATTCTGCGTACAATCTCCGGAGTATCTAAACAGATTAAGAAACTGAGCAGCAACAGCTTCAATTTTAAGTTGTTGCTGTTAATATTATTGTTTTAACTCCTAAGACTATTTCCAAGTTTGTTTCATCCACTCAATTGGTAACATCTGTTCAAGACTACTCAGTTTGTGACTGTCAGAAGAGAAATGTTACAAATGTATATCTGGGATGTGGACTTTTAGATGGAACAACAATTTACAACTTATTTAAACTGCAATCAGTGGTTATTTGTCACCTGCATTAGCTCATATCTTTTCGAGGAAATTATATACGTTCTTTGCCTCCATGACACAACTGTTTGTTAGTTTTTAGTTGTTTTTTTTTTCACTAGCACAAACTTATCTTTTGTCCAATTTAAACATCTTCATTATTTTCCAAATTCTATTTTTTTCTTTTTTTTCAAAATGTCACTTTTTCCATTTTTTCTTCTCTATTCCACATTTTCCAATCTGGCCATATGTATTAACCCAAAATGTAATTATGTGAATGAAATGGAAACAATTTAACAATTCATTTGGCAAAGATGCCCATATTTACTGGTATTCACAAATATTTTCATGGATTTAGCAGTGATTTGGTGCGTTTTGCTGTCATTTTAAGAATTAAAACATCATGTGCACACAAAGAATCTCATGTCTTCACATTTTATAAAATAAAATATATTTAAGAATACTTTAGCTGAACTCAGCACCAAAACATTTCTCATAGAGACCTAGAAACAATAAATCCTCACGTTCACTTCTATAATGACCGGAGCTTTGTTCATGTTAACTTCATGTGTATTTCCAATTTGTGTCAGACTCCACGGAAATACATGAAACGTCAGTGTTTGTGTTTAACTCTCATGTTCCGGCAGACCTACAGTAGCAGCCTGTGAGCTGACAGAACTTATAGAAGGTTTGTTCTCCCTTTTCATAAACATTTCTAGCCCTGAACCTTGCTCTAAGCTTCAAGTTTTTTATTTTTTGTGGAGGACATCAGTGTTTTTGTGAGTTTTCTTGCCATTGCTGGGCAGTTTATTCTGTCTGTATGGAAAGGAGGGCCGAACCAACCCACGCCTCACCAGATAACAACAGGTACTTTCCAAGTGTTTTTCTTTTTGGTTCACATTCATCAACCTCAGTTTTCGATCTCTACAGCTTTTTAGGGTTGCCATGGGCTGTTGCTCTGGGCCACATTATTTCTATTTTCAGATTAATAGGTGACTTGTGTTCTGTGAGATTTTTAAAGGTTAGCATACTGTTTAAACCCCAAACAGTGTTTTAAAATTTAAAAACAAAAGTTTAACCCTGACCTAGGTATGTTCCTTGGTCTTCATTATACTGTTTAATCGTTGTCTCTCACAGACTTTGGAGGCCTTCATGGATTCGCTAGATTTCTACTAAAAATAAAATAATCACAGGTCCACTCTGTTCACTAAGTAGTTAATTTCACAGGCATTATGCTGCACTGGACAATTTTAGGGGTATCAGAATCAGAAAGGGGTTTGGTCAACAAAGCATGGGACCCCTTTAGATTTTATTTATTTAAAAAAAGCATAAAATTCATTTGTTTGCTTCCACTGTACTGTTTTGCACTACAAATTGAATAAATAAGTTTGATATTTCAGGTTTTAACATAACGGAATGTAAAAAAGATCCATTGTTCTGAATATTTCTGCATGGATTTTCAATATGACTACACATACAGTAGAGTACTCTTTTAAAGACAATTTTTTCTTCTTCACAAAGTTACCTGCTAGAGTTGCTGGTCTGGCCACATCCACAGACAGAAAGGCATACAGAAGCCCAAACTGTAGCCTTAATCCAATTAGAGTAATAAGTGGCCCAGTGATTGACACTGAAGGGCTTTTTAAAGCATGTCTCTTGAAGGGCACGTTTCCGTATGTTGGCCCCCTGTTCACACACTAATGCAAACACACACACACACACACACAGGACCACAAAAGTCTATTTGAATGGCTTCAGCTTAGCTTCTCTTGCACTTTCAGTATTACGAGCTGTCTGTTTATTGTAGGTGAGGTGTGGATGTTTACGCTCGGGGGAGTTAAACAAACTGATCTGAAGTGTGAGGTGACTCTAAAATAATTCACCCATCTCTTTGGCAAACTGACACTGTGTTTTTCCTACTTGTAATATTTGTTCCTTTTGGCCTTAAAATATACTTTGAAAGTATACTTACCCATCAGATGAACAGTGAAGAAGCAGCATATATGGCTTCATGCTATTTTCAGTAAATTATTTTAGTGCAACTGTATCGTTATGTGGGGTAAATACAAAGAGTACTGTAAATCTCATTGAATATATAGACCCTGATTTATCATCGGTTTGGACTTGTTAAAACCCGTGCAAACTGCACAGAGTCGCAAAAACAGGCCGTAGCTAAGTTACTTACATGACGCAGAGAGCATTGCGCCTGTTAAACCAAGAGCAAGACGTACGCAATCAACTTAGCGCTTTTCCCTAATCTGAATAACCAATATGAGCGTTTCTGTAAGAAGACGCAAAATATTGGGAGGAGAATAGGCAAATAAGTGTCGTTATAGACGGAGTGTGATTTACCAAGTATAAACATTTTTAGGCCTGCTATTTTAGTGTCTATTTTTAGCACTTATGAGAGGAATGTCTTAACTTTGCACCACATCATTCAACTTAAGTTTATTACTGACAAACAAAAAATGTCATTCTCACACAATATAACCTAAGAATAATTAACAATCTAATCGCCATAAACCTGACATTTATGTAAATATTTACTAGTTTTTCCCTCAAAGATTAATAAAATGTAGTAATCATGTTCAATACTACAATGAAAAAATGACTACATAATCTATATGCCATTTTACAACCAAAATTCATAAATTTTAGATTACATATTTAAATATCACTTTTTTTTTTAGCAATCTTGATTTTGATATACTGCAACTTTAATCAGTTTGACTCTTTAATACGATGTGTGCATGGAGCAGAGGGTAGCATATTTACACCACATGCAATACATTTATTACTGACAAACAAAAAACATAATTCACAACATCCTAGCCCAGTAGTAGTTCATTCTGATACGGCCATAGAATTGATACATATGTACCCCCAACTTTTTTTGTTGTCAATATTCCTCCTCTATCTAGCCATGGCACATTTCACATTTGTAGACGCAAACTCCTCATTTGAATACTGCTCCTTGCGCCTGTTAGCAATTGCTCAGGCAATCTTAGTAGATCACCAGCAAAATAGGACAACCCAAAAAAAGTTTGTGTTGCGCACAATTTTGCTGTCATTATTGCTGTAAAAAGTATTTGCACCCTTGTAAGATTTCTTGTTTTAGCATTACTGTCACACTGTAATGTGTTAGATCATCAATAATTTAGAAAAAACAAAAAGCTGTTTTTCAAATAAAATGTTTTAATTTTTAAATTTAGGAAATTTATCAAACCAACTTTATGGAAACATAATTTCCATAAATTTTTTTTTTACAGGTTCAGTTTTCCGTACAAAACCTTAACTTAATACCTAGATAACCAGTATAAGAAGTCGCTTAAACAGAACATATCCACATACAACCTGAATTAGGCTTTGATTGTCTTAAAATTCGACAAAATTTATAAACAAATGAGGATCAAACAAGGGAGGGTTACAAAAGTTTTGGAAGCCCAATAACTGAACTTATGACTGATAAACAACAAAACCTCAGCCACAAATGCAAGCATTATGGAAGTCATTCTGTGCACTGACAAGACAAAAGGGAAATGTGTGTAAGGTATGCATTTTTTTTACATCTGCTAAAACAAATTTATTTTAAATAACTATGAGTATATTACACCTGCAGTCAAGCATAGTGGTAGAATATTAATGGTCAGAGTTTGCATTTTCAGGAAGTGAACTACTACTAATTGACACGGGTCAAGTAGTAGGACAATTCTTCGAAGCACAGCAAAATTTACTTCTGAATGGCTTAAAAAAAAGTCAACTGAATCAATATTTTGGGTTTTTTTAGTCTGCGATGTACTGGCGACCTGTTCATGGTGTGCTGCGCCTCTCGCCCTCTGAACCCTGGATAAAAGGCTCCAGCCCCCCGCGACCCTTCAAGGATAAGAGGAATAAATGATGGATGGATGGATAGGTTTTTTTGTCAAAATTTTGACATAAACCTAATTTCAGTGCTTCGGTAGGACTCTTGAAAAACCCTCCAATATGGCTGAATGGCTGAACATACCTGCATTTTCGGACCAAAATATTTTTAAAACGCATACCCAAATTACAATTAGAGCTGTTTTTGAAGCATCTGAAGTTGAGATGTGGCTGGGCTGTCTTTGTAAAGAGTAAAATACTCTGAAATTTGTCCCACAACAGGGATTAAAGGTTGCATATGGACCATTTTCATAAAAAGCTACATAAAAAAAATAATAATCAAACATCCATAAGGCTTTTACATTGGGTGCAGGATGAAATTTCGTCAGATTTGAATTAAAATATATTAAAATGTACATTTAAATCGGGCAGTTACGTTATTTTTCTTTCAGCCAGTCAGTAGCGGCCACAGGTTTCGGGTTGACAGATACAGTCTTTATGGTCCCACTATGTGTTTGGTGCAGGTTGGCTCACAATGGGAAGATTGGTGGAGTCAGAAAATCAAACAGCTGCTTCAGAGCCCCGAGATATTGTTGTCCATCTCAGGAGAGGAGTAACCGCAGACGACCAAAAACTAGAGGAGTTTTAGGTGAAGCCTACACTAGATGGACCCACATAAACCTTTTCCATTGCATTAAACACACACAGAAACTGCGACTTTTCTCATGCATCGGTAAGCTAACTCACTTGCTTACTCTGCTAACGTTAGCTGTCAGTTAAACTCCTCTAAAATATATTCCTCACTGGACATAGTTCAGGTGGGTCACTAGGCTTATCAGCAGCAAACCAGGCAAACCAAACAGCTGGAATGTGTTCTTTTGTTGTTGTAGCCACAACTTACATAAACTACATGTCGCTATTATGCACATGTTCCATTCACAGTTTTAATTGTGCAAATGTAAAATACTTATTGCCAGTTATCACAGATGTTTGATGGCAGTTGTTGCTGGCAAGCATGGTGATACCAGGTGATACCAGGCATTAGATTTAGAGGACCAATTACTTTTTCACATTTAACCAAGTTGATTTGGAAAGCTTTTTCCATTATTAAATACAACCAACTATTGAAAACTGAATTTTTGTTTTGTTTACTCAGGTCATTTTAAAATGGGGTTGAGGATCTGAAACATCTACAGTAAGTGTGAGAAAAAAAAACCCACATACGTCTAAGCAGGCAAATACTCTTTCACAGCATTATTACATAGTTTTCTGTTGTATAAATTGTGAATCAACTATCCTACAAATTTTTTCTGTGGCTGGAAGTTTTAGCAAAGGTTGATTTAGTTTACACAATATAACAGTTGGTGTCATCCAAGCACATAAGTGCCCTAAAGGTTCTGGGGTTACAATGTATCATTAAATCTGAACAAATTTCCTTTCACACAATCTTAACTTCGTTTTTCCATCCAAGCCTGTGCATTATCGTTCACATAAATAGATCATAGACGTTCAGACAATAGCGGAGGAGGGATGGATGTTAGTGGTGGTAGCAGATAAGAATGACAAAGCTTTGCTTTAAGCCACGTCACCCGCAGGCCTCTCACCTGCCTGTCTGTCACACAGATGCACTCAACCATCACCAGGGATTGTTCATGCCCATGTGTGTATATGTGCGTGTTTGCGTGTGATTGATGCGCTTTGCCTTTCAGTCGGCTTCGGCCCTCCATCCCACTCCACCTCCACCTCGTCACACTGCCCTTTCTCTCATCCCACCTCTGTCTGGACTGTCAAAGAAACACGGGGGCCTTAGCAGATAGCGGCGCGTTCTCCCAGCCGGCCCTCGGTCCTCTCTGTGTCTTTTTCTCTTACTTTTGCCAGTCACCCACTGCTGTGGGAAAAGCCGAGGAGATGAGGCCTTAAAAAACAGATCATTGTCCGCCTCCTAGATTAAAGCCATAGAATGTGAGCATTGTCCGGTGAATGGGTAAACCTTCCTGCTGTCACTCAAACGCAGCACTGAGCGCTACTTCATGTCTAAGAGGCTTATCTGCACTGAAAGGCCCCTGGCTGCTCCAGGGAGAGAGGACGTAATGAAGCGTGGTTTTTTTTACTCTGTAGGAGGAACTTGCTGCTGCTGGGGGGGGGGGGGGGGGGGGGGGGGGGGGGGGGGGGGGGGGGAGTGGTGGAGGTGGTGTTGGTTGACTGGCGATTCAGGGGGTGGACACAACCAGTGGGACAGCTGCAGTACCAGCTAGTCCCCCTCACCCCTACCCAACTCGCTCTGTCCTACTGCCCTTCCTGGAAAGAAATGTCAGTTATCTAGTCTCATGTGGGACAGAAGGGGGTGGAATTTGAGGACATTATGAGGGGACGTACCTAGGGACCTGCCTGTTGTCCATGCTCAGCCATCTGTGGGGATCCTCAGCAGGCCGCTGATGTGGTCCTCTCTTTGTGCTTTGCTGTTTGAAAAGGGTAAAGTTTAAGTGCTGCTCGTATTCAGCGATGAGGGCTGACGGTCAAGCTGCAAGGCTTAGCTGAGCCCTGAAGTCTCGCTCGGAGTGTCTTCGGTATGTTAATAGTACAAAATAACAGGAGATTTTTACTTTTTCCTGAAAACTCTTATAATGGTTGTGCCCACTGATGTCTAGTATAAAAAATCATTTATGTTGCACTGTTAAGAAGTTTATTAACTATATCTGTGCGAAGATAATTTGCTTTTGCTTTCAGTTATCTTTGTGAACTCATTGTTACACTTTGTTGGTTGGGCCTGGCCTTAACTGTGTTACCACTCCAACCTACTTATTGTGCTATTAATTATCTGCAGATGTTTTTGATGATGCTGTGATATTCAATGTGGATTCCTTACCCTCAAGAGAGGTTACTTTCTTGATGATGTACAGAAGCCCTACTATCCTGTCCTCTTTGCCCTCTGACCTCCTGCTCATCTGTCTCCTTGTCACAACAGATGCACCTGCATCCTCAGCATCCCTCTCTTATCCCTGATCAATTTTTTTCTCTTTTTTCTCTGAGCTGCAACATTGCACCTGATCCTTCAACATGAAAAGGGCTGCTGGTAAGGGTTAAAATGGCCTCACAATGTTCTTTTCTCCCTTTAGCTAAAGAGATCTGTAAATCGTAACAGAACGGCTTACTTTACAAGGTGCTCATCCAGACCACAAGCCTTGCATGTACTCTTCAAATGTAACCTCTGACCTGGGTATCTTGTGGGTTTTGTGTTGCCTGCGCTTATTTTGCGCCGTGTCGTAAGGTCGAGTGGACTAGAGAGCTCTGCAGTTGAGTACAGAAGTCATCACTGGAAAGGGAGGAGGAGACAGTGTTAAGTGGTGTGGCCAAGCTGTGTTGGGTGGCCCAGTGGTCCATTTAGAACTCCAAACTCATGCTGTGACATGGTACATCCTGACAGGCTAACTGTACTCATGACCCTATCAAAAATATCTAAATATGAAGGTCAATTTGTCAGAACATCTCTTGTGCAGCATGTTAAACTAGAAACTCTTTGTGTCCTGTGGTGCTCTATTGTTTGATTCTTGGTTCCAGAGCATCAGTGCACCATCTTCAGCCGAAGTGGGATGACTCAGGAGTCAGGGTGGAGAAATAAAGCAGTTTTTATCTCCTCTCATCCTCAAAATTCTATGCATTCAGGTTTGCAACAAAGCACCAGTATTCACATGATATACTTTATTGCACTGAATGTTTTTGTCCACCTCAAGAGGATAAAATCGGATTCCTAAAGGCTCTGAATATTAAAGAGAAAATGATTCATGGGAATGATCGCTACATATCACAGAGTTCCATAACACAATGTGTCCATGCACCCAAGAGTGATAGGTGCCACATTGAGAGGGAGACGGAGAGTGGATTTGAAAGTTCTTTTTCAGTAAACATTTAAAAGAGTGGAGAAGTGAACAAAGGCGTTAAGAAGGAGCTGTTTTGTTGCCTCTTTTTTAACCTAAATAGGCGGTCTGTCCGACCGAGGCCTCGGCTTCAAAGTATTATCCCACACATGCAATTACCATTTCTATCAACTGGGAGAAAGATTATGCTTTTTGGGTGTTCTTATGCGTTTCTTCCAGTGGATTCACTCTGTGAATGTGACACGTTTTGTGTCCCCCGCACCCCCTATTGAATCTAAAAGTTCCCTTTTCTCCAAGTGAGCTGAGGAGAGTCCTACATGCTGCCTGAATAGACACTAAATCTTTCAAGGTTAGGACTTAACCTTCTCTCCCTCTAATTCATCTTCAAACTTTAGTCTGAAACCAATCAATATCAGATGATTGGTAAACAATGTGCAGTGTCTGATAGGCAGGTACCAAGGACTCTCAATGGGATTGCAAATGCTTTGTGCGCTCAGAGTCGCTTTTGCTCTAAAGCACTGTCACAAAAAGTGAAATTACCATTCGCTTGGAATGATGCCATTCATCTTTGTCAGAGCGCCAAGCTCCGCACGCAAGCCGTTCCCCTCAAATTAATTCTTTGTTTTGCATCAGTTGAATTTGCCTAAATCTAGGAGGATAGCTCAGGCTGCACCACGGCTGCATTTTTTTTATTTATTTTTTGGCAATTCCAGATGATTTGACTATGCAGAAGGCCCAGTGCCTTTATATTATCCCTAATCCACAAAGAGAAGAAGTAGATATGAAAAGAAGTTTGCAAAATAAGATACATTTGGGAGTGAACTTTCAGAGGCTGTGCATTCTCCGACCAACAAAATTAGAGCTTTTATATGCATACCCTCCGAAGAGCTTGGTGTGATGCTTTTTTCAATTTGTCATTTCATGTTACAAGCGCTCCAGCACAAAGGTAATATCTTCCCAGAGGCTCACACCCGTGTAATATAATGGGAAAACATTGTAGAATGAATGTTATCCTGCATAATGCATTCACTGCATATCCCAACAGTTATTGTTCAGAGACCAAAAGAGAAAAGAGGTAAACTAAAAACAATGATTTATTTTCTATTTTATCAACTTTTTAACTTCCAACCAAAGAGGAAACAGCAAGTTTTTTTTTCTTCCAGAAAGTAAAGAACTTGTGCTTAGAACAGCACCTGAAAATTTGAACAAGTTCAGTTTAGGACTGTTGTTTGTCCATTATTATTTAAATTTACTTAGATTTTATTTTTGGACTGTGGGAGGAAGCTGGAGTACCAATGCACCATGCAAACTCCATGCGGCAAGACCATAGACCAGGAATAGAATCCGGGAACTTCTTGCTGCAAGGAAACAGAACTACAAGCTAAAGCACATCATGCTGTCCATTCAGTTGAAGCATGCATCTGAGCATAGACAAATTGGGAAAAAAAGTATATCTATATAACTATCTATTAGGAATAAATATGAAAATGTGAAAAAGAATGCTGTAATCAGATTCAAGTTGAAATCCGAGCATATTTCAGACTTTTTAAAGCATTAAACTAAGATAATTACTTTTTAACATTAGTATAAATGTCCTATTAAATAAAGAAACATCTCCTTATTTGAGGAAATGAAAAAACTGAAACAGAAGATTTTGTTAATTTATTCCTTCCAGGTCCGAACTGGTGTCCAAAGGCCAGCTGGCATTTTATTGGTCAACTCTTTTCATCTTTTTTGTCGGTGTTGTTCTTCTCTAGCTCATGTAGATGCCGTGCCGGTATTCGTTATGACCACAGTGACAGATGTGATGAGATTTTAAGGGCAGGTCATTTCACTGTCCTCTGATTCTCTAGCTTCATTGCTAAAAAAAACTTTTGGAGGCTAATTTATGGTTGCGGTTTACTGTGACCAGTGATTTGTGATGCCTGGTGTTTGTGTTTATGGAACATAGAGGCTTGTTTTCTCCATCTTATCTGCCGGCAAACAGGACAGCAGTGTTCGAAAGGATTTATTTAGATGTTTGCTTTTTCCACCAAGAAAGTACGAAGGAGTGCAATTACCAGGAACATTGAGTGATGTCCCCCAAGGGTCAAAGGCCTTTTCCTGTCTCCCTCTCTGTCAGGAGTGCACCAATTTCATGTTTGAAAAGTTTTGTGTGGGGACATTTTCTACGTACATTTTAGGAATCTAAATCTTTAGTGAGAACAGAATGGGAATGAAAGGAGAGAAGAGCTGTTGGTGATGAGTGGGTCAAGCCTGAGAGACAGCGCTTCACCTCAGACACCTGCACCTCTACACAGATCCCTCATCAATGACTCACATTGTCCCAAGACTGCGCCATTGTTTGATGAAGGACCCTCCAGACTTGCCCTGAATACCTGCCTGCAGCACTCCAAGTGGACCCAACCCAGCTCTACCCAAGAAACAGACAAAACGATGGATTCCAAAGTGCTGGCCTCTTGGCATTCCTGTGTCTTTGGGAGATAAAGAGCAGAACTTTGTCCTGATTCACTCTGCCGCTCTTCATCCCTCTCAAGAGAAAACGGGGGATGAGGAGAAGCACTTGCAAGGGGTATTGGAAGGGTGGTCTTAGGGTCACAGAGTGATTAGTGAGGGGCAGACTTTTGCTCGTTTTTTCTTTTTCTTCCTCTCTCTCTCTCTACGGTCCTCCTCTTCTGTGGTCACTGAGAAATTACTTCCAATGGTTTTACTGGGGAGTGTGGCTGTGGAGGGAAGTGAAGGGATTATTCCCTTCTCTCTGCCTTGACTATATTTAAACTACTTGACAAGACGGATATTTTTAAGGGAATCCCCTCCCTAGCTATATCCTTAATACAGCTATTGTAGTAATCTATCCAGTCTTTTTTTTTCTTTTGTTTCTATGCTTAATAAAAAAAAAAACTTTTGGAGAATCTTATTAATTCTAATATAGCCTAAATACCAAAACATAGAAAACGCTTGTTTTGTATATTTACTACAAATATGAAAATCTCCATGATTGATAATAAATTTATTTTAAACTCTTTCCAGTGTAAAAATATCATGTTCATTTTTGAGAATTTAAATATTTTATTTTTTGTTCTGGAGATAATTAAATGCAATGCACAGGAACTACCATACTTACTTTACCAGACAAAAACATGATGCTAAATAATGCCTTATAAGACACACTTTAGCATGAAAAAATAGTGCCCTTTTCATATTAAGAGATATTATGCAACACCCTTATTACACCCTTATTAGGTTCTGTAAGGTGCTCCTACTCACAGAAATGTAGGCACATATTAATGCCGCAACAAATACATTCACAAACGCGCACACATTTTTATTCCATAAAGAGGACCCCTGCTGTAGATCTGGTGCTACCATACACACAGGACCGGTCAGATGTTGAAGTTGGAAGTGATTAGGGAGAAATATGGCTGTCTCCGAGTAATGTCAGTAATAGGCAGCAGCACATCAAAGTCCAGGCCCTGTCAAAATGATCCGGATCAAACCGGCCCCCATCTGGAAGCCATAACAGACTTTTCACTCATTTAAACACTCTTAAAACACACTGAACAGACATGGAGCTCCCGTCTCTGCTCGCCACTCGCCACCCCTCATATCAGCACCCTGTTCCCCCGGCATCTACGTGTGACTGTGTTTGTGTGTCTCACTACATCTGTTTCTTTTCATTTTAGTTGCATAATCATACACAAGAGTAACCCCAATTCTTCAGAAAAGAATAAGATAGCTTTTTTCTGTTTTGAGCAGGTAGAAGTTTTTAAAGCAATGTATTTTTTCCTTTTTTACCTGCGAGTATATTTTTTTTCATCATCATATTCATGTAGTTTGCTTGCTCTGAAATGGCATCATCCATTCTTAAAAAGCAAAACAAACTGCTCCCCTCCTGCCTGCTCGCACACACCACACTGACTGGACTCCTGGACGCATATTATCTCTACAAACACAAGTCGGACACAGCTCTAAGTGTATTTTAATTGGCTTCTAGCCACCTTCCTAAAGTAAACAGCTGGCAATGTAAGCTGGTGGTAGGGGTGTGCTCGGTGACTGACGGGTGGCCGGCAGTAAGGGTGGAGTGGAGTCCCGTTCCCTGTCTGTCCACTCTACCGACAATCAGTCCAACACAGGAGCCCATTGTGTTTGTGTGCGAGCGAGTTTGTTTTATCTGACCAACCGGCGTGTGTGTTTGTGTGTGTGTGCGTGCTCGTGCCTCACCGTCTGGATGCGTGAGAGTTCCAAAGAACGTCTCACTTGAAGGGGTGTTTCTCATTTGAGGAGTGTACACTCACTACTGTAAGAGATCTTAACTCCCTTGGCAGATAGCATCTTGAGCTAAAGTGCAAGTGATTTAACACCAACAATTAAAGCAGACGTGTGAGCAGGCGGCAAAGGTCCCTGCTGAGACTGGACAGGGAGTAGGCCCTTTCTCGCCTATCTCCACTAGACATGGAGACAGAGAGGCCTTTGACTCCACAGACCACTGATCCCATTCCCATTCAGTTCCTTTCATTCCCTTTGCTTTCAGATAAACCATCCTATTTTTTCTTTTCTGTTTTATTTTATTTAAGAAAATATAAACCATCCTTGGATCAAAATGCGAGATGATAAATAGATATTTATTTTATTAAATCACTTTTCTTAAACTGCTATGAGTAGTGTTAACAGCTGCCTTTGGTTATAGAGTCTAAAACAAGCCCTCTAGTTTTATCCATAACATAAATGCATTTTACAGTAAAACTGCAGAATAGATGGGAAATGTCAGAGAGGTTTAAAGTGAGCTCAGCATATGGAGAAAAGCACTAAAAACTTCTCATTTTTACAAGATCCGAGGATCTCGCTCCTGACACGGCCAACTCCTCTCTCATAAAATCTACAGACCATCCATTATAAAGCACCCAGGCCCTTATGAATTGCTCTGCCCAGACACAGCAATGGGGCGTTCTGCCTCCAAATCCCCTCTGGAAGTGTTTGAAAACAAAGCGGGGCTTCACTTCAACCTCATTAACTAGTTATGATAAACAAAACAATGTGTTTTTAATGCATGGTAAGTCCTCCTCCCATCCTCCCCCCCCCCATCCAGCTCTGGTCCAGAGTGACGACTGGCCAGCGGTGGGTTTCCCATGACTGCAGCTTGGTGTGTCACGATGATGGATGGGCAAGGTTGGCGGGTGCTGCCTCTTGCCCCTTCTCCTTTGGGATGTCCCACAAACTGACAGGCGTATTGTGGCCCTCGACTTATTGCTGACGCACTGCTCAGTCGGCTGGCACAGTCACAGAAAATGCCCTCTTTTCTACTTCCACAATCAGATGAAGGAACTATGCATGTAGAAAAACAGGGTACTATGTTCAAAAAAGTGAAACATGGTTTTTAGGCACTTGATTGTTGCAGTTTATGCATGTGTAAAACAGAAAGGTATGTCATATTTATACACTTGTTTAAAAGCTGTGCTTTTTGTCTTTTTTTAACACTTTTAAACTCTTTAGTAAAGATGCACTGATCCAAAATTTTGGGGCCAGTTTCCAATCTGAATTTTTTTTTACTGTTTGAACGTGCCAAAGCCAATTCGAAGCTGTAGTAAAAATAAATATCCATAGCTATTTGAACAATATTTTTTCACACTAAGCTGTCCTTCTCTGCATCACTAAATGTCTCCTAATACATTGAAAGTATCCAGGGTATGGAGCAGCTGTATCCATTTAGGAAAGTAAACTTTAAAGTGTCGAAGCATGGTCATTTATGCCTTTACAAGACAGGTAACCATCAAATGTGTTTTTCTTTTCTTTGCTATCCTAAAAAAACGTAGGCGCATCAAAGATCAATACATATATATATATATATATATATATTTAGACCATGTCATTTTAAAATATGTATCAATGGTTTCAGGACAGTAAATAACATGCATGCTATATCTAATTTCTGCTTATAGTACATATAGTTTCTATTGAAAAAAACAAAACAAAAAGAACTCACAGATACTGAGAATAGTTAACAGTATTTTTTTACTTTTTTGAGAACTTCAACAATGGCAACAAACACTACTTTTTAGTATTTTGTTATAGTGTCAGAAAGATTTTATTTTTATGAATGGCTGATCCCCATAAGGCAGGGGTGTTCAAAGTCAGTTCACGAGGGCCGCTATTCGGCAGGGTTTACTTCTTTCCCTGGTTTAACGCACCTGATGAAATGATGGCTCATTAGCAGACCTCTGCAGAACTTTGCCATTCTGGGGAGATGGTTGGAACATTTAAATCAGCTGTGTTGGAGCAGAGACACAACTAAAACTGGCAGGATAGTGGCCCTTGAGGACTGAAGCTGGATACCTTATGACATAAGGCAATGGTAAAATCGACAGATTCCAGTCATCCACTGATTTCCCTGTGCGCCTTTACTGTTTAGTAGTGCACACAGCATTGATGGACCATATAAGAACAAACCAAAGCCAATGGAGCCAAAGACACAACACATACTCATATGCCCCTTCTTTTTCCACCCCCCTCCTCTCCTTTTCCGTTTCTTACTCAGTCAAACACTCATCAACACCACACAGGGAGCCGCTGAAACAAAAGTCTCCAAGCTAGTGTAAAACAATCCAATAACAGCCAGCACCTCTCAAAATAAAACAATAGCTCAGTTCATGCTGGTGTTGTAAAACAGCTCAGCCTATTACTTGCACACATTCGTAACTAAATTATAAATTTGCCCTTTGGGTAACAGCACATTTTTTCCTCTATTTGATGATTTCATGATTAGAATAATAGCAATGTTAGTGTGGATTTGTGAATGTGGAGGCATTTTTCTCACTTATTCTTATATTGCATTTTAGGCTCTCTCCCTGTTTCAGTTCATAGTCTTTAGCAGCAGTGTAGAAGGGATCTGTTTCCCAGGGGTACCCACATTGTAAGCTTCATTAGGTCAACGGTCATTTAAATAGAAGGAGAAGGTACCAGACTTGGACAGATGGAGTGCAAGGGTTTAAGTGACCATGACCTTGGTGACGCCGCTCAACATGTTTGTAAACAGGATGTCATTAACACTGGGAACTGGACTGGCTTCACAATGACTTTTGTCTCCTCTAGTTTGAGCAGAGAGCGTAGATCAAGAAGGGGCGGGGCGGGGGGGGCCAGGCCGGAGAGGGCCAAAAGCGAGAAACAGGGAGCAGAGGGTTATGTTGATAAAATTTCTAATAAAACACTCCGCGTACTTCCACTGATAAATCAACACCGCTGAACCGCCCCTCTACTGTTCTGTCCAAACAACGTCCAAGTTGACTTTGTCACTTCAGATAAGCATGGGTCTAATGTGATGAAATTGTTGGCTCGCTGTGGCTGCTCTACCAGTACAGCTGTGAATTGTGCAAACCCTGTTCTAAGTGCACTCAAACTGTCAGCTCTTATTGTGGTGTCAGTCCTTCCTTCTAATTAGTGTCCTCAGCGGGCAGGAAGTGGGTCTGTGCTGGACTAATCTGTCAGTGAGGCCAGACCATCCTCGCCCCAGTGACTGTTTCCTTAGATAAACTCGCAGCCCTTTATCCAAAAATGTTGCAGCACTCAGGGGGTCTGGGAAGCCCCTAGTGATTTTGTTATTATTTCTTAGAAGTGCGTATTGAATGTTTAATCCTGAACTGAATGGAATTGGTATCGTCACAAAAAGCTTGTTTATCTCTTTCAGATGAGCGACCTCTTGAGAACCAGCACAATAAAATATTAAGGCTGATCAGCAAGCTGACAGGTGTTGATTGAGCATGAGAAGGAGGAAGTCCAGTGAAGGACACTTCCTGCCAGACAATTTTATCAGAAAGTGAGCGAAGAGGTCAGGGAAAGGTTGACTTGGGTTATCGGAATCATGTAGCCACATACTATTATATATTCAGCCGGGGCTTCAAAACCTTTGGCAGGCCTGGCAGCAGCCAACAGTTGCTGACCAAGGTAACTGTCTCTTTAATATAAACACTGTGTGAGTTATAGCCTCACTTTTAGGACTATGAAGTGCAAAAGCGGATTTTGGTTTAGAGGATCAACAGGTCATGTGATAGGTGGAACTGCTGTCCGAGGGAGCCGAGGTTGTTTGTGTATTGTCTGTGGGCACAAAGACTTCCTGGACAGATAGAGCACTCTTG
Source organism: Apricaphanius iberus (assembly GCA_028564705.1). NCBI lineage: Eukaryota > Metazoa > Chordata > Actinopteri > Cyprinodontiformes > Aphaniidae > Apricaphanius > Apricaphanius iberus. Next base: position 303,535 of record JAPXFQ010001213.1, read on the forward strand.
GATGGATTGCCAGCCTGTCTTTCAGTGACTAATGTATGAAGCAAAAACACACAATATGAAAAGCTTGACACTTCGTTTAGGCACTTTGTTGGCACACCCTCAAACTCCTAAAAAAAAAAAAATAATCTGAAACACACGCTCAAGCAGGAAAAGAGAAAGTGAGCAAAGGATAAAAGGAGAATTGGGAGTTACCCCCTTTGGTTACTTTATCTCTTTTATCTTTTAAACTGAGCCACAGATCTGATTTCAATGTAGAGTTCACAAGAAAACCTAATTTAGACACATATTTTTAATGAATTATATTTGGTCTAAAAGTGATCTAAACATAAACTTATTAAAGCAGAGTTAGATGAAAAGAAGGACCATAAAAAATAATGTAAATCAAATATGACAAAAAGGCACAGACCAAAGCCCAACGTTTAAACCTTACACATTTTACGCCTGAGCTTAGCTTGCGAGGAAGAATGCCAGAGGTGTGGATAACTTGTTGCGTCATTCCCAAGAAGACGCATGGTTGTATTAGCTCACAATGGTGTTTCTAGTCAATACTGAGCAAAGAGTCTGGCTATTTATCACCATTTGATAGTTCCGTTTTTCTTTTTTAATAAATGTACAAAATGTTTCTGTCGATGGGGTGCTGAGTGTACATTAATGAGAAATAAAATGAACTTTTTTGATTTTAGCAAATTACTGCAATGAAACAAGGAGTGAAAAATTTAAAGGAGTCTGAATAGATTCCCTACTCACTGTATAAAGATTTACTTCATGCAGCGCTTAAACTTACAGATGACTGATGCCTAGGGTGACCAACTGTCTTCTTATTCCCAGACACATCCACTTTGACGTGCTGTCCGGGTTTCATAGATTGATGAAAATGCCTGGCTTTTCATCAATTTAAAAGCGACCAAAAAGCATACTTAAAGTGACAGGTGTGATGCATGCAATAAGACACCATTTTTCTTATCTGGCATCCTCCCTGAGCTGCTGCCAAGTGGACGGTTCTGGTATGTTCATAGACGGAACAGGCAGCTTGATGAGATGTGATGTGCTGTGATTCGCTGCACTGTGTTGTCCTCGCTGTGCATGTGGTGTTGCAATTGTTTACAATATATCACAGCTCAAGTGTAGCTTTTCAGATGAACAGAGCTAAGACAGCTGGCATATGTGGTCCTTTGTGTGACAAAAGTTGCAAAGATTCAGTAGGTCTATATGGACACAAAACTCGTTTATAAAATGACTCAGAAGAAAAAGATAAAAAACTAAAGACTGGAGATTACACTTTTTAATTTATTTTTGAGATTGCTGCTTTTTACTTTTATTATTTCAGTAAAAAAGAAAATAAAGTCTTTTTAGAATACTGTTTCAGATTTCTTTGTCTGGTATGACTGAAGAAGAAAATTATTATTGTTACTGGTCAATTTTCTAAATTTGGAGGGTAATTATTTCTATTAATAATTAGTTTACAGAGATTTTAATGTAATTTTTTTGTACTCACCCAGACGAGTTTGGAGCCACTTGGAGTCCTTTGGGGGAAATATATATTGAGTCGCGATCAGCATATATCCATATAATTCGAGACAATCAGGGTGGGAGATTTTCCACATCTAAATAAAGTATTTTCTGCCCCAAATCTCCTTCATTCATGTTTTGTTCAGAATACTTAGTGATATTCCCCTGTGAGTTCGGAACTTCTCAGAGGTGCTAAGGTTTTAGCTTCTGTGGGTTGTAGAGGCTTTTAATGAAACCGATTCCAATTTACACTAACATTTAATTTCAATGACATTGCAGCTGTATTCTGCGTAGGTTGCGGAAAGGGAGACTGTGGAAGCTGAACTTATTCCACTTGGTCATTCAGTTAGTCCACTTTGGAAACACACAAACATGAAGCAGTTGGATTATTGACCTGCTTCACCCCAGTAACAAACTAATAAGCATTTCTGAAACGTTCTGAACTCCGATTGTAGTAGTGCTAACAATTAATAACAAAACATGGTTAAATGAAAGAGTTTTGGGGTAATTAATGCCTTATTACAGGCGGCAAATCTCCTGCCTCGACTGACTCTCATTATATGGCTATACACTGATGGCGATTGAATATAAACGAATGACTCCAGGTAGCTCCAAACTTGTCTGGGTGAGTAAATGAACGAAATATTTGCTAAAAATAACGTCCAGGTTGAAAAAACCTGAACTTCCCCTTTTCTGTTCATTTTAACCACATGAAGAATGAACCATTAAAAATGGCAAAACTCAAAGGTTTGGCACAGTCCTGGAAGTGTTTCAAGATTAGGCCAAGTGTCCTCTTTTTTTAGAAATCAAAATATAATCATCCTACTTATTGATGAAATGGGCTTCAAATACAGTCCTGATGTTGAAATCACATCTGTTACTTAAAGTTACTGTGTGGGAATAAAAAGCAGAATTTATTTTTATTTAAGAGGTAAGTCCTGCAACAGCAGTTTAAAAAATTTCAACATGTTTATGTTTTTTAAGTGAAATACTAGGTATTTTTTCTAACATGTCATTAATAGTTGCACTGACTACTGGCTGCTTGCTGGATTCAAGCAGAATTAGTACACTGTATAGTAGTAGAGTACTGCACCACTGCTCAATGAAGTACCTGTGTGGCTTTGAAGAAAAGTTATTATTGTAATACAGTGATGACATTGCACTGACAAGAAATCTTCAAGCCAATTGAAAAATGTGGGTTTAATTTTCATTTCATTTTATTTTTCTTTAAGGCAGTTAATCTTGGCTAAATCACGGCTGCTTTAAGGATTCTAATAGCTGTCTAAAAATCTCAGTTTAACAGTTTTTTAAAGTTTCAAGTTTTGATCAAGTACATCTTAGTTTTAGCCTAGGCATCTGTTTAGTCGTTGTTTAGATGTATTTTTAACAAAGAAAAAGCTCACCGGGTTCCTTTCCTTCTCTACAGTTGGGTGCAGACTGATTAGGCCCACATCCCCAGCTGCGTTGCTCTGATGACTGTGGAGCTGGAACACTTCAAATATTTCTCGCCCCTGCCACCCTGAATAAAACCTGACTGTTCCTAATGGACGCGTTTTAATCTCTGCGGGTTATTTGAAGATTTCTCCAGCCTCGCTGCTGGCCGCAGCAGAAGAAAATTCCTCGCGCTTTGTTGATTAGACTGCAGCCTCTCCATCGTTGCTTATCGTCCAGCCACGAGTCGCTCTTTTTAATTAAAAGTGAGACACCACAAGTGTGCAATTAACAGCTGGTAATTATACAGCTCTTCAGAAGTGCAACACTCCACCTTCATTTCAATTATATAATGGACAAGTGCCTTTTTGATCTCCAATTTAGTGAACTCTTGTAATATTTGTTTTGTGGCAGATTTGGAGGGTTAATCGTGGCCCATGGTGGCCTGCCTCTTCCGTGATTGATGCAAGAGAGGAAAGAAGGATATTAAAACCCGAAACAGTCCATCAGGAAATGCAAATCACACCTTCATGTTAATGAGCAGGCAACGTACCAGGCTGCCCAGCCGTGGTGTTTCATGTAGAAAAAGCAGGCACCCGCTCTGCCGCCAACTGATTAGTACATTTCAATTTGAAAGTTTAATTAAGTGCCTCTAATACAGATTGTTTTGGAGAGTGACACACAACATTAAATTGTTTGATACTTAATTTGGCTGCCTTTGGATGGCAAAAGAAATTTGCTATGCAAGTGTGAGGGCTATCCCAAAGGAGACAGAAGCCGTGGACTTTGTTTAAAACTGATAACTGATGAAAACGTTTTAATGGGCAATGCACTCTTTGAGTGTACAAAGCAGAACACTTGTTCACTTTTAATTACAATTGATCTAAATCTGTGTACACGGTTGTGGCATTGTTAGCTTAGAGTTTGCATTCTTTCACTCAGTCTATCTATATAAATAAATAGTAGACCAAGATTGATTTTTGGGTGCATGAATAAATACAAGACGTGGTTATTAATTTACAGCTGCACATTGATGTTTTTGGGGGATGCTTAAGAGTTTCATTATGTCAAGTAATTCAAAAAAGGTTAATATCTGAGCTCTTCTGAGTTTTAATTGGTTTATAAACTATTTTGTTACGATTCCTACAAAACGTTTAAAATAGTGTTTTATTTTTATTATGGGTTTTGGAATCAAAATATTTTGTCCTCAAAACTAATCCAAGTTATTTAGGATTAGACCATCTCCAGATACTAAATTTCAACTGAGTACTTAATTAAAATCTATGTATTCTGTAAAATACTACACTGTTTTTATTTAGGGATAAATATGTTATGATTGTAAAGCACATCTACAGATATTTTGCATATTCTGTTGTTGTTTTTTTTTTGAAAGATGAATGTGGCCCTTATGTGTTTCTTTAATTAATATTCCAGGATATGTGTGCCTCCATTTGCAACAGATCGGACAACTTTATTTGTATAGCACACGTTCAACAACAAGGCAATTCAAGGTGCTCCAGGATTCTAATTCTAATTTTTTTTTACTAGAACCTTGATTAGCACCCTGAATCGATACTGAAACATGGATTGGGACATTTTTTAAATTAAAAAACAAAAAATAAGTTTACCTTCAAAGATCTGAGATTTTATCTGAATAGAAATTGCTATTAAAAAATGTAGAAAATCTTTTCACATTTATTAAAATGTAGAGTTTTCTACGATTGATTTCTGGTAGAGCGGATGTAAAATTTCCAAGCTTTTAGACCGTCCCATTAAGCCATATCAAATTAAATTCATCTTCACTCATTTACTTCATGTTGAAAGTATTACATGCACATATTCAGGCAATCTGTTATTAATTCCCTGGTCAAGCTGCTTCAAATATGTACCAAACAGGAAAACCCCTAAAGAGAAAATGAAAGGACCAAAAAAAAATGTATGAAGTCAACGGCCTCAAGTCACTCAAGCGCTTTGGAATTTTGCATTGGTCAATATTGGCAGCTCATTGTGAAATAAACACTGAGTATATAAATTCAAACCAAGTCATTACCGATGGTTCTCAAACAAAATGTCAGTCATTAAGAAAGAGCATGTGGCTTTGCTTAGAGTCCCTGTTTGCTTGAATTAGCAATAAGAAACAGTGGATTTCTGTGATCATTCTCATCTGTCCCAGTGACATGCCAAACACACTGGGCGCGCGCCCACAGGATCTCAGTCTATAATCGGAGTTGCTGTTACTGTCATGTTATTCTCCGTTGCGGACTGCCCTTCTTTATTCCCACCTTAACCTTGCCTGTCATTTGGCTGCTGTCACCGTACATTTATATCCCACCTGCTACAGTCTTCAAACACACTCTTACACAGTTTCATTACATGACCAGATGAAGTTTTTGATTCTAGTATTTTACTCTACTGTGCATCATCAATTAAAGTAATGCTTTTATTTTGTAGATGCAGGGTTGTTTTGCAGATTTGAAATTTTAAAAAATAGTGAAGAACAGTTAAACATAAAAAAATAACCCAATACTGTATGTCAGTATCTCATGTTAAAAATGTATATTTCTTTTGCAGTCAAGTGGTTTACCCCCATAGTTTTAACAATGCCACATAGTGTTATTATCCAGGCTCCAGTTCAGAGCTGCATAGTGTGTTACACAGGAAGACAACAGATGCCATACAAGGCTGCAATCCCACTGTATTGTCCTGTAAAATCACCTATTAAATGGAGGGAAATTGACATCCATAACAAATAACATAAACAGTTTCAGTTCTCTGAGGGGGATTTTGTTGCTCAGGGTGCCGCACTGGATGTTAACCTTCCAACAATCATTAAACAAACATCCTCCCCGGGACCTTTCCATGCCTGGGTCTACTCCACATGTCGCACCGAAGTTTGGAAAGTCTCTGCGGCCACAGGCATTATTGCATGCAACAAGTCCTGTAACAAAGTTAAGGTAGACTGGCACGCCGCTGCAGTAGTGCTTGAGGCACCGCACCATGAGAAAGAGAAAACAAGCATCAGACAAAGTTCATTTATATCCACAGTTATAAAATGGACAATGTCAGGATGGTAGTAGGTGGTCAGCATGTCACGTCAAAAATAGTATTGGTTTAAACTTTTTTCTTTCTTTATAAAATACAGACCTCAAAGTGATTAAATTATGCTTTTAAACTTGTATCAGGCCTGACTGATTGACTCCACATCAGCCTATATATACAGTACAGGCCAAAAGTTTGGACAAGCCTTCTCATTCAAAGTGTTTTCTTTATTTTAATGACTACATTTTAGATTCTCAATTAAGGGCATCAAAACTATGAATGAACACATAATGTATGGAATTACTGTATGTACTTAAACAAAAAGGGTGAAGTAACTGAATACATGTGTTATATTTTAGATTCCTCAAAGTAGCCACCCTTTGCTCTGATTACTGCTTTGCATTCTCTTGAGCTTCAAGAGGTAGTCACTCGAAATGGTTTTCCAACAGTCTTGAAGGAGCTCCCAGAGATGCTTAGTACTTGTTGGCCCTTTTGCCTTTACTCTGAGGTTCAGCTCGCCCCAGGTCATCTTGATTAGGTTCAGGTCCGGTGACTTTGGAGGCCGGGTTATTTCACACTTTTTTGTAAAAGTGCTACATAATTCCATATGAGTTCATTCAAAGTTTTGATGCCTTCACTGAGAATCTACAAGGTGAATATTCATGAAAATAAAGAAAATGTACTGAATGAGAAGGTGTGTCCAAACTTCTGGTCTGCACTGTATTTATAAGTCTGTGTATTTTCATACTTTCAATTTGCAGATGGGGGTTTCTGAATTATGGGCTGCGTGGTGCCGCAGTTGGTAGCACTGTTGCCTTGCAGCAAGAAGGTCTCTTGTTCTCCTTTTGCATGCATGGGTACTCCGGCTTCCTCCCACAGTTAGGAAACATGACTGTTAGGGTAATTGGTCTCTCTAGTTGCCCTTAGGTATGAGTGTTTCTGTGCATGGATGTTTTATGCTGTGTGTCTCTATGTTGCCCTGCAATGGACTAGTGACCTGTCCAAGGCGTACCCCGCCTCTCGTTCAATTATGAGATAGGCACCCCTCCCTGCGACGCCTCGAGGATAAGCAGAATAAATAATGGATGGTTTCTGAATTTCAAGTGACCATTTTTTCTTTGTCAAACAATGCCCTAGTGATAATATTTGACCTTTCTCAGCTTCACAAATTAAATAAAACAGGTTTTTAACACGTTTTATGAGATGATTTAAGGTGTTTGAAAACAAAAGCAAAAAATGTAGACTGACATCTAACACACATCTTGAGATTCCTCTGGTTCCTCCTTCGCTTTCTGCTGTTTGTGTTCTAAATGTGTGCTCCGTCCTTGTGAGCCAGACCAAGTGATGAGCTTGAGTTTGTCAGATGCCTCAGCCCCGGGTTGAGGGCCATTTGTCATTGGTGGGATTCATTACATGTGTCCGTAACCTTCTCGGGAGCCAGGCGCTGTGATCACCGCTGACCCCGGTGACAGCCACAGCACCTTCATTATGTCACCGTGGCTACCCTGTCACTACAAAACCCTCTAACTGTCTGGGTGACACCCTTGGGTGAGACTCCAATCTCTCATCCAGAGGCCTGCTTGTCTCAGAGCCTGTCACCATCTTTGAGTGCATATCTCTCTGTTGTGTATGTGTTTACACAAGGCTCCTTTTTGCCTATTACCTCAGGCTGATGTATACAGGGTTCTTATACAGTTTGGTAAAGTTTGGATATTTATAGAATTTGATTTTAGTGTATTCCTAGTGTTTTCAACAACTTGCATCAGGCATTCGTGATAACTGGCAATACGTATTTTACATGACTGTGGAGTTTTGTTCAGCTTTTCTTTGCACAATTAATTCTGCCATTTTGGAGGGGTTTTGAAGAGTCTTGCCACAGCACTGAATGTCAAAATTTTGAGTAAACATACCCATCCATCCATCCGTCCGTCCATCCATCCATCCACTGAGACTCCAAAAAGTTTAATCTGGAGAATATAGGATTTCGACCTGAAATATCTCAGGACATCTGGCCAAGTTGGTCCAGTTTTCTTTCAGGATTATTGTCTGGCAGAAACACATTTTTCCCGCCTGCTATCCTGAATGGGTCACAACCCTTTCCATTTCCTCAGTAAAGATTTTATGCTCATAAACAGTTCCTTTAAATTATCAATCGTTTCCTCCGAGGGACAATAGAAATATGCTTTTCGGGGAGCTGTTTCTTGCCATCTCTAGTCCTTCCCTGTGGGATCGTTTCAGATAGCACACTGGACACTATTATACTATTACCTCTTCCCCTATTTTTATAATCAGCAATTATTCAATTATGTACCATCAGTTGGAGGGTGTTGCCAATGTCACCGCCCCTGGCATTTAGCCCCCTGCTCTCTGTCAGGAGGAGACCCCCCGGGGCCCTAGAGAACGCCTGTGATTAGTGTTGCGTCTGCAGAGAGGTGACAGAATCCCTCTTCAAATATTTTGTCTTCATTTTACGGCTCTGAGATGCAATTATGGAGCAGCAGTTCATTACAGCAGCATGCGGCGCTTCATGTTTTATGCATGCTGCCTATTTAGGGCCTTTATTAACGAGCCAGGGCCAGCCAAGCTGCTACAGACTGTACTGTGAGGTTGTGTAATGGCCACCAGTGCTTGTGTGTTTGTGTCAATGTGTTCGTAAATGCGCACTGGGAGTGGGAGTAAGCAGAAGTGAGAGAGTGGGCAACAGAAAGCAAGCGAGCTGCAATAAAAGATTGGTGGCCGGTAGAAAATAAAAAAAGAATAATTTTGATTGAACGAAAACTGAATGAGGCAGAGAACGTGTGTGGTCAGTGCAGTGGTCACTTCACCACTGTGACCTCTTTATTCCCACGGCTAGACTCATAATACAGCGGCATGGCATTGACGCACACTCGTTTGGCTTTAAGGCGGTGCATTTCGCAGGTAGGGGCGGCAGGGTTGACTAACTACATCTCCCTTAGCAGAAGAAACTCCATCTGCATCCTGCATTGAGACAGATGAGGCCAATTTGGCTCCTTAAATTTCTGGGCTGTGATGGATGTTGGGTAGCCATGAACGCTGAGAGGTTTTTAGAAGAGTGGGGAGAGATGGGAGACAGGTGAGGAAAGGGAGAGAGATCCAAAGTAAGGGGAAGAAACAGGGTAGAAAGGAAACCAGGGTGAAGGAGACTCAGCTGATCATCAGAGCATGGATTGCTTAAATTGATTTATTTGTAGGAATTTCGGAGTTCCCCAGTTGAACAGATTCAGAAAGATGAAATACAAAAAGGAGATGCAAATGGTGGAAAAGCTCAGTTAGATGCTCTACAATGTTGTTGCTTGAATGAGGTCGATGTTCCTGCCATAAGCCTATCCTGCGAGCAGCATCAAATAAGTTAGAACAGAGGCAGATAACATATGAAGAGGCCTTTCCAACACAGAGTTCCTCTGAAAGAATGAAAGTGACTGGAAAGTTTCCTGTAAAAAGATATCAACATCTTAAAATTCACTCAATGCCAAGTTTATTGATTCACATATATATTGGGGTTTCTGTCCACAGATCTTTGTTATTCATTTTGAGTGTCTCCTTATTTGCAAATGTGGTTGCCTGACTTACAAAATATAACAATTCATTGCAAATGTACTAATTTGTAAAAAAAAAAAAAAAAAAAAAAGAGGACTAAAATAATAAATGATTTTTTTTATTTTATTTTATTCAGCCTGCCCTTAGTGAAAATTGTAGAATTCCCTTTTTGGGACATGTCTACAGCAATTCTGCACATTTGCTGAACGTTTTGCAGATACTTCGTTGTAACGTAACTGAAGCTCAGTCAGATTTGATCGACACCATCTGACAAGAGAGGTTATTGAGGCTTGACGGAGCTCTGAATTAGAATATACTTTGTTCTAAACAATAGCATTGTGGCTTTAGCTGTATGCATAGAGTACCTCCCAGTTTAAATTATTTTGCAGCCTCTAAAAGATTTTCTCTAACAGATAAAACTGCCTGTTATGTATCTCCATCCAGAGATATACTCAGAGAGATGTGCAGTGGTAGTTTTTTTTTATTTATTTAACCAGAGCACCACTTGTCAGGTGTGGAGATTTCTGGCAGGCAATTTGTTACACTTGATTTTATTTCAGGGAATCAAGGTAAAGTGAACTGAATACCAACCTATTGCAAGCTTCTTAAATTGTTTTATTTATTAAAAGATTTGTATACAATGCATACTTTTTGTTCCACTTTATAATTGTGTACTACTTTAATTTGATCCGTCGCATTAAAATCCTGATAAAATATGTTAACGTTTTTGCGAGTCACTGTATTTTCTCCTACACAAAACTCAAGTTGTCAGACCGTATTTGCGTACGCATTTGCAGACTTTGGCTAATTGGGCCCCTCAGTGGTAAAGGGCCGCTCCAGCTGCACTTCAGATCAGCTTGGTTTGATAAGAACTACTATCCTCGGGCCTATATAAATATTTGATCAAGTATAATGGAAATTGTCAAATCAATCTAATTGTGCAATGCATTACAAAGACATCAAACTGAAACAAAGCACATATGCTATCATTTCTTTTAACGACTGGGCCAGGCTGGGCTGAGCTGAGCTGGCGGTTTGGTACCCAGGGGGCCTTCCTGCAGGGCTGGAGCAGCTCGCGGCAACACGTATCTCTCTCTCTCTCCCTCTCTCTCTGTCTCTCTCTCTCTCTGCCTGGTCCTACCTCACTCACAATTCATCAAAGAAATCAATTTCTCAAATGTGCACACAACTGTGAGCCATAATTATATTAGGAACCACTGGCAGTTAGCCATGACATGAGAGGATGAAAAAGAGAAGATGGAAGTGAAAATGCTCAATGTGTACATATTTGCATTACCTTTACATTTCAATTTCTGTTTATGAGCTGCTTTAGTTTCATTCCTAAATACCATTCTGTGTCACAATTTTAGAGACAATATTATTCAAATACCCAATATATATATATATATATATATATATTATACCCAATTTTTATTTCTTTCTTTTTACTGGGTGATATTACTCTTGTCAGTGACAGGATGGTTTGCTTTTCTCAGCCTGTATTCTCTGCATCTCACAGCTAATTTAAAGATGGTTGAAAATATATATTTTATATTATTCTTTATTTGCCTCTCCCTTCTCAGGCTTGATATAATAACCAGGTAACATAAACACAAATGCAATATTACGTATGGCAAACAAATTCCTTGATTATTTTTTACATGTACAGTGTCTCGTAAAAGTACCTATTTAGCTTGAAGTTTCTCACATTTTGTCATGAAACAAACACATTTTTGAGAGTTTATGCAAAGACCAAATAATGAAATGTTTTTTTTTGTGTGCTAATATCTGAAAAGTGTAGCGTGCATCTATTTAAAGCCCTCTTGAGTACTCTGCAGGACAGGTTTTCCAATTCTTTGCAAGCTCAATGAGACTGAGCTCACTCTTTGAATATCTACTTTCTAGTGTTGCTTGAATTTTGTGATTGGTTTAGGTCCAGCTTTTGACTGGGTCATTTTAACATTCGAAAATACTTTATATGAACTGCTCCATTATAGCTCTGGTTGTATGTTTGTCCTGCTGAAAGGTGAACACCAACCATGTTTCAAGTCTAGCTGCCTCAATCAGGTTTTCTTCCAGTACTCACCTACAATTAGTTCCATTCACAGTCAGGTCCATAAATATTGGGACATCGACACAATGCTAACATTTTTGGCTCTATACACCACCACAATGGATATCAAATGAAACGAACAAGATTTGCTTTAACTGCAGACTGTCAGCTTTTATTTGAGGGTATTTACATCCAAATCAGGTGAAAGGTGTAGGAATAACAACAGTTTGCATATGTGCCTCCCACTTGTTAAGGGACCAAAAGTAATGGGACAATGGGCTTCTCAGCTGTTCCATGGCCAGGTGCATGTTATTCCCTCATTATCCCAATTACAATGAGCAGATAAAATGTCCAGAGTTCATTCCAAGTGTGCTATTTGCATTTGGAATCTGTTGCTGTCAACTGTCAAGATGAAATCCAAAGAGCTGTCACTATCAGTGAAGCAAGCCATCATTAGGCTAAAAACACAAAAGAAACCTATCAGAGAGATAGCAAAAACATTAGACATGGCCAAAACAACAGTTTGGAACATTCTCAAAAAGAAGGAACGCACCGGTGAGCTCAGCAACACCAAAAGACCCGGAAGACCACGGAAAAGAACTGTGGTGGATGACCGAAGAATCCTTTCCCTGGTAAAGAAAACACCCTTCACAACAGATCAAGAACACTCTCCAGGAGGTAGGTGTATCTGTGTCAAAGTCAACAATCAAGAGAAGACTCCACCAGTGAAAATACAGAGGGTTCACCACAAGATGTAAACCATTGGTGAGCCCCAAAAACAGGAAGGCCAGATTAGAGTTTGCCAAGCAGCATCTAAAAAAGCCTTCACAGTTCTGGAACAACATCCTATGGAGAGATGAGACCAAGATCAACTTTAGCAGAGTGAAGGGAAGAAAAGAGTATGGAGACGGAAAGGAACTGCTCATGATCCTAAGCATACCCCTCATCAGTGAAGCATGGTGCTGGAAGTGTCATGGCGTGGGCATGTATGGCTGCCCTTGGAACTGGTTCTCTTGTATTTATTGATGATGTGACTGCTGACAAAAGCAGCAAGATGAATTCTGAAGTGTTTCGGGCAATATTATCTGCTCATATTCAGCAAAATGCCTCAGAACTCATTGGAGGGCACTTCACAGTGCCGATGGACAATGACCCAAAGCATACTGCAAAAGCACCAAAGAGTTTTTGAAGGGAAAGAAGTGGACTGTTTTGCAATGGCCAAGTCAATCACCTGACCTGAATCCGACTGAGCATGAATTTCACTTACTGAAGACAAAACAGACGGGGAAATGCCCCAGGAACAAGCAGGAACTGAAGACCTGTTACAGTAGAGGCCTGGCAGAGCATCACCAGGGATGAAACCCAACAGCTGGTGATGTCTGTGTTCAGGACTTCAGGCTGTAATTGACTGCAAAGGATTTGCAACCAAGTATTGAAATGTATGAGTTTGATTTATGTTTCTTATTCTGTCCCATTACTTTTGGTCCCTTAACAAGTGGGAGGCACATATGCAAACTGTTGTAATTCCCATACTGTTTACCCGATTTGGATGTAAATACCCTCAAATAAAAGCTGACAGTCTGCAGTTAAAGCACATCTTGTTCGTTTCATTTGATATCCAATGTGGTGGTGTATAGAGCTAAAAATGTTAGCATTGTGTCGATGTCCCAATATTTATGAACCTGACTGTATTTTCCAACAGCATGCTATTCCTCAGGATGATGTACAGGGTTAGTATTCTGCCACATATTGTATTTGTCATTTTTCTCAGAGAGTTGAATTTTTATCTAATTTGACCTTTTTTACATTTTTGCTGCAACCCTGTATGACTTATGGCACACTATAACTGAAACATCTGAAGGCTTTCTTTCATTAATGACTGTATTCTTGCCATTCTTCCATTGCAGTTGTGGATCTCTGCAGCAGCCTGAAAGTTATCTCAAGCATCCTAGCTGCTTTTCTCATTAAACCATTGTACAGTAGGTGCACTGTCTTGTTCAGGTAGATTTACAGTTGTGACTGTAACTCTTTCTATTTAGGGATGATGGTTTGTAGATGTTTGGAGGTTAGGAAATGGTTTTTTGTTTTGTTTTTTTGGGGTGGGGGGGGGGGGGTGAAGCTGATATAAATATGCTTCACACTTCTCAGAAATATCTTTGTAGATGGCTTTCGGAAATCAAGGATTTTTTTCCTTCAGCTTTAGAATGATGTACTTTTTGGGGGGATTTAAATACCATCACATTAAAGAATATGCTCTGTCACATGACAAAATTATAAAGTTCAAGCGGTATTAATACTCTTGCGGGGCACTGCTGCTTTATAGCTCTTTCTTCCCCATCCATTTTCCTTCTTTCCATTTTCACTCGGGATCTCTTCTCATCTTCAACATCTGGGCGGTGAGCATGAGCACTCTCTTTCTACAGCTGATGTATGACTTTTGAAAACAATGCTAGGGCTGTGTTATTATTCTGTTTGCTTTGCATCTGACAGGCCTGAGTTAGCGTCCGACTGGGATCCTATCTCATTAGGCCAAATGCGGGGCTAAAACAGTCATAAAAATCATTTGGCAACTGGCAACCCTACTTAGGAGCACCTGTCAACATGCCGGCTAAAGATAAACTCTGCAAATTAGAGTCGGGTCCTAGATTGAATCAGGGAGTAGGGGTAAGGGAGGAGAGATGCCCATATGCTCCTTGTGGCTGGAGACTTAATGGTATGAAGTGGTTTGGTTTATGTGAAGACTTCTTTGTTGATTATATTGATTGTGGTGTTAGGACTTAATCTGTGTGTATATTTTACATCCATCTCTTAGTTCTTAAGATGTTATTCATTAGCATTTCATTAAGAATAAATGTAGTCTGTTAATCCTTCATATTGATTATTCCATTGTTGTGATTTATCTTTTGACACAATAGATCAAGTAAAAAAAGAATTGATCTAGAACCACACCCTTCTTCATTGAGTAATCACACCAGACTCTGACTAAGTATGTTTTTCTTCTATTATCCAGACAAATATTCCCTTGACTTCTCTCTATTACCCCAGCAGACCCCTGTCTTTGCCTCTGCTGTATCACTCTCCTCTCCCCACCCAGTCCAAACATACATCTTTATCAAGCGCCTGTTGTCAGACAACATTAGATAATTAATAGGCCATTTGTCAGGCCTGTGAGAAACATGTTAAAATCTGCGTGCAGCTCCCCAGATAAATCCTGTCACGCACACACAGGCCCCTTTGTTGTGTCAGCCTGCCTTCGGAGCTGCAGATTTACCAATAAAGGACACTCATTATTAATCACAACTAATGCTAATTAATTACAGTAGGTGTGTGAGTGTGGGTGCGTGTGTTTGTGTGCGTGTGTGTGTGTGTATGCATGCAGAGGGACCAGCTCAAAGTTTACATTTCTTGCAAGATGTTAATTGGTAACTCTGTTCAGGGGCCTTAATGGAGTGTTTTCCATTTGGAGAGGGGAGTAATCAACACATAGTGACAAACACAGACAATGCTCTCATTAATTAAGAAGGTGTTTAGCACTGCACTCCCACTATAGCACACACTATACATTTGAGTGTGTTTATGTTTATGGTTAGAGGCTAAGGACATTATGGATAGCTATTTGAAATAATATGACTACAATGACGTTTGGCACTATTATCTGTTTCTATCATGAACTCGGACGCTGTTATTTTTCCAATTATACTATCTAAGGTAATCACATTTTTTGCACTCAGTTATCATTCAAATTACTGAAAAAATATGCACTTTTCCTTTACTTTGTCTATCAATATTTAAATTGAAAGCTGTTTAGATATTTATAACAACTCTTAATTGTAATTATTAATAATTGTAATTCCAACAAACACTAAATTCCATTTCAAAATATCCTCCTAGAATCCAGGCTGTTTTGTTTGAAAACGAAAAACAAAATTGTTTGTGTGAAACTGTATTTTGTAATTGTAAAACTGCATGTAGATTTGAGTGTTTGTGGTTTGTATCAGTCCGTTCCACAGTCACCCCAGTGGGCCCATGGACAAAAAGACTTCCCAAAAGCGGTGTTGAGGCCTTCATTAAGCACAAAGACAGAGTTAATTAGGAAGCTTATTCCCTCTCCTGAGGCCACAAGGCTCCTATATACCCTACTGGGGGAATGTAGGCGAGCACTGACACACTGTAATTAACAGCTCTTACCAAATCAAGAGCAGTAAGTAAAAGATAATCATTTTTATTTTTGCTTTATTTCTGGCCCAGTCTCACAGGATATAAAAAAAAAATAATTGCACAATAAGACCTCACCTAAGTCCTCAAACATTATAGAGGCTCTTGGTATTTTTGTGAATATTTGCTAATTGCTGGGACTATATTGCATTCACACCTCTGTATAAACCACAGCATTGTTTGGTTTTGCTCCATTAGCCTTACCACTCGTAATCTGCCAAACACATGGCTGGTAAAAGTGATAAAAAATGCTGGGAAAGAATACATAACTGTAAGTATAACTTATCAGCAGAATGATCTTATTTATATTTCATATTTATGTAGATCTACATTAGATGTAAAGGCAAAACTCTGAATCTACAGGCTTTGGCTAATGTCCATAGTCTAATAATTAAGTTGAATCATTGACCGCAAACCTTAGTCCTCAAGTCCTACATATAATGGATGTGCCTTTTTTTAAATACACACAGAAGCTGTCTGAATATTGAAAGACATTTAATGGTGTGTTGAACCAGGGACATATCTGAAAATTGCACAATACTGGACTTTAAGAACCGGGGTTTGGGACCCCTGGCTAATGTTGTAACAGGCTTGCTTCATCACTTTTTTGATGAAAAACTAACGAAACATTTCAAAATCCTATGCTAAAAAAACTCAGAGATTTTCCAGAAGCTAAAGCATATTTGAAAGGGGAAAAATTCTAGTTGAAATTTGTTATTATTACTATTTGATTCCATATGCTGATATCGCCCATTCCACACCTTGGATAGCTCCTTGGTATTTTCGGCCCCTCACCAGTTTATATGATCTTGTACCTTCATGTTGGCATTTCAATTATTGCTACTTCCATGTTGTACCTTGAAGCAAATTATTTTACATCCATTTATTTAATTGTTGCATATCGTTCTACTTCTCTTGGCTGTTAAGTATTTTAATAATTTATCGTGATACTCATAAAAATGCTCAAATATATATTGTAATTTAATAGTATAGTATAGTATTTTTAAACGTCTTATATTACACAATTGTTCAAAACATTTGAGGTTCTGCTCCCTATTTTGCCCAATCGACTCTTATTAATTATGACAGATTATGGCCCCAAAGCAAACAAAAATTTTTGCATGGACCCCATACAGGCTGATGCTACGTTTGTATTAATGAGACATACACACAATTCCTTACATGAAGACATGAATACATGACATGAAGTGTAGAGAATGTATTGAAATTTGCTCATATTACTAGGGATGGCTATCATTAGGTTTTATCCGATACCGGTGCCAAACCAGTGCTTAAACGGTGCCTAAAGAATGTAAAATATACAAACTTTGTCCAAATACCCTGTTATTTATTTTTTTATTTTTTTGTAGGGCTGTCAAACAAAGTGTATCTGTGAATTAATCACCATTGCTAAATATGACAACAACAAAAAAACTACAATTTTCTTTGTATTAAAGGGACAAATGTAGATGCAGTTGCTCTTTTTAAAAATTAAATAAAGCAGAAATCAGTTAAGTTTTTGTTGTGAACTCCACAGTCACATTCACAATGCATGTGTGATCAGATATGAAAAATAAAAATGGGATAGATAAGAGAAATGAGAAAAGAAAGGTAGAACTAAGCAAACTATATGAATAAACTTAACATTGGGATATCAGTATTCTGTGTTACATATCACATACATCAAACGTAATATAGACTTAGTAATCACAATTGATCATTTTCCAAAAGTAAACGGCAGATTTTCCAGTTCACCACAACAGGAAATAAACGCTCTTATTGTGAAGAGGTACACTCTACTTCCACTAATATTTAGCACTATTTTAAGTCAGAAAACATTACCATAACTCAATAATTTCGTATTTTTAAAGCAGCGGTATCTCACTATGAAATGTACTGAAGCTATAGAGTGAGCCAACATGCATAAATATACATAAAAGCAGAGCATTTAAATGCTTCACCGCAAACCCCAAACTCTGCACTGCACACACAGCAAACACTGCCAAGCACACACCGGAGCTGACATTCCAAGCGGATGGATAACTCCCACAGACAACTTATGAACTTATCATATCACCACAAAGCCAATACGCGATTAATAATATACTCGCATGTCATTTATGACCACAAACACATGCTGCTGTACAACAAACTGCAGTTTGGCTGGTTAGGAAGGAGAAATGTGGATGAATTATAAACGAGGCGATGTTCTGCGTATGCGTTCAACGTATAAAAAAAGAAAATAAAAAACAGTTAATTCTAGGAAATAATCCACCCGCGTTGGTGCGTTAATTTCGACAGCCCTAACTTTTCGTAGTTTTTTTGGCACAAAGATAGCAATGGTTACCTAATCGCTCTTGGCTGATGGCATGCCCAGAATTCACAGTGCTTGACAAGGACAGAAATGTGTGCTGCTTTTCGGTCTGGCTGCTACCGTTTATGTCTGGTACAGTTTGAGAAAACTAATTTGAGACATTTTGGACTAGAACTAAACTATATTGAGCATTATACATACAAAATATAGATGTTAGGTTTTAAACTCACCACTTTAAAACTTCATACACCTGAATGCATTACAGCTTAAAGGAAAAATTCCAACTTTAAACTTTACAGGAAAGAAGTTTGCAGATTTTACCCTGTTAACATATGATTCTGTTTGGCTGCATTCTCCCTGCGTAACAGCTGAGTTCTTGGTTATCTTTTACAGGGGTTGCCAAGACAAGTCCTAGAGAGATACTATCCTGCATATTTTAGCTGCACCCCTTTCCCCAACACATCTAAATCAAAAGAATGTTTCAGTACAAGGCATCTGTGGAACTGAATGACTGAATGCTGATGGGCAAATTCAGTCATTTGATTGAGCTTTGTTGGAGCAGTAATGCATCTCGACGTTGATGGTTAGTAGCTCTCCTGAACTTGAACACCCCTGTGTTAGATTTTTGTGTATTATTGAAAATGCACAAGTACTTTGAATCAGGAAAAACTTTATTTTCTAGGAACAAAATCTTCTGAGCGCAGTGATAAACAGAGATGCACTGATCAGTTGTTGCGTGAGTCCAAACTCCACTCTCTTAAAAGCTTTGACCTCCAAGAATGGATTTTAGCTAATTAGGATTTATTTGTATCAACAACAAAAAATAACTCTAGAAGATAAGCATGAGTACCAGCCCTCACAAGGTTTTTACATTATTCCCAAAGACACCTATGTAAGTAATACAGTTTAGGCATTGCAGTGCATCCAACACAAGCAGATATATTTTGAAAGCTTTTGAAGATGTATGCTTGTTCTGTTTATTAGTATGCTTGCCATAAGATATTTAAGCTACTCTGAACAGTTTCCATACCAGTATGCTAACAAACATGAATCAGTGGCTAATATTTTTTACTTTGAGGCTTATTTGACACAAAGCAAAACGTATCAGCTTTATTTTTAAGCTCTTTAAACACACTATATTTCACTTGGCGAATATAAAGAGTAAAAGCAATAATCTTATCATTGAAAGCTGGGTTATCATTACAGGAAGACAAAGCAAGAAAGATGGGATTTCTGAAAAGAGCAAGGAAAGAAGGGGTTAACTATGTCCACAGGTAGGTTATTCTCTGTAAACATATGTATCCATTTGTCCCGTGGGTTTGTTCCCCTGGCGTCCCGTCAGCGGTGGCTGGGTCACACCTCCATTAGGGGCTTTGTCATAGTGATTAATAGCTCTTTCTATCATCTTTAATTCACTCCCTCATGATGGCGGCGCTGCTCGCTGCTCGGGGTAATCATGTGATGTATGAGTCTGCCCAACACCTTGTGGCAGAGGTGAAAATCATTCCACCCATGCAGATAGCAGGCCTGGGAACTAATGTTTTCCCTCCTAATAAAAATTAATGCATTTGATATCAAGTGCAAGCACTTGAATATATAAAATATAAGCATTTGTGTCTATGTCTGTATGCATGCAAAGTGTAATGATGTATCTTCCTTTGTTAATGGCTAATTTAGTCAGGAAGATGAAGCTGTTTCCCTAATATTTCACATAATGTTTTATGTTGTATCATTTGAATACCTGCATTTTCTTCTACACTGCCTTTTCAAAGGTGTTTACTTTAAATAGGGTCGGGCAATAAACTGAAAATTTACCGATTCCAAAATTCAAGACTTCAACCAACGTAATTTTGCCCATGTCGGCATATTCTGTTTGTTAAAAAAATGAAAAAGATGTTTTTTAGTTTAGCTATTCTCATGTCCCTTTAAGATGCTGTCTTTACTACTACTAGAGATTGGATGGGGTGTAGTCAAGTGACTATGCAGTGATGTGAATTGGAAGTGTTGCCAATGTAGCTACTTTATTGAAATATTTAGCAAGTTTTTAGACCCCTTTAGCGACCCTTTTTCGAAAAAGTGACTAGAGAAAACTTTAAACTTTACAGGAAAGAAATTTGCAGAATTGACCCTGTTAATATATGCTTCTGTTTGGCTTCACTTTCCCTGCATAATGTTACACAGGCCCGCTGGCTGTATTGTAAGGCAGATTTTTATGCTAAAATTAGTGATATAAAAACACAACTCCAAAAGGTAAAACCTTCTAACAGTTTCAACCCAACCGTACAACAAAAATTGGTTACAAAAAAACCCAAAACTCTGCAAAACCTTTTAATTAAAAAAAAAAAGATATATACCTCTCTCCTACCACATCCGCTATAATTTACTGCAATTATGCAAATTAGGCCACTATGGTACATCTAATATTGGGGGGGTGGGGCTAGAGCTGGTTATGGAGGAAAAGGAGGCACACCCCCTTTTGGAGAGAAAAAAATGGTTGGGGAAGTTGTCGTCCATGTCTTATTGACAAATTAAAAGTTTAAATTTTTAATTTTAACATATACAAATCTGAAAATGGTTATGTGTTAGCATTCTTGTCTAACTGGAAGATGAACCTCCATCCCAATCTCAAGTGTTTGCAGCCTTTGACATGTCTCCTTTGAGCTAACCCACTTCTTTATCTTCTGAAGAAGAGCAACCTCACAACATGATCCTGCTACCAGAATGTGAATAAGATTATCATGGTGAATTGTGATTTTTTTTTTTTTTTGTTACTTCTTACCAGAACATCTTCTTCCACATGTTTCCTGTCTCCTGAGTTGTTGTTTTTGATAGCCCCCCAAGGGCCCATTAGCTGTTTCCAGTGATGCCGGTAACACGTTACTTGGTATTGCATTACTCCTAATATGACCACTTTTACAGTATTGACTAATCACGTTTTAAACGCGTTACTATTTCCATACAGGTAATCAGATTAAAGTTACTTGTTCAAGTCTCTGTAGGTTACTATTTTTCTAATTTTCTTCAGCAAAAAGATATAGTTGGTACATGGCGGCAAAAGCATTAAGGGAACTAGCAACAATAAATACGGTCCTACCTTCAACAACATGGCTGCCGAAACAGCTGATAATCTTCTTTGCAGTCGCCATGTTTATTTTGGCCTGATTCTGAATTCCGTACTCTGTAGGCCTACTCGACCCCCTAGTAGGACTCTCCAGTAGTACGTGCAGGGAGCAAACAAATACGTCCCCAAGATACAGTTTATTCCTTCATATTTCCTGTTGTCAATTTGAGGTTAAAAGACATGTATATTTCCGGCCTAACTGTTAAAATGCACTTCCAATAAAGTGAGTATTGGTAAAACTGGATATTGTGTTTATCTTGAGGCAGTGTTATTGGGAGCTGCTGAAAGTAACTAATAAAGTAACTTGTAATTGAACTTAGTTACTTTAAAAATAAAGTAATAAGTGAAGTAACAGCTACTTTTGGAAGGAGTAATCAGTAGTCAGTAATCATATTACTTTTTCAAAGTAACTGTGGTAACACTGGCTGTTTCTGAAATAAACTATTTTTTGTCTATCCCAACAGTTTAGGTAGATACCCATGTCTTGGTAGGTTTGTAGTTTGCCAAACTCTTTCCATTGTGGGCTGTGGGCTGAAAGGTGGGCTGTTTGATGCTCAAAGCTTAAATTAACCCAGTTTTAAAATTATCCACAAATTAATCCCTGGACAATCCGCTATGTTTCTTGGTATTCATGATACTGTTTCTTTACCAACAGAGAGCCTAACAGAGATATATTTTGAGATAAACCAAAATACATATAGCTTAACTCTTGTTTCTTAATTAGATCATTTAAAATTACATATAAATTTCGTATATCACAAATGGGATGCTGCTCTCAGCTGGAGTTCCCCTTCTTTACTCTGCATTCCTTCTGTAATGAGGGGCGTCACCTTGCACTAATCAAGTAATGTTTATCATTGTACAAATAAATAGGACTACTTGCTTTACAGAGGTCAGGACACAGAAATACATGCACACACAAACACACATCGCTATCAGACGATCTGTGCAAACTGTCTCAGTTGCCCTTTGCAACTAAGCCGTTCCACGGTCTTTGACTTTTCAATCATCTACACGTGAAACCACAAATATTTAAGCATATGAACACAGCCTATTTGTTTTCGTCCAACATTTACTTTACAGAAACGTATATGTTTATGAGCTAAAATGCTCTCATTGAAGCCAGTGGACCGAGAGAATATCTGGCCTGAATCAAATATAAACCTCGAGCCCAGCACACCAGGGGAAATGTCAAGAGGAGAAACAGCAATGGAGGGATACAGTTACCTTTAAAAGCCCTTGTCCCTCCACCATATGGCAGACTTCTCATCTAGGCTTGTAACCATGTTACACAGTCTGCATGCTGAAATTCACTGCATGGACTCCCAGAGCTGCAGTACATTGAATTTCATGCCTAGTCCAGCTCAGTCAACTATTTAAATCCCTTTCCCTCTCAGAGAAACCTGGACCCACACAATGCATGTGCCAAACACACAGACCCTGTAATCAGGTGTTCCATCAAGGAATTACTTTAAGATATATTCAACTTGTAGATGTTGTATGTTTCTATAAATACTTTCTATACAACATAAAAAAACTGACACATTTGCAACAGTAAATTGAGTCAGCACTCTGTGCTGTTGTAGAGATTTTTTTTTTCCTAGCAGCAAACACATTTTGACAGCACTTATGATTCCTAACTGGAAGAGGAAAACAACATATGTACTACTTATTTTGCATTTGACACCTTTGCATTCCTTTTGGCATATTTTGTGCACTGACCTTGAAGTACGATTGGCTGATAGATATATGAACGTTGTGCTGTGGGCTTTGTTTTGCCTTTCTTTAATCACAAAAGTAATATGGTTTTATAAAATCCTTGAGGTACTTTTCAGGTTGGTGCTTGACCACATGTTGCCAACCACAGTGTCCTTTTGAGTCGATCAGAAGTATTGTTAATTAATGTCCAGTGAGCACACTGTTTGTGTGCGTGTATCTGTTTGAATTAATGAATCCGCATCTGACAGCACAGAGGTACAGTGTCACACAGGAAGCCCTTCAAGAATGTTCCTTCGAGCAGGGATGGGTTGTTGAGCCTCATTAATGGAGCCCCCTCTCCCCGTGACCTGTCAGCCCATGTTAGGCACAGCTCAACGCAAAGCGGCAGATTCCTGTGGATCATTTCCGGCTTTTAGTGTCCGTCTGTCTCGCTGTGTGACACCTGGTCGGCAGTCTGTCTTGTTAACTTGCTTGTTCATCAGCCTCAATGCTGATTTGTCTGAAAGCGTATTTGGCTTTGAGCTGATCTGGTGCCTTCGTTGTGGCTACATCTGGGATTAATTATCTGCCTGTTCTTTTACCTTCACACTCAAACTAATTGTCTGTTTTAGGTTTATCTGTGTTTCTTTCCACTTACATTCAGTACCTAAACACTTTTGACTATAATTTCTCAACAGTTATGCCTTGCTCCATAGTGGACTGTCAAAACTGGGATTAATTTAATCTCTCTGCCACCATTAAAACTCACCTGCCTATTTTGGCACGCTGACGAACCCGGAGTGGACATAGGGGACATACTTCTACATCCTGTTTAGTTCTATTCACAATTAACCCTCATGTGATTCTGTCTGTTTTTACTGCATGCTGGAGAAAGAGTTCATGAAAAGGAAATATAAAACAGTCAACACTGTACATTGTTGAGCAGATCATGCTTGCCAACAATGGCATCAATGGAACCAAATAGCAAACATGACCTGTTTTTGCTGTAGAGCGCACTAGCTTGTTATTGATCTGGTAGTCTCATCCTAAAGCTTACACGATTGATGATAAAGAAAGCCATTTGAAACAATTAAAAGAAGTTCCATTTGCAGTTTGCAACAAGCTATGTGGGGGATTCAATTGAGTTTTCAATTCAGTTTATTTATATAGCGTTAATTCACAACAGATGTCATCTCAAGGCACTTCAACACAGTCATTTCAATACAATTATACAAACATTCCAATCAGTTACAACTTTTCTGTGTGAGGAATCCCAGTAGATTGCGAGTCATTGACGTGAAGTTGTGCCTCGTCTTTGCAGACTCTGACCACAGCAATCCCTCACTAGCTCCTCATACTGAATAAGCATTTAGCGACAGTGGAGATGAAAAACTCCCTTTCAACAAGAAGAAACCTCCAGCACAACCTGGCTCAGTACAAGCAGTCATCTGCCACGACCGTCTGGGGGTTTGATACAAATGAAAAAGGGGAAGAAGTTGCTCTGGTCAGATATGACTAAATTGAATCCATCTGGCTTACATGCAAAAGACTGTGAAAACTAACCCTGCACATCACCTCGAGCACACCACCTGAAACATTGTGGTGGCATTGTTACACAATAGAATTCTTCAAAAAAGAATTTAATTTAACACAGAGAATTACTGAAAGGAAATAGGCCGAAGGATTCCAAGAGTTGGGGTCAAGCTTACCCTTCAAGTCGTACACAGCCCATCAGAAGAGCAATTAAATTGCAGCTCATTGGCCAGTGTCCAACAATAGTTTATACTTGCATACAACATACCTAAATCAAACAGCTGTATTGCTTCATAAACATGCAATCAAATGAGAAAATTAACTGTTGTCTGATGTTTGTAAGCAGAGACGTATCTAAAAGTAGCAGTACATCAGTCCTTAAGGACTGGGGTTTTAGATCTTTGGCATAAATTTGAAGTATGTTCATGTGTTTGATTGAAACATATCCAAATGAAAACTGGTGATTTGCCAGGTTAAATGGGCCTATATTTTAATATTTTGCACAAACAATTGAAAAGCATGAATCATTTTCTATTCTTTTCACAATTATGTAATAATGTGTGTTAGTTCTATCACATAAAGTTTTTTTTATTCCAATCTGACAACATTTGAAAAATTTCAAAGAGTGTGAATATTCCTTTCTGGCACTGCATCATTTATATCTGTTGCTGCTTATGTCTTTATGGCTCATGTTTTGTTGTTTTTTTCTTCATCAAAGCCAATCTCATTGCAAAAAAAATTGTTTTGTCTCAAAATCCATTGACAACCAAACATAACTTAACATCACCCTCTAATATATTTATTGTTTTCATTCATAGGTGATGGCAATGAACACTTTGGCTTCTGTACAAGCAACATGTTGGACAACACGTGTGGCTCCGATGGTGATCCCACACCTTCTTCAGTCCTGGCAGATGACCCATTGTCTGGTGACGAGTCTTCACCTCAGTCACTTCAACAAGCAAGCATCTTTTTCCATCAAGACAATTTAACCATTCCTCTGGACTTTGAACTGAGAGAGTCAGCAGTTCCAGGTGCAAGTCTGGGTATCTGGAGCCGCCGAAAGGTTTATATAGGTGAACGCTTCGGACCATATGAGGGTGTGCACACCCCTTGTCTCCAAGACTCCACACAGGGTTGGGAGGTAAGAATATACATATCTTTTGCTTTTAGTCAACAGATCAATTCATGAAAACAAAAAAGGAATTCGTTTGACAATTGAAGGCCCCCTACGAAGGCCTGTCCACACTGTAAAGAATGTTTCACAAAAAAAGTTGTTTCATTGCTGCTCGATAAAGGCCATAAAAAGAAAAAAAAATATCCAGAGCAGTGGGGCGGGTACTAAAACATTAATAAACATTAGCTGTTTTTGATTTTGTTCTAAATTGATGGTTTTTATTTCAGGTTCAGTATATCATTCTGAGTTGGCAAATTCAAGCAATTCCTACAAAAATTAATGAATCCAGGTTAAATAAATGTGTACCTATAATAGTGTTTTAAGCTTTATTGCTAGTACAAACATCAACATTGTAGCCACATTTTTTTTTCTCCGCATTGGCAGTAGCTTGTTTCTGACAAAGGGGGTTTTCCTTGGCCAGTGTACAGTTCTAGCTTTCACATAGGTTCTCTTTTTATTTCCTCCCATGTTGTAATGTTCACATTTAGCCCAGTGACCACAAGGCTGTTGCAGTCATTTGTTACTCAGTGAGGTAATGTTAGCTCTAAAAGAAAGTGAGTTGAGGTTCTGCTCTTAGCTCAATTAAACTGAAAAGCCATAAAACCCTCCTTCGTTCCAGTTAGGGACCCAGTGCAAAATCACATATTGGTCAGCAGACACAGAAAAAAAAAATCGATGGCAGGGTCACTGGACAAGGTCAAAAGGTTAGACGCCGGCCCCGTCAGTGTCAAGCTTGCTGCGTTTTATGAAGCGGTGTAAGGGGGGCTGCCAGAGTATTAGCCTAATTTAGTCTCCCTGAATAGATCCTTCCTAATTTAAATAAGATGGGCACACATTCAGATGCTTTGTCCTTTTTGAGACATTCATGAAGGATAGCTGACCATGCAGATGTCAAAGTACAAAGTCAAACGTTTCCATAAGATTAGGATTCAATATAACTACTCCACCTTTTTCTAGCCTGATTACTTTTTACAGTGGGTTTTAACTTAGTGTTAAATAAATAAACTATTTTCACACTTCCTTTCTTTATAAAATTGCAACCAATTTCTTATGTATTAGCTGACAGGAGTGGCACAACATACAAATGTCTTTTCAATAGAAATGTGCTGAAGCTTTCTGTTTCTATTCAATTTATTCCAGCATTATTTATTGAAATGTGTCCTTCATAAACTGCTTGAAGAATTAATCTAGCTTTATCTTGTTTCCTCAAGAAGAAGATAAAGGAAAATCGGGTTTCATGAATTTTAATCCAGTTGTAATTTATGTAGATCCTAAATAATAATTTGTATGTATGTGTGCATGCATGTGTGTCCACTTATGGGTGAGTGTGTGAGTCAGGATGTGAAGTGGGGGTTTGAGGGGAAAGATGGGATTGTGGCGAGGCAGCACTGTATCACAGTGTTTAATTACCATCTTGACAGCAAGCAATAACTCTTTCCATTAAGTAAATAAGTTGTAAAGAATTTATGATGAAATGCCACATTATTCAGAATGGATATTCAGTGATGACATCCCTCTGCATTAAATATGGTAAATGCCATTAAGCCCCAGTGAACCCCGCCACCCCCCACCCCCCCCTTTCCAATGCCCGCTCCGTAGGCACTCGCTCAGCCTCCGTCCCGTCTGCAACGCATCAATATGCCAATAACCCTACGAAGGGTCTGTAAAAACAAAATTGATTTGGTAAATGTGAGTGAAGACAGATATGTTTGCTTTCATCATCAATTCTGTGTGGTGCAGCTAGGTGATGTCACCGGCCGGGGAGCGATAAAGTGGCGCGCCCACCTGGAGCCTTTGATGTAGTGCCCCGAGTGGCCCAAGCCAGTGATGACAGACAGGGGGAAGTTTGTCACCATGGAGGCCACCGGTCCTCTGCTCCCTCACCATAAATTTAGAAGCCTTATTCATAAAGGGGACAACTGAGTTATGGCATCTATGATGCTTTATGAATACAGGAATGGTGACTTATGGGAAAGATAGCTTCTGTAAATAAGGGATGGAAAGGCAGCTGTGGAAGGTCTGTCAAGCTCTCCTGTACTGTTCTATGCAGAAATAAAGAGTTCGCACTTTGGAGTGAAAATTTGCAAACGTGTCCCTGTGTGTGTGTGTGTGTGTGTGAGAGAGAGAGAGAGGGAGAGAGAGAGAGAGAGAAAGAGACCCCTCTAGAAGTTTTAATAATATCCAATGAAGTCATGAAAATAGTTAAATCGATCATTTAGAGAGGATTTTGATTTTGATATTAATTCAGGAGAAAAATATTTGGGATATCTAAAATAAAAATGCACCTATAATTATGTAATTTTAATTATTATATACTGCACATCATTCCTTGGAGACTTGTAATGTTTTGTCAGAATCTTTAGAATATTAGTCACAAAGCTCTGCTGCACAGTAAGTCTTACATTCTACAGTTTAAAAGTATTAGTTCAAGGCTGAAGATTTTAACAATAATTCATGTAATTAAAGATGAAAAAGAAACTGTCAAACATCTAAAGCATAATATAATTTGTTTTAACAGTGCCCTCCACAAATATGAGCACTCATGGTAAAGATGTCTAAAAAGCCTTAAAATAAATTCATTTTTTATTTTTACTTGCATATCAATGGATCAAACTTTATTTATAAAGAACTTTTCATACAAAATTCCATCTCAAAAGGCTTTACAGATTAAAATGACCCCACATAAACCACATTCCTATCCCTCCCCCTTAGAATTAAAAACATGCTCAACGTTATACCCAACCCAACTCCCATGCACGGACACTTTTAAAAGCAACAAGGACTTAAAAGTAAACAAGGACTCACACTCATACATCACACTCATTAATTTTTAAATCCAACCCCTACTTTTGTATATTTCGTATATTTTAATTAAGAAAAATTAGCAAAAGTTACTGGCGCCACATATATTTTCATCCGTAACAAGTCTTTAAAACTATTGTTGGAGTTTCATGTAAGTTTAACGTTAAAGAGGCATTGGCTACATCACCTGATCAAAGTGGTGTAGCCACTAAAAAGAAGCTATTAACAATTGCTTCCACATTTCTAAAGAGTCGTGTGGTCAAAAAACATTGCCTGACTGCAAAGGACCTTTAGTAACTCTGGGTTTCAGTTTGCATAAAAAGACACGAATGAACACTTCAAGGAGCTCATGCCTCAGCTCCAAAGCATATCCCACTACTGACCCAAAAGTACAAGAAAGTTCAGATCCAGGTTGCTTGAAACAATTTAAACACATATATTTGATCTGTTTTATGATCTGTTGAATACAATAAAAAGAACACAATGCATACAGTGAAACATGGCAGTTGCTGACTTATGCCCTGGGGCAGCTTTGCACTGAAAAGCTGGAGGGTATGTCAGGCAAGATGGATTTTATCATGCTGTCTGTGCAGAAGCTGCAGTCAGGTGTCACTCAGCCTTCAAACAAAACAATCATCCCAAACATTTCTCCAACAAGGTTTGATTCAGAAGAGGTCATTAAATATACTAGACTAAGCATTATAGTCACCTACCTTGATCTTCACTGCAAATCTCTACTGGAATTTAGAAAAGGCAGTTGCAAAATGCATGCAGAAATGATGTTCACAATGCAAGCCCTGATATTCCTCAGCTTTTCAGTTGAACCCAAAAGGTATTTGACAGGAAGCTGAGGTTGTCCAAAATTACAATTGTTGTTTAATTTGGAAAAAGAAAATATTAATAATAATAATTATATTAATAATAATAATAATAACAGATTTTTATAAGCACATTTTTAAGAGACACAAGGATAGTTTACAGCATTAAAAAACTCAGAAAATACCACAGCAAGTTAAAACAACATTAAAGAAAGACTCATAAAACCCACAAGAAAACGACCCAAAAACCCAAACAAACCATAAAAAAATAAGCACAATAAAATAACAAAGCTCATAAACAATAGGCAGTTTTAAACAAGTGAGTTTTGAGTCTGGATTTAAAAGTGGAAAGGGAGTCAAAGTTTTGGATGGCTAGAGGTAGAGAATTCCAGAGTTGGGGAGAAGGGCACCTGAAAGCTCTGCTCTCCATCAGCTAAGATGGAAAGGCAGGAGAGTGGATTTGCGAGACTATGTGGATCAGATCAGATACATCTGGGGGAGAAAGACTGGATGGCCTTGAGGGTAAAATTAAGGACTTTGAATGCAATACCATGCTTACAGGGAGCCAGTGGAGTTGTTGAAGAATATGGGTGATATAATTAAATATGGGGGTTTAGGTGATGATGCGGGCAGCAGAGTTCTGAACCAACTGGAGTTTATAAGGGGACCTTTTAGGGAGACCAAACAAAAGAGAGTAAAAATAATCACTTCATGAAGCTATTGGACCATGACTGAGATTAGAGGCAAGTGGAGGGGGGCGCAAAGACAATGAATATTACAAAGGTGAAAGTAGGAAGTGGATGTTATTGATATGGGACTTAAGTGAAAGAATGATGTCATGGATGACATTTAGACTCTTAACCTTGGAAGTAGAAATAGAGGATGCTTCAACATAGAGAGCAAAACTTGCAGATTTGGACTACGTTGGTTTAGTTCTATTAAGTAAGATTTCTGCCAATGTCGAGTTTAAAAAAAGTTAGAGTTGAACCAGTATTTAATTTCAGGAAGGGAGGGTGGTGGAAGAGAAGATATAGGTTTTGAATACAAGTAAAGCATGGTGTCATCCACAAAGCAGTGAAAATGAATCTTACATTTCAGAAAGAATGTGTAGAAAGGTAAATAATGAAGAGAAG
The DNA here is from genome assembly GCA_028564705.1 of Apricaphanius iberus. Classification (NCBI taxonomy): domain Eukaryota; kingdom Metazoa; phylum Chordata; class Actinopteri; order Cyprinodontiformes; family Aphaniidae; genus Apricaphanius; species Apricaphanius iberus. The sequence continues at coordinate 333,936 of JAPXFQ010001213.1, forward strand.
GGGCCCCAAGAAATAACCCTCGGGACACACTTCTGCTAACTGGGGTTGGGTCGGATCTGAAAAATTTGAGTAGTACGAACTGAGAGCAGTCTGAGAGATAAGAGTGGATCCAGTTAAATGCAATACGGGAAATGCCAATGGATGAGAGGCTGTCAAGGAGGATGGAATGAGGGATGATGTCAAAAGCTGCTCGCAGATCAAGGCGAATGAGGATGGAGAGTAAACCTGAATTACCTGCAGTATGGAGATCATTAGTGATTTTTATAAAAAGGCTTTTCTGTACTGTGACCAGGACGAAAACAAAACTGAACAGGATTCATAGGGATTGTTTTGAGTCAAATTAGAAAGGAGTTGAAAAGAAACTACATTTTCCCAAATTTGTTAAATGAAAGTTCTAAATTAGAAATGGGGAAAATGTTATTGAATTGTTTGTATCTGAACCTTGTTTTTTTCTATATGGGAGCAACTGCAGCAATTTTGAGTTGATATGGAACTATAACAGTAGTGAGAGGGAAGTGGATGATGACAATATTTATTGTGTTGAGCTATTTAGAGATTTTTTTACTATTATTTTTAGATAACAAACATCTTCTAGTTTGTTTTTTTTTTCTTTTACCAGTTGCACAATTGCTTGTAATGATGCCCATACTTGTAAAGACTACCTTGGTAAATGAATATATATATATATATGGTAAAGACTACCTTGGTAAATGAATATATATGACCTGAAACCTAAAATAACAGCTGAAAACCAACAACCAAAACATCTAATAAGCAAATTGAAATTTCAGCTTCAAAGTTCTATATCAAATAAAGTTTGATGATGACCTTGAGTCTGTCACATTTGGAAGATAATGATCCCTTTTATAAGATGGTCATGACTCTGATTAATACAATAGCTCAAAGGGATTTAAACAATGGGGTGTTGTTGTTTTGTATTTATTTATTTTTCAGTTTCAAGATTAAAAATAAAAAAGAGCCATAAAAACAAACTATTGTTATCAGTGGTTAATAGTTAGGGTGATGGTGAGGTGGCCTGCACTAGCTTGCATATTTGCATGTTTTTTCTTAGCCTTTTTAAAATAATTCTTAATGCCTGGATTCCCACTAGTACATATTCTGTTGTCCCTCTCTCTTTAGGAGTCGTTGAGACACATTGAAATTCAAACTTCATTCGTGTCTATCCTCTTCTCAAGGAGCAACAACAATGGGACAGGGAGTCTGAGTGCAGGAGTGAGCTATCCGACACTGAATGAGTATTTGGGTTCCCCCCAAACTTGCAGCCCCATGGGATGGGTTTAGAAAGCTGGGTTCCTCCTGCTGTAAGGGGGCAATGGGTGGAGCAGGTTAGGCATATGAGAAGGGCTAGGTTGGTGAGACGGGGGAGCTCAGGGTCTTTGTGCACCTCTTGAGTGGAAAGGAGAGGTTGAGGCAATGGTGGTGGGGAGGTGGAGAAGGAGATTAGCACTGATTGTGAATGGGTGTAGAGGATTAGTTGGCTGGGCAGGATCTATTCTTGCTCTGGCTGTCTTCTCGGCCCCCTAGTCTTGAGAGGATGGGAGGGTTGAAGGAGGTGTGACGGCAGATGCTTGACTAGGAGGAGACCTATCTTTTCAATTACCACTGACAGAAAACTTCGGATTTTCATTAATCAACATAAAAATACATACATTTATGCAAAACAATTGAGAGAAATAACTGCTCTGGAGATTAAATTGAAATGAACCTTTTTGTGATGAAATAATCCACCACATTATGTTTTATCAGTTTTAGGTGTTCTGATGTAGTATACTGCCTTTGTTGTTGATGCCATCATCATGAACACTTGGAACAGTTTTCTGTGCATGCATGAGTGTGAGAGTGTAGAAGGTGGGCGTTTCAAGTGGGCGTAGCACCGTGCACGGATAAGCCGCTGTCCTGAATGAATGCAGATGTCTCTGGCTGGCTGTCCGCCTGTCCCCTGTACACTGACGGCCCGTCACCTCTCTCTGTCACTGGAAGAAAGAGCCACTCTCAGTCTTGGCCAAAAAGCCCCCTCTCTAATCCTGCGGACCCCACTACCTCCCCGTTCACTGTCAGCATAGATGGTCGTGCCCACAGCAGCGCTTAGAAAGACAGGCAGTAGGGATGAACCTCTCTGTCACTCACGCAGTCTCTGAATGGACACACATCCTCACCTTTTCACACATGCAGACTGACATAGACTTTTCAGAAATTCAAAGTGGAAAAGTCTTGCATCTACAAAGACCTTGTGAATGGCTGTTGTCAAATGGACTGTGGCACAGGAACACAGCGGCCGCGCAGACACCACTGTGGGAACTTGTGAGAAGAGAACCAACTGAGAGTCGTTGGGTAATGATGAAGGAGCAGTTTATAATACACACTTTGTCGTCACTGGCACCAAATGAATCACCACACAGACAATGAAGTCAAATCTTGTCTAGAGCTGTCCTGCCAAGGAAACATGTATAACATTGCAACAAGAATTCATTGCATTTATGTCTCTGATCTCACAACTGCTGCTTGATTTGGTTCAGAACATTTTCAGTTCATTCATTGGATATCTTTAGTAATCTAAAACCCTTTCCAATAATTTGGAGAAATATTTTTATTACACTTACTCTTCAAAACCAATGCAGTAAGAAGTGTTAAATTAAACATAGGAATTGGCGTGTATGAGGACTTTTTCAAAGCAAATTTCCCAGCTTTACGTTGTATAACAAACAGAAACCTGTGTAGGATATGTCTATAATAGTGTTTGGTGAATCTTTGACACAATAGGTATTTTGGTTGACAGCCAAAATCCCAATACAATAAATTGTGGATAAGGGCAGTTTATCACAGTTATATTTACTGCAGTTTTCCCCCCAAAAAGTAGTAGTCGCTTTGAAAATAGTATCACTATAGAGAAGAAATGATTGGATAAGTGTACTTTTTTTATGTAGAGCTACATTCAGAGATGTACTTGTTACCGTTTTTGTGAAAAGCTAAGACACTAAACTCCATTCTCTTAACCAAATTCTCAATTTCTTACTCTTTAACACAAAACTTTGAACAAATTCTCAGTCACCAACACTGGCAGCAAAATTTGAAGGTGTCATCTCTTAGACACAGCTACTCAAAATTCAACACACATCTATATGGTGATGTGATCAAATCATTTGGACTGGATAAAAGTCAGTTCAGAGTGCACATGTGACACATTTGAATCTATAATGGATATACACACACAGAGAAACAGGAGGGAAGAGGACGACCAAGAACAGTCATTACGGGTGAATTTCAGCCAACTATTGTACATTACGTATTTTGAATCTATAAATTAAAGTTGTTTTAATTTTGGTGCTTCCATCTGTTTTTAATACTTTTTTTTAATTTTGTTTTCTACATCCAGCACTTCGTATCTCTCTAATCACATTGTTTGTTACTAAATACTCTTGGAATACTTTCATGTTAACTACAGGTCCTAAGTCTTCAGTCATATGTTCCAGTGTCTAACGAATGTTCTGTGGTGACTACATTTTACTTGTAGTGTGTGAATGAAGTGAATACGGTGTTTGGTTTTGAACAAATGATGTATAGTTTTGAGGGGAACACTTGATTTTGATGGAAAAGTCTGCGGTTTGGTGAATGTTGTTCAGATTTTTGGATTCGTGTTTAAAGTTTTAAGAAAATAAGTGGAGGTTTCAAGAAATGTGATTTAGAAATTCATTGAAAAACTGTGGTACTCTGTTACCTAACTCTGGCTCACTCGTGCATACATTTCTTGAAAATGTCATCAGTAAAGATGAAACATCAAGCAGCTGCTTATTTACTTATTTGTTTTAAATTAACTTGTTTAAACCTGGTGAGCTGCCAAACAACCATGGACTGTTAACTTTGTGCACCAGAGTGCACAACCTCATCTTTATTAAAACTGCTCCAGGAATGCCTTGAGTCATGTGTATCTACTTTTGTCTATGAGGTAGATGAGCTTCTAGTCCACTGTCACTGAAGCCTGATTTTCCTGCATGGGAGAGACGCCCATTGAAAATACCAAAGACGAAGCTGAAGGTCTGCACCCGTCTGTTGACTGATAATCCCTTTCTTTGGGTTAATCTGTTGTTTGTTGGTGGTGTTTGAGGGTTGAGGGTGTCTGTTTGTGTGTGTAGAGGGGTACTGACATCCTAATCTCCTGTGAGATGAAGCATTTACTAGACAAGGTGTCCATGTGAAGATTCCTCTTCAGCTAAAACTCTTATGTTTTACATAACCCGCTCTAAATGAAGCAAATTATTAAAAAAAAATATAAATAACTTTACATTAATTCTAATTTCCTTCTTCCCTTTGTCCCTTATGTTCTTTCCCTTACTTCCTTTTTTTCCCCTCATTCAGTGTCTGGGTTCTCAGCAGGGAGGGGAAGCTAGTTTAACTAACTGAACAAAGTCAGAATGAATGGCAGAAGGACAAAGGCAGGCATGAGTGGGGGCCATGCCAGTCAGAAGGTAAAGCCAGCAGCACAATACCAGGTGAAAAAGGCTATCCTTAGGGGTCGGACCAAGCAGGGCAAAGTTCATTAGCCTCATTAGATCTAAAATAAAGTAAGGAGTTGTTTAATTGAAAAAAAGGGGGGTCAAGAAAAGGAATAAACTTTATGCAGAGGAAAGGAGGATGATTTCAAGCTGCATTGCTCAATAACCTAATGACACATGTCTAGACAGCAACAGATATAACAGTTTATAAGCAGGTGCACTGACTCATCGTCAGGATATAAAAGCTATTGCCTCGTAACACACATTTCGATATTTTTTTCTTGAGCTGTTACAGTCCACTGAATACTCAGAAAGAGGAAGGAAGCCACACAGTCTCTGTCAAATAAATTTTTATGGTCTTTTTTTTTCTTTTAATGGGAAATCTACAGAGAAAAGTGAAAGGAAAAAATAAAGAAGAGAAGTCCCCTTGTTACGATTTAATAAGAAATACATTACCCAAGAATGAAATATTTTTGTTCGCTAACAAAGCCTCATAGCCGTTCCCAAGGCTAAAACCTAATGAGAAAAGCTTAGGTTAAGAAAGCATAGAAACATAATTGTATTATCTTAGAACACAACTACTAATAAATGGGGTCATATGTTTAAAATAAAAGATACAAACAACAATGTCTAAAAGTAAGGACATTCCAGCTAGTGTCTCCCTAAAATGATTTCAGTGAGACACTTCTTTAGCCATTTATCAGCCTCTGACATTTAACTAATATTTCCAGGTCTGCAGTTGTAACTGTGAAATGTTTAAGAAGTTTCTTGGATGTAAAGTCTGTTTCAAGTCACTCTGCAGCATCTTGGTGTGATCGACATCTGAGCTTTGAATCAGAAGCCTTTTATTCTCAGCTAGTCCTTGTTGGATTTACTGGTCTGAATTGAATCATTGTCATGTCGCACCGTTCAGTGTTGATTTGCTGCATGTACTGTCCCAAACTTGTTTGTGGTACCATTATGTTGCAGGTTGCACCCAAGCATTTGTTTTTTATATAAACACTAAATGAATTTTAATTTTCCTCCATTTAAAAGTACATTTCTGGTTGACGATTTATTTATTTGTAATTTTTCCTCATATAAACAACACTCAATATTGTTTGTCCCTTTGTTCAAATCCTACATCCAGGACAGGTGGAGATAGGAGTTTCTGACCAAGCGCTCCCTGTGTATAGTGGTTCACAATATCATTGGTTGCATCATTGGGTACAACCAAATGAAGGATTTGTTGGTATTATATTATTTATTATCCTTAATGCAAACTTTTGGGCTGCAGTATGTGAAGTTTTGTGTTTTGCAAATCATATGCCTGTGTAGAGGAATTTTAAATTGGATTAATGATCCTATTCATGTTTCTTTGTTTAGACTTTATTTTTTGGTTTAACCTATTTTCTAATGTTGACTGATGATGATTCAGGGTTGTTTCAGTCCTGTATAAAAACAGTAAGATTTCATCAATTGAGGAATTAAGTTGGAAAATACTGGGAAAGCATTCCTTTCCTTTTTGACAAAAATGACAGAAAATTAAGATGTAGGTACATAAAATGCACAAATAACAAGCACATGTCTGCTACCTACAAATTCCTCCTCTTCCTAGACATTTGTTTACATTATATCAAATATGGTCTGATATTCTCCTCAGGATCTCTCTGATACATTGGTAGAATTCATGCTGAATGTTATGATGCTTGAAATCTTATGGTTGATACAAGGTTCTTTTGTGCTTTTCTTATTTAGGCAATTATTATTATTCCTTCATTTTACTTGGTGAAAAACTGTTATCAAATCTCATTTACAAGAGTGACCTGATCCAAGATTGCAGCATAAGGAAAATACAGAGATTTAGACACACGTTACCCGACACACACACTGACAAAGAAGAAAAAGCATGTTTTACAAAATTTTTAAAACATAAAAAATTGGGATAATTCAGTGTGTAATGCTTTTACATTTACTCAGAGTCATTTTATATATCTTTTAAAAGTGATAAAAAATTGACTGAAATAAATGAAATTTGTAATCTTTATTTTTTTTGAAAGGTTATCCAAGAAGACAGAGCAAATAATAATAATAATAATAATAATAATAATAATAATAATAATAATAATAATAATAATAGTTATTTTAAACAATTTTTTTTCTGGTTCTAGTGATTCTAATTTTTTTTAGATTGCTTAAACACGTTTTTCAAAACTGTATGTTGTTGTTTTTTTAAACTGCACACACAACATCCCAAACATCACAGACAAATTGCTAACCCTTGGCATCCCTCAAAGCTCACGTCTCCACAAGCCTCCTCCATGGCTTAAAGCAGTGGGACCTGGCTCTGTGGGTTCCCTTCATACACCTTCCACCTCCAGGGTGAGAAGAACTCTTCAGTGGGATTGAGGAAGGGGAAATAAGGTAGAAGGTATAGAATACTAAACTGTGGGTGGTCCTGAAACCATTCATGCACTTGGGCAGCCTTACGGAAGCTTACATTGTCCCAAATTATCACATAGTTGTCTGTCTCTGTCAACTGAGAGCATATGTCTGTGATTGGTCAGTTTAGCAACAGCCATAGATCGCTTCACCAGAACGGTGCTCTACAGTTGCTGTAATGGTAAATAGTCTGAACTTATATAGCGCTTTTCTAGTCATACTGACCACTCAAAGCGCTTTACATTGAAGCCACATTCACACTCACATTCATACACCGACAGCCAACATGGCTCGGTAGGACGATATTTTTGGTGTTAAGTGCCTTGCCGAGGGCCACATCGACATGTGACTGGATGAAGCTGGAATCGAACCTACGACCCTCTGATTGCAAGCCAACTCTACTTTTGGTCTTTTGGTGATTTTGAGCACAAGTAGTTGTACAGAAACGAAAAAAGGGCTGCTGTGTTTGTTAGCATTGATTTTTTAGAGTATTCTATGAGCTGCACTTCTAGTAAAAAGCTTTACAACCTAAACAAAACGTACTTTCTGTCGTCCATTGCTCGTTGAGGAGGCAATGCATTCACAAACTTAACAAAACCACTAATTAACCAGAAACTACACTGCAACGGAAGCCATGAAAAGTTAGCACCCCCTGCTGTCCTGGTCGGTAATTGCTTTGCAACACAGAAAAATCAATGGGGAACGGAGAGAAAGAAAAAAAAGGACTATTAATGAAAAACGTCTCCAACAATATGTTTGTGTCTGGGTGCAAAGTTGCTGTCAGAGAAGCATAAACTAGGCTTTACAGAGGTAAAGATGTTGCAAAGATTAGGTGTTTCCCTGCCTTCATAGAAAAACTATGTATTCTGATAAAAGAAGCATAGTTTGAGGTTTAACTTTTTGACAAGGTTTTCTATATGTAATTAGCTCTGATTGATTATGATAACCAAGTATTTGTAAGATGCCACCATTTCAATAGGAACCTGATGAACATTTGAGATTTTTAGTAGATGGGTTGTGATTTCCTTGCCATTTGAGAATCAATTTAGACTTTTCCACATTGACTACCAGTTTTAATTTGGTTACTAAAGTTAGGTTACAACAGGTTGAACCCCTTTTACAATTTAAATTAAGAATGTTTATGTCCATGTGATGTGATAGGTCTGTTTGTAAATTCAGCTGTCTTAAGTAGGAATCAAAGTGAGGTTGTCCTGATTTCTTGCCTACCAGAAATAGCATTTTTTGACTACATTTTAGAAGATCTTGTTTTCTGTTCTGATTGTCTATTTTATTAATTGGATTTTGTGTTTTTGTTAGAAGCGAAATTAAATATTCATATAATTCTTAGAAAGTTAGAATTACACACAGGCCTTCGCAGCATCTAGCAATTTTTAACCGTAGATGAGTAAGTTTATGAACAGATTTGTGAGCGAGTAACGTTTTATTCAACTAAATAAACAAATGGGTAAGTAACTGAGTAGGAAAATAAATAAATGCATTTCTTCAATTCAAATCAATCTGTCCTTTTTTAAATGAATACACACCTCTGTGATAAACCCCGTAGTGTTTGTTCACATAAGCAGACAGCAACACACTCAAACTTTGCCCCCTGCACTCCGGAGTGAAAATGAGGGAACCCCTAAACGGCATACAGGAAACAAAGGTGATGAATTCCGTGTGCCAGGCCAGGGAGCCTGGCTAATAGATACTTTATCTAGGGGGATTGATAGGGGAAGGGCCTTCTCTTTAAACACACTGTTGATTGTTTCCAAATGTCTTCCCAACGGGGCATGTCAGAAAGCGGGAGAGAATGCCACTCGGGGCTGAGCAGATAGATTTTTATTGGTCCAGTTTGAGGGAACGAAGAGGGGAAAGGCCACTTTGTCCTGGCTTTGCTGCCCCTTTTGCTGCTAGTGCTTAAATATCAGTCAGATCACATTACTTAGGCAGTAAATCTGGGCACTGGTTAACGCAAATAATCAAGAGCTAATATTACTCTACGAAACCACTTGTGTCTGCGGTCAAAGCTATGCAAACAGGCACTGTCCTTTTAGCCCCCGGCAGACTTTCCTTCACACTCTCATTCCTCTACATGTTAAATCTTAACTTCCATGCATCACCGTATCCATTTCTGTGGATCTCTTTGTGTTCACCTTGTGTCGTATTGTTCTCGGGTGATATCTGTATTGTGTCTCTGTGCTGGAGTTCAAAGGGTAATAGGATGCTGTGTCTGGCTTGAAAGCCTGTTACTGGGTTAATCATCAGGAACAAATGTCAGGCAATATTCATCATAGTAACACAATACTTCTTTCCCAGTTACCTTTCTGCTCCAATTAGAAACGATAAGGTCCAAAACCAGAACTGGGAGCTTCCAGGTCTAAGGAGAGTAAAGACAGAGGCTACGATGGCAGTAATGAGGTCTTAACCTCAACTTTATTCTACTATGTCATAATGATTTAATTTGGGCCATATGATAGCTGCTGTGAACTCAACTGGTATTGGAAAATCAATAAAATGAGCTTCGCCTGCTTGTTCTTTTAAGATCAGGGCAAATGAAAGTGTAAAATGTTTAGAGAGACTAGAGAAGAAAAATGACAGACATAAAAACAATCATGTTGAATGTGCTACACATTTCCTTACAAATGGTAAGTATGACACACTTTGATACATTTTTCTTCTAAAGCTGTTCTGAATAAGAATTAGAAATTTCTCAAAGAATAATATAACGTGCATTGTGGCAAGCTAACAAAGCTAGCAGATTTTAAAATCCAATAACGTTTTATCAGAATATTTGAAATATAGGAAAAATTGTACCCGGGCAGTCTGATATACAAAATATATAACTATGCAGTTTACAAATACTAACTGAAAATTTGCCACCTTAAATGAAGAGGAAAGTGATAAAAATAGGTACACAAGATAAGATACGTTTAAACTTGACTTGAAATGTAAAAATAAAACTCCAGATTATGTTTCTACTTCAGCAGAGTTTTTAAATGTTAGGGCAGCTGCACTTTTAACATGCTCCAAGCTAGATTTATGCGGACGATACACTTTTTGTTTTACCAGAAAACACTATAAACTGACCACTGAGGGCAGGATTTAGGTTGGATAAGGATAAAGCTCCCTTAACAAGTTAGTTTAGTGTTTGTTATTTACAATTTTGAGTCTAGGATTTCATTTGGCACACTAGGATTTTCAAAAAATTTATGAAGTTTATACTAAGTTCTGTCATTAGTAGTCAATTCATTTTCCAAACACAAAATGAGCTCCAATATATTATATATAAAGTACTGATAGAGCCTCAAACTACAATAGTATTTGCATAAACTGCTTTGCTTTTGTCCATTTCAAATCTGCTGTAGATATCAATGTTAGTTTGTTGATAAATGTGACATCTTCAACCTTTGCACAGGCAATCTTGTAGTTTGTTTGTTTGTTTTTTTGTTTTTTTTTGTTTTTCCAAAAAGTGGGGAGAAATAAAAAAATAGAGAAAACACAACAGAGGGTCTGACTGGACAGTCACCATTCAGGGGCCAGAAGGTGAACATTTCTGATTCAGTTTAACAATTAATATCTAGAAAAAATCTATTGCTCAGCAGAAATAGGTAACATTATCTCTACTTCAATCAATTATGACTTAACAGTCTAAATCCTTTAAGTCATGCCCTTCAATGTGATAAAGACAATTATATGGTATTTCAGATAATCATGTTATTCTAAGAAATCCATCAGATAATAATTCCTACCTTTTCATTTGAAGCAAAATACATGTTACTTTCAATTATAATCTAATTATTTTTGCTACACAGTTTATGATCATATTATTTGTAACCTCATAGCTTAATATGATTTGCATCTGAGCCACATGACTTTATAACTGTGCAATTAAAATATGGTTTTCTGTTGTGCCCAGTGTAACACTAACTGCCCCCGAGTGAACAGTGTATTTGTTAATATGTTGTGCACTTATTGAAGGTCACGTTTTACATTAGTCTGGCTCTCATATTTAATGGGGTTAATTATGTTGGTAATAACCTCGGATCACATCCCAGTCAATAAGTGTTTTCTAATTGCTTTCAGGATGCATAATAATAATGTAGTCCATCAGTTTCTGTCACCACTTAATAACTGTGGAGAGTGTTAAATTTTATCAAGGATAAACATGTATAATTTTTTTTAAATTGAAAAAAATATACTGTTTACTTTGCAGAGAATATAGACTAGTTTTATTATGCCTGCTTTTTACCAGTTTCTTTTTAACCACCAAAAGCTGTGGTTAGACTTAAGTGGTGAATTTTACTGGAATATTTTTAAGAAACACGATGTCAGTGCTATCTTAAGTTCTGGTAACAAGTTTTTTTTATGCCGTCTTCATGGATATGAATATTATATAATTTTTGTTTGATTATACATGGATTTTTTTTTTAATGATCAGACAAGATACGGTTTGAACTAGGGATGCAACGACACCAATTTGTTCAAACCAATACAAAAGCGATACTTGAATTTGATTACTGGCTGATACTGAGTACCAATATGATACTTCTAGCACACAAATAAATGCAATGAATTGAAATACGTATTTTATTTTCTTCTCTGCTTTTTACAACAAATGATGGGGAAAATGATTTAAAAAATATATTAATAAAATAGACCACAAACTAAAAGTTCAAGTAAAAAATAAACACTTTCTATGAAATTATTGCAGGGTTTACACATTTTAAGTATGGCTTTATGGTATCGGTTATGTTTAACCGATACAGTACATAAGAACAGTATCGGTCCTGATACCAGTATTGGTATCAGTGCATCCCTAGTTTGAACTAATGTTAGTAAGGCTTTTATACCAAAAAACAGTGTTCCAATTGTACATCATTTGTAAATCATGATGATGGTACACTGAAATTGGTCCACTGCCAGTTGTGCTGATCAAGTGAGGGCAATAGATTAAAAAATAGCATCATAGCATCAAACGGGAGATCAGCTCCAAATTGTTCCCTTCACCCCAAATGAACAGAAGTTTAAAACTGAACGCTACTGTTTAAACATCAGAAGTTGTTTGGAATGGTTAAAACAGGCTTAACAGGCTTATATCAATGCTACAGAATACTTATGGACCATGATTAAAAAGCAATTTTTTGACAACAAAATGTCCATCTTAGACATTACTTTTAGTACGAGGCGACCATCACTTAGGTGTTACTTAGTTCATTTTGTAATTGGAGGGTTGCCACTTTGAACCCCAGCCTCGACTGTTTCCTTGTGTCTTTGAGCAAGACACTTCACTGGACACTGGCCTGGTGGCACCAGTGCCTTGCCTCTGTCAGTGTCCCCCAGAAAAGGTGTGGCTACAATGTAGCTTGCAATCAACAGGATGTGAATGTGTGCTTAAATGGGTGAATGTAGTGTGAAGTGCTTTGGGTTCCGTAGGGATTAAATAAAGCACTATACAAGTACAGGCCATTTACCATTTACCAATAAGTGGAGAGGGACTAGTTGATGCTTACAGAATGTGGTTATTGGGAATGTATAGATGCATTTGAGCCTTTATCTATAATTTTGACCATGTGTGGGGTAGTAGAAATCAGCTGTATGTCGGAAGCTTTTGACCCAAATCTTGATTTTTCAAATTTACTTCATATATTTGTAATACATTTGTTGTATTTTCAGACCACCTTGAATAAGGAACAGTTTATATAATCCAAACAATGGCCGCCATTGAATAGCTTTCATTAACTGATGAGCCCATGCTTCTTATCAGGGCGGTGCATTATTGGCTACATTTTCTCTATTTGGAATATCCACATTATGTATGGTGTTTCCTTTCTTAGAGGTGTGTTAGGATTTGAAGTTCTTTTAAAACAAAGTGAAAAGACTTTGATTGACGGGGCAAACCAAAAGGATAAAGTAAGCAAAACTAGACAGCCAAACGGGGGGAAAAAATACTGATGCATAACCTAGAGGGTATAAAAAGCTAAGTGAGGAGTAAAGAGGATTCCCCAAATTATTGAAAATGAGATGAGAAGAGGTGGCGATGTACAAAATGAACTCAATGTTCTGTTTTTGGGGGAGACATATATCATGATGGAGTGTTCCTAAGTGTCCCAAAGCAACCCCTAATAGGATTTTCCTGGCTGCAGCAGGTAGTCTGTGAGGGAACTTTGTTCATGTGAGTTTACAGATGAGGGTTGACGCAGACACAGCACTCTGGCAGTTGGTCGCTCCCTCCTCATCTGCCTGTTATGTCGGCACCAATCCGTCACAAGGGATTTCTCCCTAAGAAACTTAGCAGCCATTTCTGACATCTCCAACTTACTAATTGTTGTCTCTAGCTCTGTGAAGTCCTAACGAGTTAGTGTCTTCATACAGAGGAGAAAAAACTTCCAGAATCAGTTTCTAGGCTGAGTTAAAAGCATCTGTCTACAAGAGTGGAACAGGGAAGATACCGAGGAAAAATTTTAGAGCATTTTCTGTCCCTCAATTGTTCTATTTCACTAGACCAGTTTATTGCTGCTTCCCACTGCTCCAAACCACTTTATGACATGCATTGTAACGTCTTTAGAGCTCGGGGCAGCCTCCAATTGGGCCATGCCATGCTTCTCACTGTTCACTGTGACAGTGGGACCAGATCCAACTGCCACCCAGGACACAGAGCCATAAATCATCTGGCTGGCACCATGCTCCATTTCCTCAACAGCTACTAGTTCCTGCAGGGGACACAAAGGCTTTTGTAGGCTTTAGAGAACAAAAATGTTGCCTCTTTTTTGTTAGATCTGCAGTTCATAAGAGATGGTAAGAAAGACTGCAGAATAAAGGAGTTAGGATGTATACTTTACACATATTGTAACCCATATAGACTTTTAATAAGACTTTGTCTAAACTACTGCTGACTAAATGTAAACACTTGTTGAACAGAGGACAAAATCAAAACAGCCACTCTTTGTTTATATAGCTTGTGTCACCATGGTAACCCAAGGCTGTAATCATTTCAGGAAAAGGAATCATGAATTCTGAGTTCCTGTAGGAGCCTGACCTGTTGATTTCAAAAGTGTTAATATAAAGACTCCAAACTGCCAGAGCTGCTGTGGCCTTATCCAAAGGTGGCCTCCTTCCCTCTCTCCCTCCTTTCCCCACATTCCTTCTTTTCCACTAGTCTCCGTCCTCCCAGAGTGTTTGGATGGCTCCACCTCACTGTCAGGCTGTGAAGGACGGCTGTTTTCCTTGCAGGCCAAGATCAAGACAGGAGATGGTCCCTAGGGGGCCCGAGGATGTGAAGCCTCTGAAACGTCCCGTAAATCTAGGTTGTCCCATCTCCGCTGCTTGATCTGTGTGCAGCAATGAGAACACCAATGAAGCGTGAGGATGAACATTCCTCGGACTGCTCGCACACACATAGGTCTCTGGATTTTGCTGGAACAATAACACTTTGCTCCCTCTTCCTTCTTTACTTCGACCTAACTGCCCACATCAGCAAAAAAAATTGTATTTCCATCTCTAAGTAAGTCTTCAAACACAATCCTTTTAACCATAACGGTTTTGTACTAGAAGGCTATTACTGTGCAGTCTTGTGTTTTTGTTAAATGATGAGTAGTATATGTGTTGTTTTAGAGTTTTTGAGAAAAACAATCTACTTGTGCTTGATTCCTATGTAGTCCTAAAATGTTGATCATGCGTGTTTTTGTTTTTGTTTTAGTGGCAATTTAAGATTTGCGTTCTACAACTTCTGGATATTTTTCACCTAAAGTTCTCCGGAAAAGTAGTCAAACCTAATAAACATCTGTAACCAACTGTATTTTAGTATAGTTTGTATGTATATATGTATGTATGTATGTACAAATGTTTTAAGTGAAATGCATTATGATGCCCCTTTATAAAATGTGCAACCAACCAACAGTAAGTATTATACATTCAGAATTAACTGTTCTACAAATGTCTTCTCTGTTAGAGAACATTAGTGAACAAACATTGTCATGAAAACCAAGGATTGCACAGGTCACAGGTCAGGGATAAAGTTATGTATGGCATAACTGAAAACCTGCCTAGTCATGGCTTTCCATCTAAAATAATAGGCCAGGCATGGAGAGCAATAATCAGGAAATGGTAAGAAGTTTCAGGTAAGACTGCAGTGAATGGAACCACTCAGGTGGGAGAATCTGGCGACAGGACAAACAAGACATATATCACTTATCAACTTTTAGAAGTCTGATATTATTGTAGGAGTGGCAAAAAATGCCAGTGTTGAAAGTGAGCCAAAGTAAGTACTGTTTGCAGTTTTATATTTGTATATTTATTTCTTTATAAATATTGATGGAGTAAAATATAGGGGACTCCTCAAAGGAAACCTATTAGAGGCACCAAGAGACTTGAGAATGGGTAGATGTTCAACTTTCCTGAAGAACAATGGAATGGTCTAGTTAAAGTCCAGACCTCAATCTTAATGAGAATCTGTGGCAAGACTTTAAAAAAAAACATTCTCATAGATATCCACCCAATGTGACTGAGCCATTTTGCAAGTAAGAACTGGAAAAAAGTCCCTGGATGTACAAAGCTGCAGAGGCATAACCAAAAAGATTTGGAGCAGAAATTGTAGCCAAATAGGGTTATGTAAAGTAAAGTGTGTTTCTGTTTGTCTGATCTTAAAATAATTATACAATTATTATAGAAATACACTTCGTTAAAAAAAGACACAGAGGGAAAGATTATAAAGATACAGTGTAATCTTTGGCCTTCCAAAATGTGAACAGCAGTGCCGCTGGGCTATGGCCAGCCCATGTTGCCCCTCTTCCCCTCATCCATGTTACCCACGTTGGCCAGATTTTTCACCCAAATGGAAATGCGGGCTGTCACTTTCACGCAACCTCCAACTGCTCCGTCTGTCTAATCCGTCACACCGCGCCAGCAGCCGCACAAATAGGCCTGCCACTCTCACTGTCATCTGAGTAACGGATGTTCTATCGTTATCCCTGGGTGGGACCAGGCACCACTCAGGTCCACTCCCCCTCAATCTTTTTTCTTTTCCATCTTTTCCCTCTCCTTTTTCCTATCACAGCTTCATCCCCAGTGATGATGTTGGACCTCTAGGAGTTTAAGTCCCCTTTGAGAACACAGGCATGTGCATTTACTCCTGCGCACAATGAATGCTTCCCCCGATCTCCCATCAAGACTCAAAAGCAGTGGTATAATAGGAGCAGGGGTGGGATGAAATAAATTGTGTCCTGGACTAGTAACCTAACAGCCATCATAAATAATGTAGACCTATTTGAAGGGGAAGATGGGGCATTAGAAGCTATTTACACTGCAGGAGCCACGCTATCGATCAGCATGGGACGTCCTATAGATAAGAATAGGGTGATGTCATGGTTATTTATAGTGATTCCTGATGGTGAGGCTACAAAGGGGATTTTGGGGTGACACGATCATCAGTTTTTGGGGTGTAGGGGATGTGATATATATGGCCATCAGAAAAACAATTTGTGTGGGTGAGAGAGGTGTATGCCTCACACCTCTGCACCTATCATCATATAGATAGAGTCACCTGAACATTTTACTTAAAAAAATGCTACAGATATGATTTGGTGGCCCACAGAGTGGTAAGAAGAAAAGGGCTAACTCTTTATTCTGTACGTCCCCTTCCTCCTCATGTGGCAGCATGCACCGTATATGAAGAGAAAGGGCTATAAAACACTGGTTTTCCACTGGTGTGCCATGAAGTGAGCCAAAGGCCATATTCAATAAGAATCTGAGACAGAATTACCATTCAGGGATCACTGGTCAGGTCAGATGAGTACAAGAGGCACACTTGTATCAGGAAGAAAATTTAGGAACTGCGAGACATGGAGACTGGCTATGGAGTGCCTTGGGAAACCATATATATTGCAGCAAGTAAGTGGAAGACAAGCTGAAAAGAACCGAGAGTAGCTAATGGTTACATGTTAGAGATGTCTGGAGGTTAAAAGTCTTAGATTTGAAAAGTTAAAAGAAAACTTCATATTTTATGAAGTGAGATTCTGTTAAATTATCATCAGCAAAAGTTGACTTACCTGTGTCAGACAGATGTCATATCGAAGTGAGTTTGTTGAAAAGATAGTATTTTAGTGTTAGAAGGCTACCAGCTAGTGAGTCAAAACACCTGTTTAATTAAAAAAAGCTATTCAAAACAACTAAAATTGAAACGACTCATAAATGTGGGATGCAACACTATTGTAGTGAATATTAAAATTACTGTTTCAAATAGAACGGTTAGATTTGATGCTGTAACTCATAATTCTACTGAGAGTGCAGTAAACCTTTGGATGTTGAGGAGGGGAGGATAGATACAACCAACAGCCTCTGTCAATGTAACAGGTCAACACAAATGTAGTAATGTTGATAACAACTGAGACAAACCTAACAATGGTTATCTATAAAAGGATAGATGTTTAATATCATTATCGCTGTATTTTGCAGGTGATCAATCTTATTTATTTCAGCTTAACAAAACTAAAAACATTTTTTTAAATGTCAGCAGACTACATAGCTTCTGGCTGCTAAATTTGATACTACCTGCTTACACACACAAACAAATGCACAAAGTTTATCTTTTATTGGGTCTGACCTTTAAAATTTGTTATAATGCAAAGGCAAATGATACTGAAGTAGACTGATCCAACTCATAAATCACATATTTTGCATACAGTTAAAAAAGATATTTATTTACAACTAAAGTTTTATTTGTATTTACAATCAGACATTAAACTATAGAAAATGTTTTTTTTTCTTTTTTTTTATATGTTGTTTAATTAACTTTAGTTCCCAAGAGACAAAAAAGAAATAGTTGTTAACCGGATAAACCTCGATGTTCTTCTGCAGTATGTTAACACCTTTTGTATTTGCTCCACCTTCATTTTAACTTACATAGATACATTTTGGGACCTGGATAGACTTCAAACACAAAGGCTCACGTGCATGAACTGACACACCTCAGTGATTGATGAGCTTATAAAATTGTAGTCTTGCTGAAAGAAAAATGTCCAGTGTTCGTGGGATGTAGAAGCAGTAGAAAAAGAGGTGGGGGGACAAAAGCTGGCACAACTCCACAGTTTTCTTTTTTTTGTAATTGTCGTGGGAGCGTGAAGATCATTGGGAATATTAGTCCAGAACTTCTGGCGTCCATCCAGACATCGGCCTGTGCATTTGCTGGGGGGATTTAGCAGCAGGGTTTGAACCTAACCGCATAAACACACACACACACACACACACACACACACGCACAAACACACACACACACAAACAAACCTCAATGTCCATTAACCGCTAACACTTGTCTCCTCAGTTCCTTAAGACAAGAAAGACTCCACAAAAACAAGATGTGTGGAGCCCAAAGTCCTGTCCAGCCCTGATAACAAGTCTCGGCTTTATAAAAATAAGTAAACACATGTGGTCGTTTGATGTCCGTCTTATCTCTGTTAACTTGAAATTCTCTCAGAGGTTTCTTTTTTTTCCCATTAAGATCAAATTCAGTAATTAATCAGCTCACTTTTTTGTGAATTCTTATTAGTTAGACAAACTTCTGCAGAAACTAAAAAGAACACAACCACGGCGGTGCCTGAGTGAAGTTGTAGACTCACTTTAATGCTGCTAATGAGAAAGTGGAAGCAAAGCCTTGAAAACTCAGCTGTACTATGGAAGTCCTTCTTTTCTACAAAAAATACTGAAGTCCTGTACACGTCCTCTTTCATGCATAAAAATGTTATAAACATAAGTTTGGTTGTGTATGTGTCTATATATATATATATATATATATATACACACATATATTTATATATACACATACACATATATGTATAGACTAGTATAGTAAATATACATTTAACAAAGGTATATATGCAACAATTTTGTTTTTGCTCCCATTTTTTATGAGATGAACTGAAAGATCTGAAATATTTTCTACATACACAAAATAACTCTTTTTTTTCAAATTTAGTTCAAATCTGTCTAAAAATGTAATAGTGAGCTCTTCTCCTTTGCTGAGATAACACATCCCACCCACCAGATGTGCCATATCAGGATGCTGATTAGACAACATGATTATTGCAAAGCATCCGCGTGGAGCCGAGCGGACCAAATTACGTCATTTCAGCAACCACGTCTCTCCGCGCGGCTTTGTTTAAGCTCACGGGTGTCGCAATCTTGTAAACAATTGTGATCACTAGTTCTCTTTAGACTGGCCACAATAAAAGGCCACTTTGAAATGTTCAGTTTTATCAAACTGCACAAAGCCACAGATCTCGCAAGTTTTGAGGGAGCGTGCAGTTGGCATTCTGACAGCAGGAATGTCCACCAGAGCTGTTGCACATGAATTCAATGTTCATTTCTCTACCATAAGCCGTCTCCAATGGAGTTTCCGAGAATTTGGCAATACAGCCAACCAGCCTCACAATCACAGACCTCGGGTAACCACACCAGCCCAGGACCTCCACATCCAGCATGTTCACCTCCAAGATTGCGTTAGACCAGCCACTCAGACAGCTGCTGAAATAATCTGTAAATAATCCCTAGATTATCCTTCCTTGTTAAAGTCTGCCTCATGACTTTTGCAACCTGTGCCATGTTTTCTTCCAGGATTTCCTTGTTTTTAGCTTAATCCACTTCTCCGTGAACTCTAATATGTTTCCCAGTTTGTGTTGAAGAAAAGCATCTGTCAGTATAATGGTGCTACCACCATGTTTCACAACATCAGTGGTGCATTCAGGGTAAGGTATTCATTTTTTATTTACACTTAGAATTCAAGAAGACATTTTTCTACTTTATGACTCCCAAGTTTGGATATCCATATTACTGTGCATATCTTTTTAGTCTTTCGGGACACAAGACATACATTTGGATGAGTATGTTACACCATCCTTTGAATAAAACCAGATTTGTTTGTGCAACAACAAACATCCCAGCAGAGATTACAATTACAGTAATGCCATAAGAGTGCAGTTGGTTTGCAACCATAGAAAGTGCACCTCCCCTTCAGAGGAGGAGTATTCATAGTCTGCTCAAAACAAATAAGGAGACACAAAGCATTAGGGTCAAAGCTGGGTCAAAAAAGTCCATGAACGGCAGGATGCAAGTGGTGGCAGGCAGCAAATGATCAGCAGCAGAGGTGGGTGTATCATAACAGAATACAATTTAATATCATAAAGGTGCTTTTCGACTCTGTGCATGGATTTCAACTTAAAAACGTGTGTTGCTGTCATGAAGACGTTAGAAGGGTTCTGTTAAATGCTTTTTGAGAAAACCGCCACAGAGGTCATGTATCCATGACCATTGGTTTGACCTCTCACCCATGACCTCTCTGCAAATCCAAACACCAAGGGAGAGGTGTAACAATGGCAACAATAGCATTTGGTCAGGGATGGGGCAGTTTGGAGATATTCTGTAAACCTAGTAGTGCTTTAAGTACAGTAGTTACTGCTCCATCCATCACATAATATTTTTATATCTACTGCAATGAGGAGACTAAAAATACTTTTTTTTTAAACAGGCAACTCTGCTTGTTCATCTTGACATAGATGAAGCAAAGACATCCTTTTTTTTTTTTTTACACAGCTTGTACGGGGTGAGAAGAAAAGAAGGAAGTTGGGGTTTTGTCTCTCACCCCTCTTTTGTGAAATCAACCCCCTGTAATAAATCTGCATCTGGTAAATAGCCCATGAATAAAGGAAGATTTTATCCTCAGTGGCAAATGGAAGATTTAGTAGGCTGCGGCAGCATCACCCCCTCTTCTGAAGAAGTACAAAGTGGTCACTCAGTGAGCCTTAAGAGGTATAAAAAGCCTGTGGTAGTTCATTAAATCTCCAGCATGAAGATGGGACCGCTGTGTCTCTGATTTACCGCAGTCAGGTGCAGAGATCGGGAGCAGCAGCACTCAGCCCCACCTCTAATTCTTTGTCTGCCCCAACGAGGAAATAACTGAGCATAGTTTACTTTTTATTGGAGCCATTTTGGCAGCTTGGAGAATAAAAGGCAAGCAAGACTATTTCATCTTTTTAGCACCAGTTTATTTTTTGTTATCGAGTCTGAATCAGAGCAAGAAATTAACTTGATGTCCTTCTCAGTAGTGGAGGAGACACTGATGTGTTTTTCATTACTTTAAAACGGTGGCGGTATTACATGCTATTTCCCTTATATCACGTGAGTTATATTTCCCTTTGCATCAAAACCATATATTGATTTTTAACTAACTCTTACAAACACTAAACCCTGAATGTTTTCTCTTTAAAGTACAGTTGCATCTAAGTAAATTGAGATTTTGATGATTATGTCATAGGCAAGGCAATTGTTTTTGTATAGCACACTACTAGCAACAGGGTAATACTAGGTGCTTTACATGATTTGATGATAAATAGGAATGTCCGATATTATCGGCCTAAAGTCATTATCGGCCTAAAGTCATTATCGGCCGATATTAACATTAAAATGAAATATCGGAAATTATCGGTATCGGTTTTAATTTTTTTAATAAGATGAGCTTTTCACACCATACTCATATTATACATGAAACTCTTCAGCTACTCCCTTTCTCTCTCAGAATGTAAGAATATGACAGATTTGAGGTTTAGTTTTTGAGATATTATTTGTTTGAGACAACTTTCAATATATCAATAGGTAGGTTAATTATTGGCCCTGCTTAAATGTTTGCTGTTTTTTTTTTGTTTTTTTATTCTTGTTTCAGTTGTTTCCACTTTAACTCACTGCTAAAAAGGTATAATGTTGTATACATTTTCTAAAATTTGAAATCTGTCCTGAGTGGTAGGCCTTTGTCAGTACTCTCTGTGTGAGAAAATGTTCCAACTAGTTTTGAAGACAAATTAAAAATGGCACCTTTTTCAATTGCCTAACTAAAATTCTAGTACTTATTACATTTTCTAAATTTTTAAAGCTCAAGTATGCATGATACAAGATATTCCATTGTGGTTACCTAAAAGGTTTTAGTAGTTTTTGTTTTTTATGAGGGAGGGTCCCCACATATTGGTATCGGTTTAGAGCTTAATGATTCAGCAGTGTTACAATAATCAGGAAGTTTCGTCCAAGAACAGAGGAGCATAGAAACTGAAAACTGCTTTGTCATGTTTGATTCTAAATCTAGGGATGATTAGTAGGCGAGACTTGGAGGACCTGAGTTGTCTGGGTGGTTGATATAGTGACAGCTGGTCTTCAACATGTTATGGAGCTAAGCTATTTAAGGATTTATTAACTATTAATTTTTAAAGTCTATTTTCTGAGCTACAGAGAGCCAGTGTAAGGACTTTAGAACTGGGGTGATGTGTTCTACTTTCCTAGTTCTAGTGAGGATGCGAGCAGCAGTGTTTTGGATCAGCTGCAAATGTCTTATTTACTTTTTAGGAAGCCCTGGGAGGACATTGTTAAAGTAATCAATCCGACTACATATTAATGCATGGATGAGTGTTTCAAGTTTCCATTGCAACATCAGTTCTTTAATCCTGGAAATTTTCTTCATGTCATAGAAGGCTGACCATGTTATTGCTTTTATGTGACCCTGGAGGTTCAGGTCCGAGTTCAGCTTACAGCTGATGACATCCTAAACATCAGTTTCTCAGAAAACAATTTTTAAGTGCAGAAATGGGATGGTTTGCCCTTCATTATTATTGGGAAGATCACAAATTTGACAGTTACTGGCCGACCATCGTTGATACTCCAATATGAGAGAAAGCAACAAAACATAATTGCTAAAGGCCTAGCTGTTGACAGTATGCTGTGTCCAAGCAAATTAAAACAATGTTTAGTGGAAGAAAAAAGTGTGGCATGCATGTATCCAAAGGTGGACCAGATCATGTCCCTTGCAGAATTGTTGTCTACCTTCCAACCCTCATTTATGCTGAGGACATATGAATACAAGTGACTAAAATGAACTTTCCGTCTAGAGTGGTCCTAGAGATAAAATTCAAAGTCCACTAAACCGGGTGAAGCCCAGAGTAGAGCTCCACAAAATCAAAAGTGGCAATCTGTGGTGGTTTACGCTTTTGATCAGGATGTCTTTGGTACCTTACTACGTTTTTCCAGGCATGTCCCACTAGGAGGAGACCTTTCATCAGATAGATAACTCAGTTATTTATCCTATCTGACCTGGGAACACCTAGGGGACCTTGTCATTAGATGGAAAGTATGGATCGGATGAGGGACATTATGGTTTCTTTGGTGGTTCTGTTACCTCTGCTACGCAAATTTGGATAAGTGGATGGTAATGAATGACATGAGGACAAATATTGTAAAAAAGAACCTGTATTTCAAAGATGCATGCAAAGCTTTGTGGTTTTCTGATTTTACTGTAACCACAGTACTGCATCTCGCATTAGATAAGAATTCCTCTGTCACTTTAAATCTTTTAAAGGTGATCTTCTTATTGCATGGAACATTAAATATTTGTTCCCAGATTCCTTTAGAGTTTGTGTTTGCCCTGTTGAAACATTGACACATACCAATGCTGTGCCCTGACACATTGGGTGTGGTGTGCATCATTGTATCTACGGTATAAAAGAGTGATAGCGCTGTCATGGAAATAACCAATGTTTGGGGAAAAAAATTTCAACACGTGTCATACAGGCAGAACAATCGGTTTTCCTGCATAAGGCCTTTACATTTGCAGAACCTGAAGGATGTTTGTATTTCCAAATAAGTTTAGCTCATTGTGGCCTAGAAACATAATTTTTAGGCCTGATTTTGCTCTTATAGGTCTGAGATCATTGAAAACTGTCACTTCATTGTGGTAATGAAAATTTCCTCTCGTATTTTTTTTTTCACAAGCTTTTCCTGACAGGATGTTTATTTCTTTATAAATTGCTTTCAAAACTTACCAAGGAAAGCCATTCCCTTCTATCCCAGAAGGTTATGCTCTTCTGAATAATCTGCAAAGCAAATCTGGTAATCTCCTCACTGAAGGACAGCATAAGGGCAGATAAATGCCATTTACCATGGGAGTAGTGGTGCTATATGACTCCCTAAATAGGACAATTTAGTCTTATATTAATCAAATTCAGAAATGTCAAGTTTCCCTCTGCATTACAGATAACCCCTCCTTTTCCCAATTTCTCTTCACTTTCACTGCAAACATTCTTCTTCTCCTTACCCTTCATCCAGCTCTGTATTCCTCCCTGATGTCAGTATAAAGACGTAGGGCCTGATCAGTGAAAGCTGATGTCCTAATAGAGAGGTAATGAGAATAGATCTGTTCTACGTCGAGCTGTCTGCATGTTCTTGCGTGTCGCCGTGTCCGATCACTTATGAAAGACACAAGGAGGGGGAGAGTGTGATATCCTCCGGCCCTTAGTACAAAGATAATATTCTCTGTTTTATCCACCTCTGCCTGACAAATGACTGCCATTAATCAGAACTCCACCACGTGTGTGTGTGTGTCTGTAGGTGTGAATGGGTGGAGGAAAAAATGTAAGACGGAAATGAATACAGAGCATGAGTCTTTCTTGGTATTTGCGCAGGGAAGAAATGCAAACATGGACTCACATGTAACCGCAATGACCTCCCAGATTGCACTAGAGATAAAGGGCACGAAAGTATGGGTGTGAAGAATTTAGGCCAACCTTCCTCACAGTTTTGAAAATTAATCAGAAATCAGAAACATTGCCTCCCAGACTTGAAAAATAAATAAATAAATAAAACCTTGTCATACTGGGTTGTTTTATTTTTTATTATTTCATTTTACATGGAGATGAGAAGCTACGTCTAACAGCATAAACAGAAGTCAACACAACACCAGAGTCACCAAATAAAATGTAAGATTTATGAACCTGACATTTTTAACATTTGAACATGATGTAAAAGAACCCAGGAACTTTTCAAAGAGTTACCTTTACCTTTTTTACCGTGAGAGAAGAAAGGGAAGAATGAGAAGAAAGGCTTATAATGTTAACAGCAATTTGATTAGAACATTTATGATTCAGGGAATAATCTGTCCAATTTCTTCTGTAAATGCAAAAATAATTTATTACTAGCTCTTGAACAAAATTATGCATATTTCCAAAATCAGGTCACTGAAATAGGGACCTTAACTTTTGTTTTGCTCCTGGCACTTGAAAGCTGTAAAACTGAGAAGAACAAACAAATTCTAAGATCTAAAAAGGGAACAAAGGGCAAGTGGAGTGACATGTTCAAGTTAAAAGGGATAAATAGGTGCTAAGAGTATCAGTTGTTGGTCCTCTCCCTAGATAAGGTGGCAAAAAGATAGATGGCCCAATGTTTCAAAGTAATTACGATATTAATTAATTAATTATAACCTTAACATAATTTGCAGCTGGCTGCAGAAATGCTGCAACACCTTTCTGAAGAAAGATAAACAGTTATTCAAAAAAAATTGTGTCGTTTAAATTTTGACTTTCTCTTCAATAGACATACAGTGCTTTGCAGCAGTTCAGCTCCCGAAACGTTTCCCCAATGTGTTATTGGATAAATACTTTACTCTACACTAGTTATCATGAACATTACATGACGGGCACAATCTAACACAAAATAAACACTAAACATAAAATATTTCATGATTTTGAGGTTGAGAAAAAAATTCTACAATGGCATAAGGCTGAAAAGTATGGCAGACATTTGTATTCTGGCTCCTTTATTGATTGCCTGTAAAAAAAAAATCTGAGCAACACATAGCCTTCAGAAATAATCTAAACCAATAAAAAGACTCCATCCGTGTATTATTTAATCTCCGTATTAATCCAGCTGTTCTGTGAACGCATCAAAAGTTTGTTGGAAAAAATTGTTGAGAAAACAGAATCACAAGGGCAGAGAAACCAGATATACTGTATTGGAGGAAAAGATAGAGCTAAATACAGGACAGTCCCAGAAGAAAATTGCCGGATATTATTTAGTCATACCATAACCTGGAGTACCTTCAAAGACATGCTGAAAAACATACCAGACAACTTATTGAAGCTCACTGCAATAGTCAGAACCTTTTTGCCCCACTCATATCATGAACAAAACTGAAAATTATTCACATCCTGAAAAAAATCAGTAAAAAACAAGTCTGCTTAGTTCACTAAAACGGCATGCACAAACCCAGAGCAGAGAGCTTTTGGCCCCAAGATCTGCAAGTCTACAAAGGTTCCAATCTGTGAGATGGCTCAAAGCCCTGGTCCTTCCCTCTGGCCTCAGCTTGGCCTCAGTCTAGGCCCGTTTATCCCCGGCATGGCCAAACCTCCACCACATCCCCACAGGAGCATCTCTGCATCTCTGATTTGTGCCACTCCACTGTGTTTGTGCCAAGTGCATACTCTAGCTGCTCAACCTAATTGAGGCAAGACATGAGAGGCACACTGCCCTGACTGTGAGCGGAGGCTAACCCCAAACACAACATACCCCCCCCCCTCCCCCGTGACCATCTTTTCCTTCTTACATTTCAAAGCTAGAGCCGGATTTTATTTTATTTATCTTTATCTGCTGCAGTTTTACGCAATTAGTCAGTAGACAGAGGCTCTTTCATATCTTTATTCCCTGTAAGTAAAATATGTCCTTCCTTCGTTGAATATCCCTTCCTCTACAATTATTCTATCAGACTGACAAATATATTTTTCTCTTTTTGCTCGTTTGAAACACTCACAGTCATCCATAAAAACCACATATAGTCCCAGAGTGGGTAAACTCAACAGGGATGTGCCCACCAGGGAGCAGCCTGATACTGGAGTACTGCTGCAGTTGCTGAACTGTTTTGCTGCAGGAGACCACTAACCCACTGTGGTCATTCACGCAGGAGGCCATGGGCCCAGATTAGAGTCAAACGGAAGCTGTTTCACATAGAAATCTTCAAAATAGCCAATGATTGGGCATTGGCAATGCATGCTAATATAAAAATTGTTGTTTATTTTAATTTTTTGGGGTGGGGGATTTCGAGTGTCCTGCTGCTGCAAAATGATAGAAAGCTTGACACTTCTCTGTTGGTTCTCACTTCATCTCCTCCTCAGACCAGACTTCATTCTGGCCCTCGGCGAGTCTTGCATCCCGCTGTTTGTGTGTCCATCAGTCAGGCTGTGTCCTGAGAAAAATGTGTGAGGACTCCACATATGAGAGTGTTTAACAAGGCTGTAGCCGTCGTGTTTTAATAGTTCTGGTGATGATAATTGGGGGCTGCGTGATGGCTTGCTTGTTAAAGTCGCTGCAGTAAGACTCGATTTCAGTGCTGTAATTGCAGCTTGTTAGGATAATGCCAATCAGGAGCTTTGGCATCTGAATTCATTATAGCCTTTAGTCTTTTAGGCCCTCTACAACACTGCTGTAGTTGCATTTTCTATAAAGCAAAAGCAAACAGAGAACTTTTAGCATAATGCACTTCCCTTTTTTTAAATTTTTTTCAAATAGGTTCCAGGCACTTTTTTGGACCACCAAAAATTTGAGGATATGTGTGAAAGGGAATGAAAACTATACACAGTATTTAGAGTTTTTAAACATACTAATGAAAACTGCAACATACATATGCAATTTCACTGTAGCAACATGTGCAACAAAACCTTTTGAACTTAAAAGTATGGAGGACATTTGTGATCACAAAGCTCCAAGCCTTGCCACAGACTGTCGATTAAATGTTAGTCTGAACTTTGACTGGACCATTTCAACTTCGAAACATGCCTTGCTGTAAACCACTTCATTGTAGCTTTGGCTGTTTGTTTAGATTTTGTGTCCTGATGGAAGGTCCATGCCGTTCTCAGGTCTTTTGCAACTACAAAATGTTTTTCTTCCGTGACTACCCTGTATTTTGCTTCATATATGATGAGTGATGCTGCAAGGCCCATGTTCCAAACCAATGATGCACATAGGCCAAAAGGTAGTTTGTCTAGTCTGACCAGAGCACCTTCATCCTGTCACTCTCTTCACTGGCTTTCTTTTGCAACTTACCATACAGGTAATATGTTTTGAGTACAAAACAACACCTGGTTGTGCTGTGATAAAATAAAAAAAAATATGAGATTTATAAATACTTTTGCAAAGTAGTGTAGCCCTTATTTGACACAAGTTGAAAATATTTGTGATATTTAGAATGGCTTAGAGGGGCTATTTTTATTTCACAGCCATATAGAGGAATGTTAGGAATATTATACATTATAAGCATGTTTAGCTAATACCTCAGTTTCAATTAACTCAATCAACAATGAAAAATATAATCATGCTACTAATTTATTTGTCCTCTCTAAAATGAATTTTCTTAATTCATGAATTACAGTGATAATACGCAGTATCTTAATCTCCTTAAAACTGAAAGTTTAAAGCTTATATTACAAATCAATCTTAATTTGGACATGCACAGTTCTACCTACTGTGATATGTTAATGCTTGATTCTGATCCAGTAGATGGAAGTAGAAACTCTGATGTGGCATCTGTCCTCTGCGTGTGTGTGTGCGTGTGAGTGTTTGTGAGAGAGAGACAGAGAGAGAGAGAGAGAGAGAGAGAGAGAGAGGGTACATTGTTGCACATGGTTAGTGTATAATTTAAGATTTCTAGTGAGCTAAATGGCACTCGAGCTCAATAGTCATCAATATGGCTACTTTTAAAGAGTTTCTGAGGCCAGTTGGCTTCCAGGCTTGTTAGATATTAGGAACATCTGAGGCAGGTGGTGGTGGGGCTGAGGCCAAGCTCCATATGGATCTGATCACAGAACAGTAGTGGCAGCTTATGGGCTTTTGTTACTTTATTCCAGCATTTAGGGAATCTGTAGTTCTTAAAGTCAGTGGCAGTGTTTTACTTCTTCCCTGTTTCTCTAATATTTTGATCTTTAATAGAAGAAAATATCCGTACTTACTTTTCTAGTAGTGTTTTTTCCCTAGTTCTTATCTCAAACTCATACTAGCTCATACTAGTGTCCTTCCTGTCAATAACTCGATTCACAAGTGGTTCTTTTTTTAACTCTAGCTCAGTGGAGAAAAATCTAAAACGAAAAAATTAATGTTTTTTTTCTTTTTTCCAGACTCCCTGGCTTTTAATCATAATGTCATGTTTTCAAATGAGCTAAATGAATTCCTTCGCCCCTCTTTGTCTCTAACCTCAAATATTTACTGTTGGCGTTGTCTGTGGGCGGCAGGCGAAGGCAGTGGGCTGGCGGAGGGTTGGAGGAGCGCAGAACTCCACAGCGCGCATTGGCCAAAGAGACAGAACGCGGGCTCGGCTCAGCCCAGCCTCGAGGGCCCGAGTGTGTAGCTGAACTGCCTAATTGAGATCTCAACGTGACACTGAGTGCTTGTAAATTACAATGTGCTAGCCAGACGGGCTGGAGGAGCCTTGAACTCAGCAGCAGCCCCACAAACATATGTGAGGCTTGTGTTTATGAGAGCAGTTGGCTGTTTTGGGGTTTGTTGTGCACTGATATTATCAATGCTGCTCTAATACCTGAAAGGTGCTGAAAGAATATTATCATCAGGTTCCCTGGAAACATTTGTGCCTGTCAGATAAATGCCCAAGCCCTTTCTTCCTCCAGCTCTCATAGTTTTGACTCAGGTTAATACCAGAAAGATTTTGACAACAGATTTAAGCAAATACCTGTAGTATTATGTTTAGGTTCTGGTGACGATTGGGTCTCAACAGCTTAAAAAAAAAGGTTCATAGTATCCAGATTTTTTCATCTGTAGCCTCTAAAAATTCAGATTTTTTCTTATTTTAATAGTATTTATTGACAGCCCTCTAATGTTTCTAATGTTTTATTTAGCATTTCCTAATTTTTTGGTGTAATCCTTGAATTTAATTATTACAGCACATCCTAGAGGACTTGCTTAAACAAAGAAGGAGAGTAGACAAGGGGAGTAGAGAATATCTAGATAAATAACAACTTAGAGGTACAGAACATCTACAGCAGATACCATCTACAGCAATACCACTATACACTATCAAAAAAAAAAAATTTATAAAAAAAATCCTGTAAAAATCTGAGACAGGACCTAAAAAGTTGCTGGTAATTTAATTCCTTCACCATTTCATGCTTTAGCGGTTTTGTTCTATTCTACCCTATTGTTTCAACACCACTTTGCCACTGGACATTCTGACTAACCATGCGTCATTTTGTACCTAACTTGGGGACATGTTTTGCACCCTTCAACAACCGATGAGTTGCAGTATTTTTCTATCATGTTCTTATAGCTTTCAGTAAGATAATGTAGTTGTGTGAATCCAATAAATATTAGTTATCTGCAGGAGGGCACTTAAGGTTACATGGATTTTATCAAAGTTTTTGTTCATGTTTGGCTAAATCATGGATCAGACAGTAGTTGAAGAGACAGTATTATTCTTCAATTAAAAAAAATTGTATATGAATAAATTCAATTATTAAAGGATACAAGAAGAGTTACATAATATATCAAATCCCAAGACATTGCAATATACATTTTTACACTGTCAGTACTGCTAGCAATAGCTTATATATGATATTTGGTTAACATATTTTAAGTGTCATTGAATATCTCACAAAAATTGTGTTGAGATTTTGATGATGGAGGAGAAAGAATGAGTGCATGCCATTGCTAATGGTACCACTATTACCTTGCAAATTAAAAGTCTAAGATTTGAATCCCAGTTTGGAGTTTTTCTGCATTACATGTTCTCCCCGTGTGTACACAGGTTCTCTTTGCTTACTCTGGGTTCCCCCCACAATCAAAAAAACGAAGCATGACTGTTGGGAAGTTTATCCCTCTAAACAGCATCATGGTTTCTCCTGTATGTATTTGTGTTGCCCTGTGATGGAATGGCGACCTGTCCAGGGGGTACCCTTCCTCTTGCCTAGTGACCGCTGGTGACCTGTTTCAGACCCTGCAACCCTGCAAGGACAGTGAAAATAAAATTTGACATTAAAAAATATAATTGTAATTTGAAATCTTAATATTGAATCTGAAAAAGTTTTGGGGAAAATTTCTGATTTGAAATTGAAATAAAAAGTGAAAAAAAGTTGTATGAATCTCAAAATTTACCGTATGCATTAAAACAACTCACTATCAGGTTTCACACTTTCCTCTTTTATTTTTTGCCAATTTTTTTTTATGCCAATCTGTATGTGTATGCATGTGTTTGCTTTCAGTTGTAAGTTAGTCGGGACGTTTTATCTATTCTCCCACCTAGTAAAAAAAGGTCACTTGCAGCTCTTTTATATATCTTTAATTCTAAAATGTTCACATACTGCAGAAAAATCCACTGCTATAACTGTCTGTAATGTTTTTTTTTATATCACTTTTAAATGAATTACGGTTTGCTTTCTTCCTTTAGGTTTAGATACACAAAATGGAGCTTTGCTACCTAACTGAAATGGTGGAACATATAGTAGAAAACTAGAAAAACAACCTTTTGTAAGTTCATTGAAACTTTGCTTTAAGGGAATGGTGTGTGTTGCAAACCTGTTGTGTTTTTCAAACCTGTTTTTACATTGCCATAAAAAAAAACTAAACAGGGTGAGAAACATGCTCAGTTAACTACACCATCTGTAGTCAGAGTTCCTTTATTGACTGGTTAGGGAAAAAAACACACCTACACACATTTTACACTGTAACCACATTACAGGAGTCCCTTGAAAACACACTCAAGCTCACATGCTGTATACAGAGTTGTCAGTCAAGTGGTGTGAATGCTTATATTTAGAAGTTGTAATGAGAGTGATGTCATTCCTCAACACTCCAGAGAACAATCTGGAAATCTGGATACTGTCAATCACGCTGTGCCTCCAGGCGTTAGCAGGCCAATGTGGGCGCTTGCACGCGTATGGGTCCACACAGAATGAGGGTTGTAAGTCTAGAAACTGTGTGACTGTGTTAGTTTTGGGTTTTCAATAAGCGCCTCCTTAACAAGGAACCAACATATGAGCCGCATATGGTGATTATTTTTGAGGAATGGGCTTCATCATTCTCACCTCATCACCATACAAGCGGCTGCACACCCAGACGAGCCCACTCTGAAGTGCACACCCTCACACGTCCGCACCCCGCAGCTCTTATTATGTGCACCTCTTCATGCACATACATTCATCCTTTACCTTCTGTAACTAGTGGAAAATTTGTAAACTTCCCTTTTAGTTTTTGTTTTCCCAAGCCATGCTGGGTGATGGTGTGAAAATTCAATTGGAAAAATATTTGATTTTCCCTCATATAAATCCCATGTTTGCCATTGTTGTTGAGAACACTTTAAAAGTTAGGTGTCTCATTTAGTGAAAAATCTCAAGCAATACTCATTAACATAATAAAGGAGCCATTACCAATGACCCTACAAGTTTCTTTTTGCAGAACTCGAGGCAGGACAGACTTAGACCAAAACTCTTGATGAGGCAGGCAAACTGGGCAAGACAGGTGGGAGACTACAAAGTGACCAATCAAGCGACCGCAACTGTGTCTGCGTCCTTGGTCTTTTTGTCAAGTGCATTTTAAATTATTAATGAAATGCAAAAGAGTAAAAAGAGGTTTGGAGATGAGGGGTGGGGTTGGGGGACGTTCATATAAACGGCTAATTAAAATAATGGGAAAGGAGAGAGCATGTAGTGCAGTGTCACTACTGATTAATTCATTCATAAAGAACAGGACAAGCACAGCGGGCGTCCGCCTTAGAGCTTACCCAGAGGCATAAAGCTGGCTGTAAACAGAGGCAGGCAGAAAAGTATCTACAACCCTTGAACTTTTTCACATATCTTGTTACAACCACAAAGTTCTGTATCTAACCAAGATTTTATGTGGTGAACAGACACCAAGTACTGCAGGATTGTAGGATTGAGTGGAAGGACATTTATTTAAAACTAAATAATAATAATAATAATAATAATAATAATGATAAAATTTAAAATCAAATATCCAAACCCTTGACTTGGATATCCATAAGTAAAACCTAGTACAAAAACCTTTCTTTAGAAGTCACTTGTATGTAATGTATCAGAATGTACATCCAGCTGTTCTATTTAGACCTCAGAGGTTTGCTAGAGAACATTAGTGAACAAACAGCATTGTGACGACGATGAAAGAACAGAGCAGATAGGACAGACGTAAAGTTGTGGAGAATTTCAAAGCAGGGTGTGGTTTCAAAATAACATCTCAAGCTTCGAATATCTTACAGAGCACTGTTCAATTCATCATCTCAAAATGACAAGAGGAAGGCAGAACTGCAAATATATCAAGACCTGCACCCCTACCTAAAACAACAGGCCAGACCAGAAGAGCATTAATCAGAGAAAAAGCAAAAGACCTCATGTTAACGATGGAGGAGCTAGATATATCCACAGCCTCACTAGGATAATTTATTTACAAGACAACTTTGGGTTGTGCACATTTAGCCTTCATGGCAGAAGGGAGGAGAGCCATTGCTGAAAACCATACTAAGTGCTATTTAAGGCTTGTCAAAAGCAATTTCTCTAAAGATATAGCAAACGTGGAAAAAAAGGTTTTCTGTTCAGATGCATATTACGTTTCTGGCTTAGTTTAAAACTCTGTAAGGGAAATCTCACAATGCACCATGCTAATCTTTTCCACATGATGGTGGCAGCATGATGCTGTGAGGATGCTCATCCTCAGCTGGTATAGAAGCTGGTACACTAAATACAGCACAATCCCAGAAGAAAGCCTCCCAAATGCCTCAAATATTTGAGACTGAAGTGGAGATGCACCTTCCATTAAGACTGTGACTCTAAACATACAACCACTCTTCTGATTTATAAATGTTCACATTTAAATTTATGGTTTTAATATGACGAGATGTGAAAAAGCTAATATGGTATAACAATAATAGATATTTTAAAAATCCGTTAGATATTTAGTGTAAAAAAGGGAAAACTGAGTAATTTAGCCATCACTGTAACAAAGGCAGATCCATCGTGACACTGTGCAGATAGATATAGATAGATAGATAGACAGACAGACAGACAGACAGACAGACAGACAGACAGACAGCAGTTCAACAACCCAAAACGTACAGACAGAACAATTGAATGATCTGGATAAAAAGTATTTCACCTGTTAGAATGGTCTTTTCAAATTCTAGAAATTGTTTCAGTCAAGACTTTACAACAAGACACTCTCCATGTACTCTGAATTTGAGCTTTTTCGTAAAGAACAATATGTGAAAACATCAGGCTTGAGATCTGAAAGCTGGTCGTGCAACATCCCAAAACAACTTCATCTCTAATTGCAGAGAACGTTGGATCTAGAAACTCTAAACTCAGGTTGATTGTATATAAATGCATGACACTCTTTTATGATTCAGAATAGTATAAAACAAAAACATGTATTGTTTTCCTTCCTCTTAACATTTTAAGCTCCCTTCCATTGATCTGTAATGCTAGGGTGACCATATTATATTAGTTTAAATTCAAAAAATAAACTCTATGGTCCTGGAAAGTACGGCTCTTTCCTTTCCTTTCCTTTCCTTTACACACCTATGCATACTTGCCTGAGTCTTAAAGTTTCTTATTAGGCTGATCAGGTTCTGATTCTTGCCACCCAATGTGTTGTGCTCAAAACACATCACCAAGATGTAATTTTTCTACTTTTCCTCATGCTACAAAATAAAAGAACACTTAATATCCTGCTGTGTTTGTGTTATATGATTGTGCAGGATTTAAACACTGTGTTTTACCCTTAGGAAGTAAAAGAAATTGCATCATGCACACTCTGTAACTACAGTTTCATGAGCTTTGTTAGGAATAAGAAAATAGTTGTGTGGTCAGTCATTGCAATCAGCCACTCATAATAACTCATACAATTTGGTGCTTTTTTAAGTTTGTGTGACATGTTTCATATTTCTTTTTCCTCCTCATTCCCTAATACTTGATTTTCTTATTCTCTTTTGGTCTGTACGGAATCGGCAGTCGGGGCGGCTCGAGTGTAGACATTCTCTGCTCCCTGCAGAATCAGAGCCCATCAATCATTTTAACATGTTAATTAGTGGGATTTATTTTATTCAGCAGAAATAACAGTAAAGATCAAATTACAGAGAACAGCCTGAGGGCTGAAAGTGAGCATATGCATGTTTGTGTGTGCATGTGATAGAAAGAGAGAGACAGAAAGAAAGAAATGGAGAGAGAGAGTTGTGTGTAAAATGTTTGAGGTTGAGGGGTAGTTTCTCTGGGAAAAACCTCCTTCTGCTCTTGCACAACATCCAATGTCTCTCAGTGGTACAACTTGCTTACTAAAGCTATGATTGATGTATGTTATTTATAGCCTTCTCAAGCTGTGAGGTGGATTCATGTTCAGATTCAACCAGAGATTCACACTTCAGTTCTCACTTTCATAATGTTAATATGATTAGCCAATAATAGATGGCATTCAAGTTATTTTATTTAATTATCCATGGTTGACTGTGACTCAGGTGGTAGAAATTTGTCTCGTAACCAGTGGGTTACTGGTTTAAATCTCCACTCTATCTGTGTCGGTCAATGTGTCCTTGGCAAGACATTGTGCCTGGTGATGGTGGTCAGAGGGCCCGATCGCACCTGTGCCAGCTTTCCTTCGTTCAGCAGGCCCCAGGGCAGCTGTGGCTACAATGTAGCATACCACTATCAACGTTTGAATGTGTGGGGGAATTGGTGAATGACTGAATGTAGTGTAAAACACTGGTCTTCTGCCTTGCCTTGCCTATGCAAATGCAATTACCATGAAAGTAATTGCATGCTTCAATGCATAAAGAGTATGTGAGCCTTCTAATGTGAGTCAGATCACAGAGTGAGTCAGTACGTTTGCCTACATATCTAAATTAAGCTTTTGGGAGTTTTCGGACAAATGAGCTTTCCCCCTGTTTAGACTCGAGTCCCAGTTTACATGTCACTCGGAAAATCGAATTATTGAATGGAGTACGTTCGATTCCCCGATGATAGACGGGGACATGTGCCCCTATATGTTGGCCTTTTAGCGGTTAGCCTCAAGTTGCACTGGTGGGAATGAAGCAGAATGACTAAAAGCAGGATATGCACAATAACAATGCACCATCTTTTTGTCAGTCAATAAATGCACTGATCGGCGGCTCACATTTGTCTTGGCACAATATTCTTCTACTACTACTACTGTGTTGTTGCTGATTCACGCTTTCATGTCTCCTCACTTCCCGAGGGGTGCGCGAGTACAGGAGGAGGTTCTGGTTTGGTTGCAGAGAAGTTCGATTCCCAATCGCATTATCTGTATGGATGCATATGTGTAACATGAATCAAATTATAATGGATTAGCAGAAATGCTTTTTCATTTTCAAAATATAGCTGCTATTTTTGACTCATAAATAAAATTAAAAATAAATAATCCAAACTGCTTTTTCATTTTCATATTTAACATATTTTCAATATATCTGGGTTCCTTAGTCCAACTTGTGAAACTCCAGTTTGGTTTGGACTAAGGTGTATGCACACATTTCAAAAGTCTGATTTCAGTTGGACTGGGGTAATAATTTGGCTTTCTCTTGCTGCATGTAAATGCACTAAATGATTTTCAGGAGTCAGGGGGTTGGGGGTGTAGTAAAAGAGATGACTCACACAGGTTGCTCCACGCAGCAATAGAGAAGGATTGGAAACAAAGACTTAACTACAACACTATTTTTGGTGAATTGATTTGTGCACCTTCACTGGGTTCCAGAGGCAGTTTAGAACTTTCGGGAAGCAGAGTTTGATCGGGAGATTATTCCATTACGCTGCATAAGTATTAACATCTGCAGTCAGATGCTTTCCTGTTTGCTCTGTGCTCTAGTTATGTAGCTCTGTTAGCTCGATAAATTAGACAATAGCCTGTTGACATAGTAATGTTAACATTCTGTTAGAAAGGTTAAAACACGTCTCGTATAGTTGTGTCAAATTGTGTGCACTTATGGGAGTTATTTGGTATGTTTAAGTTACTCTGTCTTTTGCAGACAGCAATATGTAGGCTATAGGCCTGTTAACCTTAGGATAACTTCCTGTTACTCATTAACTTAGCTGAAAGTCCCCACATGGATTTGGGCAACCAAATAGAAAAGAGTGTGTCTGATGCTGAGCCATTTTTTGGTCCTCCACCTGCCAAACAAACTTGCTGCAAGTTTTGTGTGGAAAGCATTTTGCAGACAGTTCAGCAGATAAACCCAAAGTGATATGTATGTCCATCCATCCATCCATCTTCCTCCGCTTATCCGGGGTCGGGTCGCGGGGGCAGTAGCCTAAGCAAGGAGACCCAGACTTGCCTCTCCCCGGCCACTTGGGCCAGCTCCTCGGGAGGAATCCCGAGGCGTTCCCAGGCCAGCTGGGAGACATAATCTCTCCAACGGGTCCTGGGTCTTCCCCTGGGTCTCCTCCCGGTGGGACATGCCCGGAACATGTATGTGCAAAAGTCAAATCAGCAGAGTCAGAGATATCAAACATCCTGATACTGTCTTCCAACCCCACACAAGCACCATGTTAACATCACAGCCATGTTCTCCCCCTGTTGTTTTAACCATGGATGAGCAATAGCTGATATGTTATTTTCCTTTCAGTGTCATTTCTCCTTACATGTTCATTGCTAAATTTATGGAAAAACATCAACCAACATTGCATATCCAAAATTATTATAATGGATAATTTAAGAATACTTACACTATACCATAAATTAGAAGTATATTGCAAAAAAGGATTTTTAAGACAAATTTGAATGTTACTCAAATATTATATATATATATATATATATATATATATATATATTTATTTATTAATTTTTTTTGTGTTGGAGTGTATGTGTGTGAGTGTGATATAATCAGATAAATAAATGAAGAAATACAAGAAATAAAAAAGCTAAATGTATGCATCACAGCTGTTTAAAACATCTTATGGCAATTCTTGTGCATTTTTCTCATCGTGTCTCCATCTGCCGAGTCAGGGCGTGTGCCACTGACACATTTAAAGGAGGTGAAAGGCAGGAAAGAGAAACAGGAGCTTGGAATCTGATTCACCTTGTCTTTATTTGCCCAGTAAAATAACACCATGCTTCATAGTAATTTATCCAGCTGCAGACATGCACATGGAGGTTTCAGAAGAGTTCCGCCCAGTAAGGGTATGTGTGTGCGTTTGTGTGTGTGTGTGTGTGCGTGGGTGTGTGTGTGTGTGTGTGTTATTTTTTTCCATATATACATCTCCACAACTGCCTTAATGCATTCCTGTGCATTAAACATGTTTTCATGTAAACACTTCTTCTGCTGACCATTTTTGATTAAATTAGTTAATTCCTTTGTATTTGGATATTTTGGATATGTGCATTTTTGTGTGTGAGCAGGCATTAGTGCGAGGCTGTTTGATTGTTTCACCACCTGTGTCCGCCGTGTCCACAGATTAGTGCCTCCCACCCTGACACTCTAATCAAACATGTCTCAGGTTTCTCAGCTGTCTTTTGTGTTGAGTGTGTTAAGCGATTTTTAAAGTGGTCCTATCCGGTTTCTCCTCAGGGCTGAGGGGGCAAAGTCTTGGTGCATCTATCTCAAACTTTCCTCCCTAGATTGGTTTTCTTTGTCTCATCTTTTTCATTGATATGTCTAGTAGAACACAACATCAAAGTGAGAAAGTGAATCCTTTGTCATTTGGGAATCCATTCCAATTAAAAGTTTAATCACTTGGCGCTCCAAAGCCACTCGAGAGACCTGTCATCTGTTGTGTCCATTCCGCAGATGAGTAAACCCCACTCTTCTACTGATTTAGTATTTCACTCTGGCATCTTATTTGCATAGCAGAAGAAAGAGGGAATGGACAGGGAAGTGTATGTGCATTTGTATTTCTGTGTGTATGGTGGCTAACGAAATAGCCTTGAGAGTGCATGGATGGACACTTGCCAAGCAACACCCCAACACTCATTCCCAGTTGTACACCACCCCTCCACCCCCTTGTGCATTGATGAGTGTACCACTCTAAAAGCTCACAAATTCTGCTCTCTTTGACAATGGTTAGGTCATCTTAGATAAAGCACGTCCATTAGAGGCAATTGAGCCGGGGGGGCAGAGTGACAGAGATGTACAGGAGGGCAGAGAAGGAGGGAAAGGAGTAGGAGGGCTGTGGTAAACTCAAAAGGTTGCCATAACTCTGCTTGTCTTCATGGGAATTTTTTTGCTATTTTAAAAATGCCTTGTAAGTGTCTCTGAATCACATGGGTTTTAATTTCCAGTTCCTTAGTAGTGATAGTCATTAGGAAGCTTATTCGCATACTGAGAGAGACTTTGGATCTTATGTGGTACTCTTTAGGGTATTATGTATCTAGAGAAAGCAGAAAGAATCCACTTATGCTAGGTTCCCATTCCCTTTTAAGCTCAATATTTTAATCTTGCAATACTTTCTTATCATCCTCCTTTTTTTTATTCCTCATTCTTCTTCCTCCTTTTCCATCTCTCTCTCACTTTCAGGGTCTAGTTTGTGGCTTTGTGGTGATGCGAGTTGATAGCTGGT
The DNA here is from genome assembly GCA_028564705.1 of Apricaphanius iberus. Lineage (NCBI taxonomy): Eukaryota > Metazoa > Chordata > Actinopteri > Cyprinodontiformes > Aphaniidae > Apricaphanius > Apricaphanius iberus. The sequence goes on from JAPXFQ010001213.1 coordinate 373,225, forward strand.
GGTCGGCGGCTGATCTGCACGGGCTTAAGAGGAATCCATCTGTGACCGTGTGGTTGCGGTTGACTCAGACAGTTGCCTCTCGCGTGACGTTATAGAGTGGTACTCAAGATGAAAGCATAGGACTTGCTCATCAGAAGCCATCTTGGCAGTTCATGCAATATATGTACAAGTGGCTCACTGCAAAAACATGCATGGAAATACATAAAGACAGCTGGCTGATAGGTGAGGATGGTTTATTGTGACCGGAAGTCACTCAGGATAGAAATGAAATATGCCTCGGTCTGCAGCCGATGGTCAAATCAAAAAAAGTATGTAGTTATTGCAATTGTTATCAACAGGTGATTCCAAGAGCCATGATACTGTTTTTTTAGAGTTACCCTAAAAAAGTACACAAAAGTTAAAAGCATGAACTAATTGTGAAGGAATGCATAGTATAGCTAAAGTAATACATTGATATACCAGTTCTTAAGGATATCTATTAAATATTTTACTAAGATACGTACCAATAAAGTCAGAGATCGAAAACAGCTAGGTTTCTGAATGTATCAGCTCTAACCACTGATTGGTAGGTGCAACACAAAGATAAAATCATATTTTATTTCTGTTTTGAGGCAAGGTATTTCAAGCAAATACCTCTATTAAAGAACCCGAAGGTTGAAGCTGTAACCTCAAAAAGAAAAATGAAATTTGTATGGGCTATGAACATATTATTGATGCATCTCTAAATTTCATTAAAAAAAAATTTTTAAATCTGAAGCATATACCTGTGATTAAAAATGCTTTACTTCTCCTTAGTATGCACTTGACAGTAGATAAGTCAAAAATATTATGTGTGGTAAAGTAAATTGCATGTGTATATGCTGTGAGAAATCAAAAAATGTTACTCCAACTTCAGAAATGACTGGATAATGTGATAAGGCATATGGCTTAGAGAGATGAGTGCAGAGATAGTTCCCCTCTATAAAGCAATCACTTTCATTTGGTTCAAAAGTTTGTTTTTCACTTACTTGCTTCCTCTCATGTTGGCTCCATACTCTTATTTCCCTCCTCTTGTACTTGCATCTTTTTGTCCCCCCCCCCCTCTCTCTTATTGTTCCTTCTATTCTGACATCATCCCCTCCCTGTGTGGTAATGTTCTGAAGTTGACTCAGTCCAATACTGACCACTGCTGATACAAACTGATTAACTATAAATCTTACTTTGGTGGGCAGTTACCTCATAGGGGTTAGATAGACAGGAAGACAGACAGGAGTGGAGGCTAGGTAAGTGAGTGGATCTGACTGAGTTAAATTGTCTGACATCCCAGAGCACATTAATCAGTGATGGCTAATAAAACTCACTTCCTATGCATGCAAGAACCCAGTTTCAATATTAAGACACAAATCTAGATGTTAGCCTCAGCTATCCTGGGATTTGCTCACAATATTCTTTGAATAGGAAACTGTGGATAAAATAATATTTTAACTAATCCAACAGGAATACATTTTATGTGTTAAAGCATATCAGTATGTTTTTTTCATTCGACTTTTCTATCACCGTCTTAAATAAATTGATTTCACAAAATAATGACAGTTTTTACTTAACATAGAATGAGACCCACATTTAATCAAAATTCAGGTAAAGATATGGTAAACAGCTTTAAAATTATTTCATATATTGCAACAGCACTTTTAGAGAAATGGTTAAGACTATTACTCTAATAATTGCTGGGATAAGCTCCAGCTGCCCCGTGACCCTGAATTGGATAAGCGGTTAAGAAGATGGATGGATGGATGGGTTAAGACTATTAAATGTAACAATTGAAATAGCTACTTAATTTTAGTTATGTTTCATTATCATTCTTATAAAACTCAACCCTCTTTTGCCTTCAGAAATGTTGTGCATGGATTCAACAAAGTACTGGACACATTCCTCAGACATTTTGGTCCATATTGACATGATAGCATCACCTGTGTCAAAACCTGGTTCAGTGGCCATGGGATCCCTCTCCTTGAGTGGCCTGATCTGATCCCTATAGAGAATCTTTGGGGCATTTCCAAGAGCTACATGACAGGCATGAGACCGAACAATGCAGAAGAGCTGAAGGCCGTTACTGAAGCATCCTGGTCTTCCATAACACTGATAACTCAGCAGGCTGATGGCGTCCATTCCACACCGCACTGAGGCAGTAATTAATGTAAAACAGGCCCAAACCAAGTACTGAGTACATATGCATGGTTGAACTATACTTTTTAGAGATCCAACATTCCTTTATATAAAATCCTTATTTTATGGATTTCAAGTAAAATTCTAAAGAAATTCTGAGATTTTGAAATTGGGATTGTTCATATGCTGTAAGCCATAATCATCAAAATTGTAACAAATAAAGCTTTGAAATATTTTTGGACTGCACATAATGAGTCTATATCATACATTAATTTCACCTTTTGAGTTGAATTAGGATTAACAGCTTTTCTGCTAACAAAAACAGGGTTGTAAAAACAATTAACAGAAGGGTTACTTATTTAGATAAGTAACCCTAATTAGAACTCTTGCGAGTTATTTAAAAACAATGATGTATGTTTGTATGTATGTATGTATGTATGTATGTATGTATGTATATATGTATGTGTGTATGTACGTACGGATTGAGGGACAGATGGATGGCAAAAAAATCACAGAAAATGTTGATCTTTTCTTCAGACGTTCCACAAAATCAATGGCAACAACAAAATAGTAAAAGCAAAATTTCAGTCTGCATCTGGCATAAAGATTAGATTTCTGTCAACGTAAGGGAGGCAGTGATCGGAACTACAAGCAGACAGTTTGACCCAGCACTCCTGCAGCAGCCTTGCTCTGGTGAGCTAAGAGAATGGCCTGCAGGTACTCCCACGAAGTGTTCACTGCAAACCAATTACAGATTACATTTCAGGAATCTGAAGTAAAGGAATCTCAAGTAAGCTTCCCTATTAAAAGATCTAACAAAATAAACTTGCATGTGTGTCAAATTAATGCCATGTGCTTTGGTCCAAGAAGCAAGCTAAAGCAACATAAGGTATACTATTCTATTTCTAATTTGAGCTATTAAAGGAGTTGCATCTGCACTCTTGCATTTTTTACATTTTATAAAGTCTCTATCATCTTCATTACTCATTCATTTATGTGTCTTAAAGCTTTCATAACCAGAATATAGATTTTTGCCTTGTTTCTTTTAACACCATTGCAGCTGTTTTCATAAGAAAACTGAATTTAATTCAGTTGTTAAAATAAATTTCAAATTCAGTGAAAATATGTTCTGCCCATCAACAGCTTCCGAAATCTACCGTTACACCGTTGCAAGTCAAATGCAGCTCTGAAGCCAGGCTCATGCAATGCGTATTAATGACGGATTGAAACCTGATGTAGAAGTGACAATGCATGAAAAGGGCCCGTTTAAGGAAATGCAGTCTTGCAACGAGAGCTGCGGGTTGGGAGAAGCATGTCTGGATCGTGAGCATGCTGTTCCACTCAGCACAGACAAGCCCCTCTTCACCCAGTGTGTTCCAGTGTCTGTTTCTTTTTCAAATTACATTAATATTAACACATGATAATGAAGTCCCAAAAGCAGACAGAGAGGTCTTTTCTCTCCTTCATTCACACTCAGGTCCCCCCCCCCCCCGTACGTCTCTGTCTCTCTCTTCCTGTGACAATCTAAACCAGATGCCATGGGTCAAGGAGTTAAGGCAGGGGGCGAAGCCAGTAGTGATGTGTTTCGTGCTTGTGTCAATGTGTCAATGGCCAGATATGTGGGTCTGCGCATGCATGATCTGGAGGTGTTCAGAAGTCAGAATAAGAGGAGAATGAAGGGAGGAGAATGGAAGAGATGTGCCAAATCAGGAGTCGATTGTGAGAGACTGGTGCCGAAGTGTTTGGGTGGGGGTTGTTGTGCTTGGAGGGTGGGTGAGGGGGTGTTGGGTAGCACGGGTCATTAATTTGCTGTCCTTTGTTTTGTCAGTTTGTTTTCATGAGGCCCTGAACGGTACGAAAGTAAAAGCAGTCAGCCTGAAAATTGTCTGCCTGCTCGGCAGCATGTTCTCCCCTCAGGGCTGACCAAACTACCCCTGGGATGGGAGGGGTGCTGAGAAAGGAGGGAACTGGAGACGAAGAGGGAGCACAGAGGTCGGTCCCCGCTTCCCTCTCTCAAACACTACCCACTTCAGCCTAGATTGATCACAGATTACAGATAGCAATACTGCCCACTCCACTGACTCCTCTGTCTCGTACCCTGCTTGCACCACTCTTGTCTCTGCTTCACTTTGCCTGCAGACAGGCAATCAGATAAGACCTCAACCCACCAATTAATATCAGGAAATGAGTACAAGCGGTAAAGCTCTAATCAATGCACACTCATGAACATGCGGTTGCTAGCTTAGTTTTACCAAGGAGACCAAACTTAGTGCTGCAGTTATTCTTTGAAGTGCAGTGAAAATGGACTGTTTCAGAATTGGGGGGGGGGGCATGTTTTGAAGCTGGTTCTATACGTTTACCTCAACAATGACCTCTTTAAGTGTAGGCAAACTCTGGTTGCAAACATTCACGTATTCAGAAGGATCAAAAACACCAATGAAAACAGGGCAATGATCAGTTGTTGTTGTTTTTTTGTTATCTTTGCCCTGCGGTTCTTTAGTGACCAAATCCAAGCAATGTAAAACTATAAAATTGCAGGACAGTCACAAAGTTTGAATTAAAAAATGCTGTAATACAAAAATACTTTAATTGTCATTGAATCAGAAGTACAAAAAGATTAAGTTTACAGTACAATCTGTTTAATCCGGGCTACAGAAGGACATTCAGAAAGTATGACTTTGCAAAGTAACAAGACATAAGGTATTGTAATTCTACTCCATCAGCAAGGTCACAAGCAGACTTTCAAGATGGGCTGTTCAAGCGCAAGGAGATAGATGGCATTGAGGATCGTGGATGGAGTGGTTGGCCATGGAAACTTAGTGCAGCATTTGAAAGCTACATCATGTTTATTACCCTTCAAAATCAGAAGATGTCCAGCAGTGACATCAGCTCAGAACTGGCAATAACCAGTGGTACCCAGGTAAATGGACTGAACTTATATAGCGCTTTTTTAGTCATACTGACCACTCAAAGCGCTTTACACCCATCTACTGTCTGGAGAAGTTTGGCCACAAGTGGTCTTCATGGAAGAGTTACAGCCAAAAAGCATTACTTTCAGAGTGAAAACAAGGCTAAGTGACTCAAGTATTCACAAGAAAATAGGAACTGGGGTGAAGAAAAATTGCAGCAGGTGCTCCAGACAAATGAGTCCAAATTTCAAATATTTGCAGTAGAAGAAGGCAAGTTGTTCAGCGACGGGCTTGAGTGTTTACAGGCAACAGTGAAGCTTTGCAGAGGTTCCTGAATGTTTGGGGGTGCATTTCCACAAATGGAGTTGGAGATTTGGTCAGTATTAATGATGGCCTCAACACTGAGAGTTAATATAGGCAGATACTCATCCATCCTTCATTAACAACAAGGAGGCGGATGATTGGCCATAAATTCATTCTGCAACAGCATAGTGACCTTAAACATACAGCTATTGTTATTAAGGACAGCAAAAGGCCACCACAGGCTGTGCTCTTATGAATGTCCAAAAGGGTCCCTGGTGCCAGTACAAATAATATTGTCTTGTGAAATAGACTGAAGACACAGAAGGATGTGAGGTGGCTTACATCCACATAATATATGTGGTTGCTTCTTTAGGATGTGGAATTGATACTGTTTTGGAGGCAAGGGGTTGTCACAGCAAATATTGATTTGATTTAGATTTATTTCTATTTTCTTCATTAATTGCATTTTGTTGATCGATTAAAATAAATGATAAACACTTTCATTTTTAGAAGCATTCTTTGTTTACAACATTTTTTTTCACCCCTGCCTAAAACTTTTGCATAGTACTGTATATAATGTTCATAGATTGTTCTGCTTATTTAAATTAGGAATTATTTAAGAATACGAATTATAGTAACAATTGTATGTTATATTTTTTAGAAAATGTTATGCTATAATTATTTACTGTTGATGAAACAACTACTCTGATTATCTTTTTTGTTTAAAAGATTTATTGTGTTGCGATCAGTTAGTAGTAATCCATGCCTCCAGGAATGTGATTGCTATTAGTACATATTGCTTATAGTTACTGTTTTTGATTTAATTCAATTAATCTTTTATAGAACAAATGTAAAGGCTACAATCAGAGTTGCATCAAATTGATGTACAGATGGGACAGATAAATCATGATTCATTCATTAAAGCAATATGGATGAGGAATAACAAATAGAGTACTAATAAAAGAAAAAAGACATCAAGTCATTAAAAATATAGCATTTTAAACTCAAGCATAACTGAAAGTCTGTTTAGAAGGAGGATATTTATGTCTTTGGTCCTGGGTAGATATCATGTAGCATAGGACTCTTCCTGAATGTTGTGGGTGAAAAATGACTGTCACTAAACCAAATAATTTGTTCAATGATCTAAAAATACTGCTAGATGTGTGGATGTTTAAAAGATCTGCAAGACATGGCAGCACCGATTCATGATGAATCAATGATATATGGAACGATCAACCCTGAATTTAAATATTCTTAGTTGATTAAAGAATATATAAAATACAGTTTTACATTAGTTTAAGTTTTAGTATCTATGTAAAAAAAATGTATTCTTAGTTTACCAAATATTACGGCTAAAATCCAAAATGGTAAATGGCCTGTACTTTTATTACTCTTTACCGAGTCTAGAGGACCCCATAAAGAGCTCATACAGTGGGGAGAACAAGTATTTGATACATTACATTCAGTCATTCACCCATTCACACAGTGGTGATAGCAAGCTACATTATAGCCACAGCTGCCCTGGGACACACTAACAGAAGAACATTGACACCACCAGGCCATCTGACCACCCCCAGTAGGCAAGGTGGTTCAAGTGCCTGGCCCAAGGACACAACTGCATGTAATAGGCGGAAGCTGGAAACGAACCAACGATTTCCAGGTCACAGACCGACAACTCTACCATTACCCATAATCTAAAATCGTATATACGAAAAATAGATATGATTTTTTTTTTAACACTGATTTGTCCTAAAGGTAAGTGTTCAGTATCATTTTTGTATAGTTGTAGATAGATAATATGATAAAAAATGAAAATCTTTGACAGCTGTTGTGAAAAATTCTTATAATACTACAAGTTAACCCTAGCTTTTACTTCTGTCTGCAAGTTTTCATTCACACACACACATATTGACACAGAGTTTTTCCTTTTAAGCTTCTCCGTTGTTGTAAAGCAATTCTCCACCAGGACAGAAGGGGTGTAGGGGTGCTAATGGTGGGGAGACCACTGCAATGGTCTGCCTACCATTAGCAGTGATCTCTCTGGTCAACGACAGTTTGCTCTCTTCCACCTGTAAATACACATGCACTCAAGGAACAATGACCGACAGAGAGCAAGTTTGATTGAGCTGAAAAGATTTTTACCAGAAGAGCAGCTCATTGTATACTCTAAAAACACATGTAAACAAACACAGCAGTCTGCTTTGTTGTTCTCTACACCTCCTGCTGTTCAAAATCATCAATAGACCATATCAGATAAACTGCCCTTCCAATATAAAACATCTAGTACCCAAAAGCTGCATCACTACTTACATTGGCAATAGTCATATATATATATATATGACCTTGGACTGTTGTTGGGCTGACCAATCCCAGATGTGCACTCTCCGTTGCATTGGAAGGATAGTTAAAAAACTGAAAATTGGTACTGTCCGAGAACTCTTGCGTCAACAGATAACGACGCTACGAGTCTTCACACCTCCCCTGACAGAGAAATATGAACTAGGTTTAACTCCAACCCAAAAGTGCCAACTTTTACCATTACGTGTTTTTAACATATAGAGTGAGGACCGTTTAATACAAAGTGAGGACACTTCCCCTGGTCCTCAGTTTTGGAATATGCCACTGTTCCACTGGGCTCTGGGAATTAGGTTTTAAATAGGGTTAGGTTAGGAATAGATCAGTCATGGTTAGGGTTAGGAAAAGTGTCAGGGTTAGGCATAATAACATCACTAAAATGAATAGAAGAAAATGAAGGTCTTTACTACTATTAGCAAAACAAGAATGTGTATGTTTTCAATGTATGTGTGCGCGTGCATGCGTTTTTTGTGTGTGTGTCTATGTGTGCAGGTAAGCTCTCTGCAAACTGAACCAATAAAACAGAAAATCTGTGGAGTAAAACACTTTTGTGCTCTGATTTCACCCCCTGTGGTTTTTTGACTTTCTGCTGGAATTCCCACTTCTGCAGCCCCAAGGCCCACCTTGATTTCCCATAATGCACTGTTTTGTAGGGGACAAAATCCCCCGACACTCTGTCACCGCAAAAGATGGAGATGGAGAGGAAAAAAGTCAATGGTTGTGGGGAGAAAGAAGAAGTAGAGAGGGTGAGACGAGAGGAAAGCGAACGAGATGGCAGGGTGTACTTAAAAGGTCAATGAGTAAGCCACTGAATGGCACGAGCGATGAAGTGGGTGTAGGGAGATGGGGTTAACCTCACTCCCAGATGTCACCTCCCAACCACCAGACGAAAACATAAAAAAAGCACATTTTCTGGATGTAACAGAGAAGTAAGTGCGAGCTCATGCTTTTGCTTGGAGAATGTGCGTTTGCATCGCCTCAGGCTTCTGGAAGGCCACATTTAATGCAACCTCATGACTACAGAAGCTCATCGTCTGGGTGTAGGAGAGGGGGAGTTTTACCGTTCTGAGGATGGAGAAAATTAATAGAGAGGAGGGAGGGTGCAGAAGGGGCACATTTCACAGAGGCACCCCCGCTGAGTGCTGTGTACCCACATTGTTATGAGTGCACAGATCTTTAGGCCTTTAAAAATACCAGCTCTCCACTCAGCAGCAGCTTACAAAGGAGAACTCTCGCGCTTTGTTACTCCTTAAAAAACGCCAAATGACATCAGCCTCCCCTTCCTTCTCCCTCCCCTGCAGTCTGCTTTAATTCCCCCACTCCTCACACTTCTCCTTCCCTCTCTCATACTCCCCTGCGCGCTCCCTGTGTCTCTTTCAAAGTGTGTAATGGTGCTGTAATTTCTCTGTCTGTCGATGCTCCGAGAGGCCCCGAAAGCAGCCAGATGACTGTGGGCCGCCTAAGTTTTCACAACATGTAATTAGGGCCTAAGTAGCGAGGTCCATGCTGCCTGGCCTTCTCACCCCTCCTTCCAACCCATGGTTTCAGCTATGTCACTCCTCTCAATCTTTCCCTTCCATCCACTTTTTAATTATGTCTTTTTTCCGCTTCTTTCTGTCATCTCTGCTCCGCTTTCCCCCCCTTTTTTCCCCTTTCCTTAAACAAGGCACCCCAGCTCCAGCTGTTTCACATATCCACACCATCTCATTTAGATAAAGCCTGCCATCTTCCAAAAAACGAACGGGAACGACGCAAAAGCCCCTTTATAGAAACTTTTTTAATTTAATTGTAGTTTCTCCTCTTATAAATGGTTAATTAAAATGCCGGAGGGTAGTCAGGCTCAAAAGTCAATAAAAAGTGCTCAGAATAGAAGTTTATAGGGGTTGTCTATGTATGTAATTAAACCCTTCAGGCCCCAGAGAGGGATGGAGGAAGAAAAAAAAAAATCTGTAAAATAAATGGTTATGCAAGAACGGCCTGCTGAGTGCGGGCATCGAGAGAGACACAGGGAGACAGATAAAGCGGAAACAACAAACCGAGGCTGTTGGGACAGAGGAGCACACAAATCAAGGGAACTTACAGACACCTCTGGGACATCTTCACGGTGGCTGACAAGAGCAATACTCTGTGCTGCTCTGCCTCAGTGAAAAATCAACAAGGAAGACAGAATAAAGCTTCCATTGACATTTTTTTCAAGCTTAAGCTGAAAGAAAGAAAAGAGTCTCGGGATATGTGAGTTTTGACGTTATAATATGTAACTGTACATCAGTAGGCTTTGCTTCACAATCCACTCCAAATAACTGTGGCCCTTAATCTTTTGCAACTTTTCCGCCCATTCATTTTCTTTCCACTTAACTTTCCATTAATATGTGTGGTTACAGCACCCTGTGAGCAGCCAGGTACTTTATTCATGAAATGGTGTGACTAACCCTCCTTGTAAAGTGTGTCAGTGGCTGTTTGCTGAACAACTATCAACTCAGCAGTCTTCCTCCAGATTACCTATAGTGTGGCCATATGTTTTAGTTTGCTGTCATAAACTGAACCCTACAAATGTGAGTAGTGCTGCATCTTCAAGGTTAATGGGTTGAAACAGTGTGCACTAAATAGGCAGTGGGGTGTACAGGCTGGTTTAAGGTTACACACACGCATTCACATGCTCAAATGGAACAAGCACAACTTATCTTCTAATGAATACAGCACACTTCAGAAGAAAGCTGTTAGGACCTCGCTGGTCCTTTAGGACAGTGCAGGGAGGTCTTGACGATTACGGCTCTGTTTGTGCGTTCTCACGAGCCAATATTTCACTGCACATGGGGTTTTTAATGGTTTTTCATGTGCCACTTTTAATGACATTCATATAACCGCCACATGTATTTTATAGCAGGATATCGCTCTTATTTTAATGCTACTGTGTGTCTGAGTGCACACAGCAGCACGCGAACCGTCATTTTTGGGATGTCAGTTTGCATTATGTTTCTGCTCTCAGTGGACATCCACATGTGTGCTCTGCTTTTGCACATCTGTTCTCGTGCTCCCATTCATGCGTCTCTCCCGCCAGCCGAAGAGGTGGCCCTGCTCCTCCTGCCTGATGATAAATGACAGCTCCAGGAGCAGATAAGCCTCCAGGAGTTTTTCGCTTTGCAGAACAGCAGTGGAGAACATTCTGAAACTCCCCATTGACCTGACACACACTGCAGCCTCTGTCCTGTTTGTTTTTTCTGCCTGCCTCTCTCCCTCTTTCATTCACAGTTTTTCCCTGTCTCTTTTTCCTACCTTCTCCACTTTTGCCCTCCGCTCACCTCAGCCCATCTCTCCCCGCTCTGGTCAGTGATAGAGAAAAGGCCCCTAGAGACCCTGCTCACTGTGGGCAGCACACCGGTCTTGGCGCCAGCAAGTCGCAGGAGCCCACACCCCCGCCCCTCTCATCAGCGATTTAAGAAGGGGGTGCTTCTGCTGCCTCTCTTTCGTCAGTGTCATGAACAGAGGGAAAGAAGAGAAATCTAAATAGAGACATTGAACTGTTATCAGATGGCTTGCGTAATTGGTCTTGATTGTCCAGCTGCAATTTGGGGTGGTTGTTCACATTTGAAATTAAGATATCAAGTATTTGTGTTGTGATTCAGAATACAAGTTGCAACAGAAGAGAGGACATATGCACAGTAGCCTAATTCCTTGGAACCGACAACAGACCAGTTGCTTTTAAATGAGACGTTAAAGCATTAAATAATGAGGAGGAGTGTGGAGGTTTATAATGGGGCTGTGAAAAAGGGGGAGATGGTTGAGAGGAGGTGAAGCAGGATGGGGGAGGCGGTGGGCCGCTTTTACAGCCGGGCAGCAGCAGCAGGCTCTGTTTAATATGAAGTAAAGAACAGATCCAACTGCGTCATTAACTCTCAATTACAGCCATGAGGCTAGCAGGCCAAGCTGAGCTGAACTGAGCTGAGCTGGTGCACGTGTGTATGTTTGTGCACACGCAGGCCGATGGCAAGCAAAATGTGGTATGATGGAGAACACACTGTCTCGCTTAAAAAAAAAATTGAAAATTAATGCACACGGCATAGAGCTTATTGAATTCGGTTTAGCGGTATTTGCTTATAGTATGTGCCATGTTTTTGGGGTTTAACTAGATCTGTTCATCTTAAATGAATTTCAAAATAATATACTGGCTGCTTAAACTTTTTCACATTAGATAACAGTCAAAAAAATGTATGTGCTAAAGCTACACAAACGTGTGCATCACTTTAAGGTGAAGGAAAAATTATCCATGGTTTACAAAGTTTTGCACAAATAATAATAAGTAAAATCGGATATTGAATATTAGTACTTTTCTAGTACACCTTTTTTTTTTTGGTTATATATTTTCCAAATTTGTTAAACACATATAAGTAGGCAGGTTTTGTCATATCTTGTCAGTGAATTTTAGGTTTAGTCTTTGAGAGGACCAGTCTAACACTTGAACTTGCTTTGAAAGCATTCGTTCAAAAAGATACTACTGCTAACAACATCAGGATGTTATTTTTAGGGTGATGTACTGTGTCTCCAGCATGTCTGGCAGCAAACTGCAAGCAGGACTTTTAATGGCTGCCGCTGTTCCATCAAGGCCAGACACCTCGTCTATAGTCTTTTGCACATTCTCATAGTTTTCTTCTATAATGCCCCCTGTAACTCATTGCATTTCCCCATCTACTTTAAGCACAACTTCCTGTCACATGGCAGTACCCTACCATCATGTTGGAATACTTTCTTCTTTAGCAGGGCTAGTTAAATGTCTTCAGGTAAAAATAATTATTTTATACTAATTTGATCTGTAACTTACCCTGAAATTTGTATTTGCAGCGTGACAAATTGTTTAAAAGTGTATGGGGTGTGAAGACTTTTGCAAGATCCGAGCACCAACATTGATTTATCGTTTTTGATGTTTATATACATTACGAAGCAGGAGTGAAAGGTGTTTGCTTGTTCTTATAGTATCACTTTGAACTCTCATCTTATTTTTGGCTATACTTAAAGTATTTCCAGATATAATTGATTTATAATTCATAGATTTTTAGGAATAATTAGAAAATATATTTTCACAGATGGCCATTATTCTAAGCTATTCATGAAGGGTTTTATACCAGTTTTAACAAATTGTTGCTTTGCTCTGAAACTGTCAGCCTACTGGCAGAGGACAGAACTGCTGAGTAAATAGGGATACAATTGTAAAATCTGTAAATCTGACACGGCCTGAATAAAGTGGAAATGGATTTCCCTCTTACAATAAAGGAAAATATGAGAGCGGGAAACACAGCTGTAACCTGTTAGGATCATTTTGCTTAATTAAATGTTTCTATTAAAACAAAAAGGGCAGATTATGTTTCCTTGGAGAGCTGTCACTTTAAAAGCTAAAGTGGAGACACTCAGTAAATACTCATCTGCCTGTGTTCCATTCCCCATCTGTCTGAGAGCCTGTCTTCCTTTTTTAATCTCATAGGCAGGAAAATGTTGAAAACCAGTTGATTCTTATGATCACCACCCACACAACGGTGAGCTTTGTCTCTCTGTGTTTGATGTTATACAGGAAGCCCCCCACTTTATTAAATTTTGTGAAATCTCTAGAAACCAACCCATTCCACTGTTTTAGATAAAATAGAGAAATACTATAGCTTTCTGTCGTTCTGCATTATCTTTTGTTTTGGAAAGCTGCATATCAACAGGCACTTTGCCTTGTTACATTATTCATACCCATTGAACTTTTCAAGATTTGGTCTGCTCTGATTTTGATTTACTGTGACAGCCCTAACCCATTGCCTTTACTAGTCACTAATTAGTAATTTATCAATGGCATATTCTATGTTTAATCTGGTCCCACTTAAATTAACTATACTGTGAAAATATTCAAGGCTTTATTAGAGAATACCAGCAAACAAAAAGCATAATTAACATTAAAGTCCACATGAAAAATCGAGTATACAATTATGGAGAAGTTATATTCAGTTTTAGGTCATAGATACATTTCCCTAACATTGAAAATCTTCCTCAATTCACCATACACAAATGCACAACCCAAGACCAACTGAGACATGGCTACCCAGCTAAACTCACAGGCCACAGAGAGACAGCATAAATCAGAGAAAAAAACTCCAAGCACATGATATCTCTGGTGGAGCTAATGAGAGCTACAGCTCAGGTAGGAGAATTCTATGAAATGATTCACCTGGCCTTCATTAAAGCGTGGCAAGGACAATGAAGCAGCTGAAAGAGGGACATAAGAAGTCCTAATTTTAGTTTGAGCAAAGAGATGTAAGGGACACAGCAAACATGTAGAAGAAGCTGCCCTGGTCAGATAAGACAAAAGCTGAAATGTTTGCCTCCATGAATAATTCATATATGGAGCAAAACTAATGCTATTCATCAACCTGACAAACATGGCAATGGCAGCTTCATTCTCTTCAGAGTTGAGTACTATTTTTGCTGAAGTTGTAAGGCCCTGTATGCAGAGCAATCCAAAGGGCAGAGTGTCAGGGAGTACGTTCAAAGAACACTTGAAAAACAAAAAAAAAGGTTCTCACAGTAACCAGATTTGTTGAGATTTCAAACCTCATGGCTGGTAGTTTTGTATTATCTTTACATGTACACTAAACCATCTAATTCAGCAGAGTACAAATGTATACATTACAAAGTCCATCTGAACTAGTCTCGTGGTTGCCACAATGACAGTCTTGTTTTATTGGTTTTCTTTGAGGACATTCAGATTCGGATTGGCTCTACATCAGTGTTCAGGGTTACACAGAGTTCTTCTTGGCACCCAAAAGAGAAGCTGGACTCGGATTGCATTATGTTCTCCTCTGTTGTGCCAGGATGGGTTACAACGGCAGGCAGTTTTGGGCTTGGCAGAGGGCAGCTTGGCTTGGCACTGCTCAGACTGGCGTTTCCATCAGTACAGAGTTTTAATGAATGGCAACTACATTCACAGTGCTCATCAGTGGCTACCATGATGATGGTCTTTAACCAGATGAAACACAAAACTGACCAAGAAAACAGTTCACTGATATAATCTGATACTGATTGGTTGAGTGTAGAAAAAAAAAAAAGAAATACAGCAGCTGCCTGACATATTATCCATTAGTGACAACGGACGCTCTCTCAGTACAATGACTGAAGTATTTAGCGTCCCGTGTTCTTGAATTTTCACACTGTCTTCCACAGTTTCCCTCTTTTTTATCTATTGTTGTGCTTCTCTGTCCCATCCACTCATCCTCCCTCTGTGTTTGTGTGAAGAAGCTTGTACCCCTGCTGGGCGCAGGGTGAAAAGCTCCAAATAAGAATGCTTTTTGAACCTCTCTTGTCCTCCTGGTTTGATGCAGTGCATCTCTCTGTTGTTGAACTCTTTGTGCGGCACTGCAGGAGGTCTATTACTTCAGACCCTTTCTACGATAAAGTTTGAGTCTCCCTCCCTCCTTAAAATCCCATCCTCATTATTTGACTATCCTCGGTTTTCTTTAAAGAGAGCCAAGGGAGAACTGAGTGTCTCCATGTATCTTCTGTTTGTCGTTAGTGGCAACAAGTCTGCATCCTTGTATCCAGCCAAACTGCAGCAGACTGGGAAAACCATTGGCAGCCACCGTCTTCTTGATACAAAAATAACAGTTGAAGTACCAGTAGCTAGTATACTCACTATTTAATTTTGCTCAGCATGAAATAAATCGAGTCCATTTCCTAACTTGCTTACCTTAGGCTTTCATAGAGATCCAGATGCCGCCTTTAGACCACACGGTCACAGACTGAAAGCAAGACGCCTCAGGGCACATCTTTGTGATTCAGTACCTGTGCTATCTAAATCATACCATTTAATGTGAATTGATCTCACATCAGTTCTGAACAAGTTACCTGCTGAAAAGTGTTTTGTATGTCTGGGGCCTTGTTTGTTAGGATTTCAGATGGATGGCCCGAATCTGAGGATAATGCTGGTACTTTCTCTGCCATTAATAGCCCTGGGTGTTTGCTCAGGAATCAGACTGTTTGTTTTGGCGAATTAGGATTTTAACCAGGTCAGAGGCCACAGTTATAGTCATGAGTTTAAGGTCAGCTATTGACAACCTTTTCTGACAACTCTTCTCAAGTTACCTATGATGCAAGGATCCCAGCTTTTAACTCAGTGGTAATAACTACCATAGAGGTTGTTCACTTTTCATTTACTTCTGATTGTAACAGTTTTAGAAAACCAGAAGAGTTGGTAATTTTCTAAGAAATTTCTAAATAGTACAGGTAAAGTTTTATCTCTGCTACAGTGGTCTCTTCAGTTTTTGACAATACCCGGGTCACACTATGGTATGTCAAACCTTTATTTCAATGCCATTGGAAGAATTGGCCAAGGATTTGTTTGGATATGTCAAAACATTTTACCACATTAGAAATGCGGCCCTCCAGGTCAAGTATATCGCATATGTTCACCACTGCCACAAACAACTGCAACTCAAATGTCACAATCATGACTTGCTTATTCTGACGTTGAGCTTTGCGGGCATCTTTACTCACCAGGGGGTTATGGATTGTTTGCAATGTACATAAAATTCAAGCTATTATTGGCTGCATGATTAATTGGACTACTTTGACCACTTGGGGGCACTGGAGCAGTGTAATAATTTTCATTTTTTTTTAAGAATATGTTCATATTTCATAGGTGGTATGTAGTGTTAAAAATGCACCACAACCTAAAGATCCCATAGTCTGCCTTTTGATCTCCTCATCCCAAAAAACATGTCTTTTGAAAGAAACCGAACAAGATGTGTGCCACACCTTGAGGTATCTCTCTGCATTTGTGTTCATACATTACCTCCTTAGTTGGATTTATTTAAATCTGTTGAAAATATTCTTGAGTAGTTTACCGATTCCACATAATAAAGCAGCAAAAACAAAGAAACTTTACACTCCTCAGTCTCAGTAAATTTCATGTATAATCCATGACCTTTTTTAATGTCATTCCTCAGAAGTTGTGGGTCTTCCTCCTGCGTGACCGCTTGACAGGCCTTTACCGTAAAGACCTGGAGGAGCTGAAAGGCTGTGTGTGTGTGCGCAGGGACACCCTGGCTACCCTGCTCTGCTGATGTGAATACATTAATTCATTTACCACTTCGAGGTCGCCAAACCCAAATATTTGCCCCTGCACGTATTTAATATTTATGATGACGAAAGCAAATATTGCCCGTTGGATTGAGTGACATGGAGAGGTCAAGTGCTGGGCTTGGCTGGCAGGGGGCAGCCGGGAATGTTTTCAGTGTGTGGGTGTGAATGTGTGCGTGCTCTCTCTTGAGAGAGCCAGTCCACATCACAGGACCAGCACACACTGCTCTGTTTGCCTTGAAACACACGTGCAAATATAACACGTTTCAGCAAACAATTTGTATGAATTTGTCTATTGTGGATTCATGAGCTTAGATTTCAGCTCTTCTTTTGAGAATGACAGTGTGTTGATGAAAGCTTGTGAACTGCATGTGTGGTTTTACCTGACTGTGGAGTATGTTGATCTTTTGGTCATGCACCCGTGCCCAGTGCACATTTACGTGCCCCCAGTATCTGCATGAGTGTTTGCATAAGCAGTGCACATGTTCTAGTGAGGTGATCCATTAGGAGAGACAGCTTTATGAGCTGGACTCAGATCTGGATCTCCTCAGATGAGATCCTGTTTCCTTTGGACTGATCTCCCTCACCACTGATTCCGGCTCAAGAGCTGCATGACTAAATGGTGCATACCTAATCTCCTTTGAACTGCAACCCAATAGAAGCAGACTTAAATTGTAATATCAAGTTTACTGAGAGGCTCTATTTTCAGATTAAGTTACCCGCAGCTTTTGTAAATTTAAAGCTTTTTTCCCTAAAATAGAATGAGTCGAACAAGATGATCTTGTACTAAAAGTTCAGTTAGCTCTCACACCATGTCTGTATACACTGAGGTGTATTTAGGCACATGTGTGTCTATGAATAAGTGTGCGCATGTTGGATTATGACACTGGCATATGTCCACTCTGATGAGATCTGTATCCCACCCAGAGACTAGAAACCCCACAATGACCTGATTTAGAACAAACTCATGCACACAGATCCCCCCCTTACCTTCCATATACCCCTATTACTACCCTCATTACTGCCTTTTATCATTTCTTTCACATGGGTTATCTTTCTTTTTGTCCTTCCTCCTTTTTACCCATAAGGAGTTGTTGCGTAAGACTGAGGAATGCTCACACGTCAAAGATCTCAATGAAATGGTATTGTCTTGTTTGTTTTTTAAAGGAGCTGTTCCTCTGAATATGACCAGGAAGGGTTCAGAAAAGGCCTTCATGGCAGAGTGATAACAATCTTTCACTGAAAAGACACAAATAGATGAGAAAAGAAAGGAACACAATTCATACAGAATATTTGATAGTGATTCACCTGCAGTTTTCACCAGATATGGACTTAGCAGTCTAGTCAAGGGGAAAGCAGGTGTAAGCCTTTGCCCTGAATAGTCATCGTGTTTGTCAGAGGTTTTACATCTGTGTAAAAAAAGAATTAGTGATCAATGAAACACGCTTTTCTGACGTGTGCGCAATGTTACTACATGGCTCATTTGATCGCAGGTATTAACAGACACGATAATGGTCTTTCCACATATAATGACTGGACAAAGTTAGTCAGTAAAAGAAGATACTCATGTAAAGTCTGGTACACCAAAAGGAGCGGATGGACGGATGGATGAAGTTACATTTATGCAGAGCCTTTCAGATATATTGGCACCCCTTGTACAGATGTGCATACAGTTTTTAATTGATTTCATCACTCATTACAATAGCATCATTTCAAAAACAAAATTTTTTACGTGCTTTGATTCAGTAAAATCCCAAAATTAACAGTGCTACACTTGTATGCACTCCCAAAAAATGTCTTATTAAAGGGGCAATATGTAAGAATTTTACAGTCCAACGTCCCAACCAAAGAATTTTTTATTGAAATACATTTCAATCTCAGCCAGCTGGGTGGTTGTAAGTTTTTGTCATTTCAAAAACGCTGCCACGGGACATAGTAATGGTTTACAATATCGGTTCCACATCCATACTTGCTGGTTCCAAGGCAAATCCCATATGAACCCACAAGGCGTCTTCAACACTAAACAGCACGCCGCCATTTGTAACACGACACCGATCAGGCTGAAGGCTAACATTGAGCTAACGATGCTCGCAGTAAAATAGTCGGCTCTAAAAATATCTCAAGCTACTTTTTTCAATTAGAACTAACTCGATATTTCTGTGAAATACAGTGGGGCAAAAAAGTATTAGTCAGCCACCGATTTTGCAAGTTTTCCCACTTAACATGATGACAGAGGTCAGTAATTTTCATCATAGGTACACTTCAACTGTGAGAGACAGAATGTGGAAAAAAAAATCCAGGAATTCACATTGTAGGATTTTTAAAGAATTTATTTGTAAATTATGGTGGAAAATAAGTATTTGGTCAATAACAAAAATTCAACTCAATACTTTGTAATATAACCTTTGTTGGCAATAACAGAGGTCAAACGATTACTATAGGTCTTTACCAGGTTTGCACACACAGTAGCTGGTATTTTGGCCCATTCCTCCATGCAGATCTTCTCGAGAGCAGTGATGTTTTGGGGCTGTCCTCGAGCAACACGGACTTTCAACTCCCCCTACAGATTTTCTATGGGGTTGAGGACTGGAGACTGGCTAGGCCACTCCAGGACTTTCAAATGCTTCTTACGCAGCCACTCCTTCGTTGCCCGGGTGGTGTGTTTGGGATCATTGTCATATTGGAAGACCCAGCCACGTTTCATCTTCAAAGCGCTCACTGATGGAAGGAGGTTTTGGCTCAAAATCTCACGATACATGGCCCCATTCATTCTTTCCTTAACACGGATCAGTCGTCCTGTCCCCTTAGCAGAAAAACAGCCCCAAAGCATGATGTTTCCACCCCCATGCTTCACAGTAGGTATAGTAGGTATAGGATGCAACTCAGTATTCTTCCTCCAAACACAACGAGTTGAGTTTATACCAAAAAGTTCTACTTTGGTTTCATCTGACCACATGACATTCTCCCAATCCTCTGCTGTATCATCCATGTGCTCTCTGGCAAACTTCAGATGGGCCTGGACATGCACTGGCTTAAGCAGGGGGACACGTCTGGCACTGCAGGATTTGATTCCCTGTCGTTGTAGTGTGTTACTGATGGTAACCTTTGTTACTTTGGTCCCAGCTCTCTGCAGGTCATTCACCAGATCCCCCCGTGTGGTTCTGGGATTTTTGCTCACCGTTCTCATGATCATTTTGACCCCACGGGATGAGATCTTGCATGGAGCTCCCACCGTTGATTTTTTCACACCAAGCTGCTTGCCTATTGTAGATTCACTCTTCCCAGTCAGGTGCAGGTCTACAATTCTTTTCCTGGTGTCCTTTGAAAGCTCTTTGGTCTTGGCCATAGTGGAGTTTGGAGTCTGACTGTTTGAGGCTGTGGACAGGTGTCTTTTATACAGATAACGAGTTCAAACAGGTGCCATTAATACAGGTAACGAGTGGAGGACAGAAGAGCTTCTTAAAGAAGAAGTTACAGGTCTGTGAGAGCCAGAGATCTTCCTTGTTTGAAGTGACCAAATACTTATTTTCCACCATAATTTACAAATAAATTCTTTAAAAATCCTACAATGTGGATTCCTGGATTTTTTTTTTTCAAATTCTGTCTCTCACAGTTGAAGTGTACCTATGATGAAAATGACTGACCTCTATCATTATTTTAAGTGGGAGAACTTGCACAATCGGTGGCTGACTAAATACTTTTTTGCCCCACTCTATATTTATCTACTTATCAATGTACTGTTTATAACTGGTCTTCACTCGTCATCGTTTATCTTCTGGATGATCCGTAACGGGCAAGTACTTCACTAAAACTCTGTGCTTTACTCAGATGAATGTATGTCTTTTTAAATTCAGTTCAGTTTATTTATATAGCGACAAATGTCAACATGTCATCTCAAGGCCCTTTAAAAAAAAGTTGTTTCAATTTAATCATACATACATTGTAGTAAATTATTCAGTTAATTATTCAAATCACTTTAAAAGTTGTCCATCTAAGGAAACCTAGCAGATCGCTTTGAGTCATTGACTTACAGCATTCACTCCCCCTGGACAAACATTGTCTCATCAAGTTTTTTGACTTCACAGCAAACCCTCATACTCAGCATGCATGTCATGACAGTGGAGAGGAAAAACTCCCGTTTAACAGGAAGAAAACTCAAACAGAACTTGGCTAAAAATAAATAAAGAAAAAACAACTATATCTGCAATCAAAGACAAAACTGGGAATATAATATATGACCCTGAAAAAATAAACAACACTTTCAAAGAATTTTATGAGACGTTATACACACCAGAGATAAACCCTTCAAATAATGATATTGTACAATTTCTGGATAAAATAACTCTTCCTAAACTTTCAGACAGTCAAGCAAAGGCCCTGGATTCACCGCTAACAGTGTCTGAACTCCAGGAGGCCCTCCAATCTATGCCTAATAATAAAGCTCCAGGTCCAGATGGATTTCCAGCAGAGTTCTATAAAGAATTCTGGAATATTCTGGCACCAACATTTTACAAAATGTTACAGGAAACAAAGGAAAATGGTCGAATACCACCAAACATGAATTCTGCCTACATCAATCTTCTATTAAAACCAGGAAAAGACCCTATGTCTCCTACCAGTTATCGTCCGATTTCTCTTATCAATGTGGATCTGAAAATAATTTGCAAAGCTCTTGCAAGAAGGATAGAGAAAATAACACCTCTAATAATCCACCCGGATCAAACAGGTTTTATAAAAGGTAGGCTCTCTTCCACAAATTCACGTAGATTAATAGATTTAATAGATTATTCCCACTGTAAAAACGTCCAAACCAATATATTATCTTTAGATGCAGAAAAAGCATTTGATAGAGTTAACTGGAAATTTTTATTTGCAGCCTTAAATAAATTCGGATTCAGTAATTCTTTTGTAAACTGGTTAAAAATATTATACAGCTCACCAACAGCATGTATTAGGACCAATAATCAAACATCATCAAGGTTCTTTCTTCAGAGAGGTACCAGGCAGGGATGTCCACTTTCTCCCTCCCTCTTTGCTATTTTTATTGAACCATTAGCAGCAGCAATCAGGCAAAATAATAATGTTAAAGGTATACAATGCAACAAAATAGAACATAAAATCAGTTTATACGCAGATGATGTACTACTTTTTCTACAGCATTCACAAACTTCCTTGTATCAGGTAATTGAGTTAATAAAATCTTACTCAAGAGTTTCAGACTATTCCATAAATTGGTTAAAATCTACAGTCCTTCCAATCAACTGTTCTTAACCAGAGTCCTGTTGCTTTTGCAGCTCCGGTCCGGAAATATTACATATATAGGTATCCATATCTCACAAGACTGGCAGACTTTCGAGTAAACTACGTTCACCACTTTTAAAAAATGTGGAGGGATGATCTGGCAAGATGGAAATCCCTTCAATATCACTTATTGGAAGGGTAGCTACAATAAAATGATGTTTTTGCACTAGAATCAATTATTTATTCTCAATGATCACAAGCAAACCATCACCTGATTGTTTAGTCTCTGGACTCTTCTGTTCTAAATACTTTGGAAAGATAAACCCCCACGTTATCAGCTATAAAACACTCCAGAAGTCAAAGATTAAGGAAGGTTAAGGACCTACCAAACTTCGTTCATTATTTCTTAGCCAACCGACTCAATACACATCAAGATGGGCTAAAAAACAGTTATATCGATGAGTGATGGGTAGATTGTAGAACAGACACTATGCAATAAGATAAAACTTTCAGATCTACTTTTGTTTTTACGCTCAAATTTTCCAAAACAAAATGAATGTTTAAAAGTTATAAATATCAGCTCCTCTCTGACAGCTTGGTGGGAATTTATTAAAGGACAAAGACCTCATAGTCCCATGCAGGCGGTACAAACCCATCTGGAATAACCGGATATCTTACAAAAAAAATGATGATTAACTTTCCGGTGGAGTTGTAAAGTGAATTGAATATCCTGGAGCATATATTTGATGGAACAGACTTTATCCCCTTTAATCATTGGTTATAACAATTCGGAATTAACAAGAATAAATTCTTAGAATATCCAACAAATTAAATCAATTATAAAAAAATTAATTTAGGACTCAATACAGTTGATTTACATATTCAGGAAAAAGTTTTAGAATTCCTTAATCTTAACCTCCCAAACTGCTATCTACAATATACAAAAAATTAAATAGAATAGATGAAATCAATAGCCCCTTCCGATATATTCAATATTGGTGAGATGGACTTCGTCCATCTCAATAGACCAAAAACCTGACTGGTCTCAAATTACATTAAGAACCTTCAAATTTCTTAAGAATCCATAAGCTACGATTAATACAATATAAAATTTCCTTCATTGAGTGCATTATATCAGGCAGGGATGTTCAAGATGGGTTATCGCTGTCTGATAAATGTTTACAATGTACAAGGCAATTTAAACAGACCAATTATATTCATGCTCTTTGGTTCTGCCCCACCTGTTAAGAAATATTGGTACCAGAATATGTGAAGATCTCTCAAAGTGTTGAAATGTAAATATCACACCTGCTCCAGAGTTTGATTTGCTGGGAAATATAGATGAAGTTACCCATGGATACATAGTCTATGCAATTATTTACATCGCCCTTATGCATCGCTAAGAAAAATATCCTCTTGAACATGGAAAAATAAATATACTATGATATATAATCAATATATGAGATCTCCTTTATGGATTACATTGGTTTAGAAACGGCATTCTGCCTCCACATTGATCATTCTTTTGGTCTCCCTTGATCGTTCCATCACCTAGTGGGGTTCGCGGTCGGGGACATTGATTCCGTTCTGTGGGACACCGGTTGCCGATGTGGAGCATAAAGGTTGGTGGTGACTGCGGGGAGGTCCTTGGGGGTGGAGTCCGCTTGCGCGTTTCGGCGATAGGTGCCGAGATCCCCTCGACTCCTGGGGTGGGACTTTGGGGTCTTTGTGTGGTGACGCATAGTAGGCTGCATGCGGCGCATCTAGGAGGGGTCGTGCTGGCGGTACGAGGAGTTACTGGCCTGGGGCTGCTATGACGGGGGAGTTGGGGACTGGGCCTGGGGCTTGGGTTCTGGGGCGGCGCGCACCCCGGCTGGGGCCCCTGGCGGGGCTTGGACGGGGGGGGGCGCTGCGGTCCTAGGTGACCGGTGGGGGGGGGGCTGTGTGTCAGCGGTGGTTGGCGGGCGCTGCTGCCCTTTCCATCTCCCCGGGCTGGCTCTGTGCTTGCTCCCCGGTGGCCGCTGGAATGGCGCGCGTCAGGGCGTCGGCGACGAGGCCGTGGCGGGTGGCCGGCGTATCAGGGCCCGATCGGCTATATTCACACTGGACAAGGGCTCCTGGGTCTTGGTCTTAAGCCGCCTCGCCGGGGCGGGGTGCTGGGGTGGGGGGCTCTGGCCGTTGCTTGGTCGGCCTCCACAGTGACAGGACCAGTTGGTGGGTGTGTGGGCTGGTGGGTGTACGTGGGTGTTCTGTTGCACAACCCGGCCATCGAGGCGGTTAGAAGCAAGGATGGAGGATGTCGGCCTGGGGGATTGGCCGCCCGGAATTCGGGCTTGCTCACGGCCCTGGCGCGGCATTTCCGAGGGTAACAGAGTTTTTTTTTTCGGTTGGTGGCCGGGTTCCGGCCTCGGACCGGGGGACCTCGGACGCTGGCGGTGCCTGGGCATCTCTTATTGGCGGGGAGGCTTTTTACCACTAGCACAGGCGCCTCTTTTTAACGGGCGTGCGCTTGGACCAGGAGGGGGGGGGGGAGTTGAGGGTGAGGGGGGGCTAAAAACTCAACCTGGGTTTGTATATTGACAGGTGTTTTGTTAAGCAGGTGATTGTTTGGGGGGATTTAAGAATGCCCCTGGCATGGGGGCCTGGGGGGTTTGGAATTGCCGGGGCCCCACGGGGCTCGGCCGGTACCGCTGCCGTGGGCCCCGACTGGAAGTGATGGGGCCTCCCACCCCTGGTGGATCGGGCCGACACGGGGGTGCCACTATTGAGTCCAGCAGGGGAGCTGGCTCCAGGGGTTGGCAATGGTTCACCCAGTATTTTCTCCCCTTCCCCATGCCTCTGTCCACCTCTGCTCCTTCCATTCTACCATTCACTAGGCATTGGGACGTCCAGGGCACAGTCACAGGGGTGCGGGATGGAGCTTCCGTCTTCTGCGGGGTTCTCCAGGTGGAAGCCTGGGTCACCGATTTTATTGAGCATTTTTAGACACTCAAACTTGCAAACAATTTACACGGGAACGCACAATGTAGGGACCTGGCGAAGTGGCCGCCACAGGCGAGACCCCGTTGAGGGTGGCCTCGCCTGTGGTGCCCGGCATCCACACATGGGTTAAACGGCATCTAGTCCACTGACGGGACCGGGGGGGGAGATGGGGGTACCCGGCAGTCATTCCCATGTCACCCCCCCTACCTGTCTTTAAGGTGACACATTAGACAACACGCAAACAACACACACTTTGAGCTGGGGGATGAGAGGCTGGGGGGTCTTTCACACCCCTGTTCGTTTGGACCATCAGGGGTCTGAGCCCAGGATAAGAACATCACGCCGTCTGGTCGGGGTACCTGGAGCTGGTGGGCTTGCTCTTGCCGGTCCATCTGTGAGGGCCTTGGCGGTCTACTTGTCCGTCCTGGTGGGCAAAGGGGTCTGTCTCCTGGGTGCAGGGGGCAGGGGTTCTCTACTGGGGTGTCTGTCCCTGGGCCTGGGAGTATGGAGTATAGTGTACGTATGGGGGGTATGAATGAGGGTATAGCGTCCTTTTTTCGTATGTCCTGTATTTGTAAGAATGTGTACACAAGAAAGGGAGGGTACGTATGAGTGTCTCTGTCTGTCTATGTCTACCTGTCAGGTTGGGTGTTTGGCTGCTCTCTGGCCTGATGCATCTTCTTCCCTCCCCGTCACTCCCCGTCGGTGATGGTTGCTCCTGCCCGCTGGTTGATGATGACTCTCGATGCCTGGGGCTGGGGGTCCCGGTTGCGGCCCGGCTCGGTCCTGGTGCATGTCGGGCGGGTCCTGGGTGGTCCGGTGTGTCGGGCGGCCGCTGTTTCGGGCCGATGTCCTCCTTGGATTGACTGGGGCACCTCTTATGGGGGTGCCGGGTTTGTAGAATAGGTTGGTGCCGTCCGGTGGATCGGTGGGGACCGTGCCTGGCGCCCAATCCTCCTGCCGGTTCCAGGACTTCAGCTGGCTGGTCTGTTCGCCTGGTGGGGCTGTCCGGCATTGGCTGGGCCCCTGATCTTGGCGCCCCACGTGGGGCGGGATCTGGACCCTGGAGCTGGAAGATCTGGATGTCCAGGTGCCGGCTGGGCGCGGCCTGGGGAGGGCGTACATCCGCTGTGGCTCCCTGGCGTGTGGATGTGTGGGGGCGGGCCGGGTTGTTGGCGGTGGGTACTGGTCCGGGGTGGCGGCGGCGTGTGTTGTCCGTCGGTTGGCTGCGGGTCCTCCTTGCCTGCGGCGGCGGCGGGGGACCCTTGTCGGCTGGTCACTGGTTGGGGCCCCGCTGGGGGGTGGGGTGCCCCTGGTCCCCGTGGCCTCCGGTTCCTGGTCCGGGCCCGCCCTGGCGTAGCCGGTTACCGGCGGAGCCCGTGGGCTCGTCACTGCGATCTCTCGGGCCCCAGCATCGCGGCTGGTGGGTGCTCCCCTGGGGCTTCCATCTGTTCCCCTCTTGGCGGGTGATCGACCCTGCGCTGATCCGCCTGTGGACTCTGTACTCTGTGGGACGCTGGATGCATACATCTCTTGCCTCCTCCATGTCTGTGCCGATTCCTGTAGGACGGATTGACGGTTCCTTACACCAGCTATCAATCACTTGCATGGGGAAACCTTATTCCGACCTGCATGCTCGCACACACATAGGTGTGGGGACATAGGTGAGGACGGACAAATCTTAAGCTGAGGTTATCATCATTAGTTAGTTGTTCACAGGAGCTTACCAGAAACATTTGTATTATGTTCATTAATCAATGCTTGTGTGTAGTGAATGTGTAATTCTTTGTTTATTCTACCAGATCCGAACTATTGGTTTGGTTCTGTACACTTTGTTGTTTTTGTATTACTGTTTCTCTGCCGTCCGGCAGAGGTGGAGGACTGGGATGTTTTGTGTTCTTTATTTACCTCCCTGTCGTGTGTCATCGGTTCGCCCCTCTGTTGGTCCGGTTTCTTTTCTTCACCTTCTTCCTTTCTCCCTTCTTGTCTCAGTTTAATGTCCATGACGTCAGGAAATTGAACCCACAGTAATCACTAATAAAGATTTTTCATACATATACATCAAGTGGCGTACTACAGCGAAGCTGTACTACTCTGCTTGGGAAAGTAAAACTGTTGGGCTTGTACTTGGTACTCAGACACCAATTCTGAGTAGCATACTGCTAGACAGGACACGTTAAAAAAAAAAAAAAAAAAAAAAACAGAACTTGGCTCAGTATGAGCGGCCATCTGCAATGACTGAGTGAGTTATATTAAAATCCTAAAATCATAATTTATCTTTAAGGATTATAACCTACTGAGTAAAAGCAATAAATAAATGTAGCAGGTTTCTTACTCAACAAGGACATGATTATGACCCACCCAGAGTTGTGTGATACAGCAAATAAAGAATAAATTATTTGATCTGAATGACTCAAAGAACTAATTAAAACATCAGACTGACAGCTTTAGTGGGAACAGGAGATGCATGCCATATTCCAAAAAAAAACGCCAGACCCCAACCACTTCAAAGGACAAAGGTTGATTAAAAATGAGGTTTTAGATGTGTCTAGTGGGTCATTTTAAAACAGACAAGAGGAGTTACTTTGTGTGAATTAGCTGAATAACCTTATTGTTGTGAGGGGAGTGGGGTCAGTGCCATGTTCATGTGGCGGGGTGAACCTTCCTGGCTCCATTGGGACAGCTGGCAGTGCTGCTCCTTTGTTGTCTCTAACCATTTGATGCTATTGAAAATGACTGAGACACACAGGGAGCAAAGGCGAGTGTTTGTGTGCGGGTGTAGAGCCCCGTGATGCGATGTGACACAACAGCGGAGCGAGTTTTCTTGACATGTGTTTGTAAGTACATGGGTGTATTTGTTTGTTTGTGAAGATGAGAAATTGCAGAAGATGAGAAGATGAGTGCTAAACACACTCATCTTCTCATCCGTTAAGATATTTTTTTAAATGTGGATTCAAAATATAGTCGGCAGGGGTGATGAACATGGCATTAAACAAGGGAACAATAAGTAATGTTTTGAAGGCTTTGGTAGTTTCACACCTGTGGGTGTAAGGACAGGTCGTAACCTTATCTCCTGTGCATTGTATGTCTCCATTTTCTTTGACACTGGATATGAACAAATTGAGCATTGTGTTTAGGCAGAGGCCAGAAGGATTTCGAAGGAAGGAAACCAGCGAGTCCAGGCTCTGCACAGCGGTAGCCTGAGACGGGAGATCAGGAGTGATTCCATGTGTGAGATTCCTTCCTTCTCACGGACAGTGCTAATGAAGTGTGTGCACCCTTTGTTGGATGGTCTGTGCACAACGGGACCAGGCACTCCCACAGATCTACTCTACAGTTTCATAACGAAGGCTTACAGCAAACATACACTGACTTAGAAATGCAACAGATAGAATAACTTTGTCCTGTTTGGTGGGTCTGTTTATTGATATTTTACAAAAAAATTGTCCTATTGTCATGGCCTACCGTTGTGTAGGCCATGACATTCATTTAGTTCTATGCCATTTAGCTACCTTGCAAACTTGCTCATAACCCTTAACTATTGCCCTTTGACTTAAAATCACAAACTTCAGTGTATTTTATCTGGATTACACTGACACTTCTAAATGCAACATTAAACTCCAGAAGTCACCTAATTAGTAGAGTACACCTTTGTTTAATCTAATGTTAATATAAATCAAGATGTTGTATGAAGGCCTCAGAGGTTTGTTATTGAGTGTTAGTGAACAAACACAATCATGTAAACCAAGCAACACAGCAGGCACGTCAGTAATTATGAAGTTTAAAACAGGCTTAGCTTATAAAGGATTCCAAGCTTTAAAAAAATGATCTATCAAATCATGGCCATCCAGCTAAAATGACATCAGAAAAAGGGTAGCCAAGGAGAGCGTAATTAGGAGAATCAGGCAATAGGCTTTGGTAACTCTGGAGAAGCTGCATGAAACCACATATCAGATGGTAGAATTTGTTGACAGGACAACTATTTATTATCAGTGTTTCTATAAATCTGTACTTTAGAGAAGATTGGAAAGAAGAGATTCTGTGTTAAAAAAAAGAATTGCAAATGGGAAATCCCATTTGCAATTTGCAAGAAGCCATGGAGGTGTTGCAACATGCAAAGGGATAGAGGTCCAGTAGTCAGATGACAGTCACCCAGAATGTATAACGATTAACCCATCATCTCTACATTGAAATGTGGTAGCAGTATCATGTTGTGGGGAAGCCTTTCTTCAGCAAAACCTGATCAACATTGATGGAAGAAGAGAAATAGACTAGAAAAAATCTTCTTAACTTCATGCAATCGGACTGAGCCTAAGCTATTTTACAATATAATGTAATGCTTCAAAAAGGTGATCATGTTAAACACTCAAAACAAACACATACCACACTTTTCATGTTTAAAACAAAAATATAATGCTATGAATTATATTCTTCAATGTCTCAGTTATGCACAATTATGTGTTGTTCATTGCATAAAATAGCAGTAAAACACACTGAAGTTTGTTGTTAAAATTCAGGTGATATAAAAACTTTCTCAAGTAGTACACACACACACAACACATTTGAATACAAGTTCCAATGAGGCTCCTTTGTCAGATAAAAATGCTTTTTTGCAAACAACTATTATGCAGGGCTTTAACATACTATTCATTAATTCCACTTATCTGTGGAATCTTCAGTCAGTTTTTAAATGTGGCTCAGAAACATTATGCAACATCAGAATGATGTGTCTATGGCTGTCATGGTTTCTTATTGAATGCAGATGAGTGGGGATATTAGCCACTGTGGGAATATCAGATAAGACAGATACTCGTGTCACTGTGTAGCCTAACTGAAACACTCCTGTTTCCAATTATAGCTGGCTGTAATGATAATGTGATGTGAGCAGCAGGACAATAGTATGACTGCCTGTCTATTCGGTCCTCAGCTGTGGTGGTTGGAAGAGAGGGGATATAAAAAAAAGGGGGGGAAAGGGAACGAGATGATGGGATGTTGAGTACAGAGGAAGCAGAAAGAAAGAAAGATGTGAACACCAGAGGAAAAAAAATAATAAAGAAAGACTCTGACAGGCAAGGAATAACATTTAAGTATTTTTGTTTCATCCTTTTTTGTGGATGTTTACATGCTGCCATTTGGAAGGAAGCTTGCAAACCAAGATAAAAATAATGACCCAAATACTCTTTTCAGTTGTATCATGTTAAATGGTTTGGTATTTCTTTGATTCAAGGTCTTCGTCTCATGGCATCATGTAACTGGAGAAGCTATCAAGAGACTCTCAGCTTTTACCCATTCAGTCTCTTTGACTCATACTCCACAATTTATCTTTCCTGTTCACCATAGTGTGACCCAAACATGCAACCAGTAAATTCCCTTTTTTCTATGGACATTTGGAGAGGGCATAGAGGCTCCAAACCAAACCTCACCCATGCCAGGCCTACAAGGAAAGGAGGGGCCCCTTTTGAGGAAGTCATCCCACAGTCCAAATAACAGGGCCATCCCCGCCAGGGGCCTGCTGTCAGGCCAATGATAGATGGTCTCAGTCTCCAATTCCTTCCTCAACTGACCAGTGGTAAACAAAGGGGCAAATATAGAGCTTCATATAGGCCCATCCCTGCCATGGAGGGAGTGATTGTCAGCCAGAGGGAAGGATTGGAAGAGCAAAAAATGGAGAGAGGTAGGGTTAACCCCAGCATGTTGACTGCTGGTCTCTTCTTTGATTCACATAACAGACATGTTGTGCTGTTTTATTTCGTTTGTAACATGTCCAGAAATCGCCAGGCATTGAGACAGCGCTACATTTTAGTGATTGCAGCTCCCACAGCTGTGGCCACAGGAATGCTGGCTGCCCTCCGTTCCTCCTTCATTTCCCTTCTGTCTCCCCATCTATCTTTCATTCAAGTCTTCTCTCGTTTCCTCACCTCAGTGCCTATCCCGGGTCTTTCTGTCCTGAGGCGATGACTCTGGCTCTTCTGGGAAATCTCTGATTAACACTGAGACCTTTTCTTACCAACAAGGCCTCCTTTTCCCTCGCTTGTCTCCTCTCTCCTCTTCTCTAGCACTTTACATGTCCCTGATGTTTAAAATAATCGCTTGGTTGGCTCTGCCAGGCTGAAGAGGACAACTAAGGATATGTCTGTTCTCCACATCAAAATGTATACTTACTACATACATATTTCATTATTAGAAGTTTTTTGTTAATTAAATAAAATCAATAACTGGTGTCTGCTGGAATGTAGGGTTAAATAGCCCTTTTCGCTTTAAAAATGTTTTTTTTTCTCTGTCCACACAGTTGGATTTCCATGTTTCAACAATACCCCATAAGGAACAAGTCAAACGCATGCTTTAAAAAAATGTCCATTTCATATTTTTCTTTGGATTTTCATGGAAATATGCTTTCTGCACTCTTATAGCCATTTTGCCATGTACTGGGACTTTTGATTGTTCCAATGCTTCAGCTAACTCTTACAAGCACAAAAACACGGTCAATCCACAAATAAGTAGTGTTGATGGCAGATCCCTCTTCTTTCCCTCTCTCCCTTTTATGCTCCAGTTTTTCAGTTCAAGAAGAGAGGCCAATAAGAGCTGGAAATCAGTAATGGGTTCATTATTCTTATGGGTTGAAGTTCACTCAAAGACAGATGCTTCCTGTAGTCACCTGCTAAGTACTAATTTAAAAAGTGACCGCTTATTTCCAAATGCTTGGCATGCAGGACTTTCCAGATATTTCTTGAAGTAAGCCATCTGGCGGGTCAGAGTAACAGTGTGCCATGTGAAAGAAAAACTGTGAAACTCTTTAATGTAAAGTCCTTGTTCCTTCACCGAATCCAATAAACTTTTCACCGGGTCAAATGTTGTTTCCAGTACGAATCGTATTGCAACGTTTTTTCTTTTTTTTTTTTGACAAATGACATTTAGTGACCAATATACTCCTTTTATACAATTGGCTATTTTTAAATGTGAAGAGTGAGAAATAACTCCAGATTGAGGGCTGCTCCTGTAAGCTTGATTCTGTATGTGACATTTTGTTTAATAGGTTTCCACAGTCATACTTTTTTAAACTCAACCAAGTCACTTACAGTAAATATATTTTATACTGTGATCATTCCTGATTTTGTAAGACTACCAGTCAACATGAAGATCATAACAAAATCTTGCTTTAAAGTGATGTTAATAATAAGTTGCACTCTGCTGTGATGGACGGAGAAGAAGGCCTTTATCAAAGCAGCCTGCAGCGGCCTAGCACACAAGTACCAATTGTTTTCCCTGCTCGGCAAATAAGTCAAACTAAGCTGACTGAATGTACTTGACCTTTCACCTACTCCCTCTTTTGCTCAAACTCCTCCACTCTTCTTCTTTTTCACTCTGTTGCTTGTGTATGTGTGGTCTCTGTTTAACTATTTGCCTATTGGAGTGTTCCATATCTCAGCTAGCAAATAATTCAACATGTTTTCCCAAATTGGAATTAACTGTAGGTGGTTATCCATGCCTTCCTGTCACCTCTCACCTGTCAAATATGCAACCCTTCTTGTTTAGACCTTGAGCACTCCCTGTTTTTTCTTTACCAAATTGAAAGACTAGCGTCCGGCATGGATTTATTTGGAAAACAAAATTCAAAAACTTTTCATCTGACACCTCTAGTAAAACATCTATCTCAATGGCATGATACCGCTGAGGGGAGAATGTGTTGAGTTTATATCAGTGTTCTCCAACCAAGATAGTCAGTTTTAGCCCCCTCTCATATGCTTGCCTCAAAAATGTGAAACACATTAAAACTGTTTTTTTACCAGGTTTCCATTATAAGTTCTATTTTTGTTGTTTTCAAACCAAAGAGTGACAGTCATTTTTGAAGCACTACAGTCACTTGGATGTAAAGCTGCCTAATCTTTAGCCACAATCAATAGGAAGGCCAGATAAATGTAGATACCTATTTCACTGTGTGGCAGAAAGGAATCCCCTCTAGCAGGTGAAGAGTAACATCCCTGGGTTGAAGCAGTGCCTTCCTGATGACCATTGGTTGTAGTGGCTTACCTGTCCATGTATAGCTCAAAAATGGACAGTGGCCCTTCTAAAACATTGGTCTGATCTTAATTCTCAACGTTTTTTTTGAAAAGTTAAGCCATAAACTATGTAGTGTATAAACACGTTTAAAGTCTTGAAAGGTCCACAGGTTAAGTATTAATCCACCTGGAGCATGACTCCAAATATTTATATATCTCACCTAAATCAACTACCACAGCAGAAAGCCTGCCAAGACTAGCTTGTCCAATCAGTATATTAATTACATGGGTCCTCAAGATTTTCCAAAACCCTCTTTGAAAAAGTACCTTATTTTTGTAGTAGTTTCAGAGGATTAGCTAGTGCCTTCTTAACTGACAATGATGTTATTGACTTGAATTTTACTCAGCAGGTCACCCAACTTTACCTTGATGCAACATCATGTCTCTTCATTTATATTTAGCGATACGGGCTAACTCAGTTACCAAAGGCTTGAGGTCTGTACCTCCTCAAGCAGACTTGGCAGAGTAGTTTTTTGTCTAGAACCTTAAAGCTTATTTAGTTAAAACATTTGGAGACAAATACATTGTGAGACTTTTCCAGTATGTAAATGCCCCAAGCAGTGGACACACTTGTGCATTAAAATCATATTCCAGCAGCGATACCATAAAAACATTTCACACATAGTGGACCCTTGTCACAAGAAAGGTATAGGTATGTTATGTTATTTAATCAATTAGAGAGTTGTACTTTTTTATAAGCACAAATTTAGGTGTTTTCTCCACTATGTTGATGTATTTTCTGGTCAAACCCTTAATGGTCTTTATTTGCACATCATGACTATAATGCCAGGGGAATCTCTTATTTTTCTCAAAAAAAGGCCAGGCAAACCCAATCATCCTCCAGGAAATGACTCAAGTCTGTGCAATGGTAAGGGTGATGTTAAGAGGAAATGACTAGGGATGACCAGTTGAATAAAAGGGCTAAATATATCAGGATGGTTTTCATGCATGTGTTTGTGATCCACCATGGAGTTTGTGTAGTATGTATGGAAATAAAAAAAATGCATCTTCTAACTGGAACCCTTTTCGTCCAAAGGGATAAAGAAATGTTACATACTTGTGCACAAGTGTTGGAAAAAGAACTTGAAGGTTTGAACAGAGTAAACAAATCTTTAATAGTCATAATAATATGAAGATACTTGCAATTTGAGTACTTTCCAACTAGAACTTGAATACTTTTTAAATAGTAAAAAAATGTTAGACATAAACACTTTTTCCTGTCATCATAAACAGATGACATTGCAGGTCTATGTTTCAAATTGAATACTACATCCTTTATTCTATGTGAACAATATTTGCATTAAATTAATGGATTCACTGACCATACTAATTGTTAAAGGATAACTGATAACATACACGTTTACTATATTCTGCCTATATTCTATCTTCCTTCATGTCAGCTGATTGCACCCTTACCAATAGCATTGCTACTTGTAGGCTCCCTTGGCAAACTGCAGAATAGATGCTAATCAGATGAGATGTAGCCACAGGTTAATGCATTTTTTTCCCTCTTTGTGAGGTGTGTTTGTATTATTCCTAAATTGGAGCATTTGGTCTGTTGCTTTAAAAAAAGGGGCTCTGGTTCTGTACTCCCAGGAGAAAATGTAGAGCAAAAGAAAGAGAGAGGCTTAATAACAGCAAGTAGTTTGTTGGGCTCATTTCTCAACGGTACTTTATGGGAGGAGGGGGTGGGGTCAGGATAGTTAACTAGTGGCAGGCTTTCAGACCAGGTTCTGCTCTGACTTCAAACAGGGAACATTATGGGTGTGCACACACAGGATATTGCACTGTAAGGCTGTTGAACAAGGCTGTGTTGCAGAGAGGAGCCTTTGTATTGGGCCCATTAGAGATCTAAACCAGTACTAATGAAGCCGTTTCCTGTACAAACGGAGGGACTCAAGGGAAACTACCTTTAGCTTTTAATAAGGCCCTTTCCAATACCAGTTAAAATGGTGAAAATTTTTATCTGGGTACTAAGTGGGTTTCCATTGGTTACAACAGAACCTCCCTTTGGAAAAGTTAATTACGCATGATTAATGGAGTGTTTTCCTTCCAATGATATCTGTGACAGCACAAAGCTGTCGTAAGGCTTGTCAAGCCCAATTCGAGCTGAATAAGTACTTATGTGATCGCATGTGATGGGCCTCCTCTCACCAGCACCAGGCCTCATCAATCAAGCCCTGCTGCTCGCAGTAGTGGGAAATTGGTCTATCAGCGTAGCTAGCCCACCACCCCTTCACCACCACTGCCACCACCGCCACCCTCACCTCCCTCCCTCCCCATTCAATCAGGCCCGGGGCTACAATGCTTCTTTAGCTCTTACTTCTGACCAGCACAGGGGTCACGGGGGGGAAAGTGGGAGCCACAGCCGAGCCCATCCATTACAGCTCTTGTTTCTCTCGGTGGCAGCCGGACGACAAGATTCTATTAGGAGCTCCGTCTATTCAGCACTGAGATTACACCAGGGCCCTCTCTTCAAGCACACCTCTCCAACAACCCCTGAGCACTCACCAAAACCTGGTACTTACCTCGGAGGCCTTATAGCCCCTTCTACAGCCACTGTCTCGCTCCCATTCTACCCTCTTTATTTCAGTTTTCCCCTTGTAGTCTTTTCCTACCCAGAGACAATAATCACCAGGAGAAAGAAGTAAACAGAAAACAAGACAGTAAGCTAGAGAAGAATGAGAACAGACACTTCTACATTGACCTGCTTCTTGTTCGGATGTGAACAGTCTGCCTGTCCTGGCAAAATTTCGCCAAGGACTGCCACACAGACTAGCTGTGAACACATACAGACTCCAAAGCTGTAACCAGCCCCCCATTTCAACCCGACATGTAGCTCCAGTACTTGGCTAAGAATAAACACACTGAGATGGGTAACATCACAAACACAAGCTGACACCAGTTCAAACTGCCATTCTTGCTGTGTTTGAGAAGCTCGTTTGTCTCCTCCTGGTCAGAAGAGACTCTTAATTTACTTATTATGTGTTGGCAATTGAGAGAGAAAAAGAGAGGGGAGAGCTGGTGGGGTCATGCCCCAGTTTGGATTGATGGGGTTCCTTCCTGTGAAGGAAAAGGAGGGAGATAGTACTCCTGTCAAACAAACAGAAATTATATTCTTCTCTTTCTATGAGGATGTCTGCAGTGTGTACATTCTCCCCTAGTTCAATTATGCATTACCTCCACTTGTGTCTTGTAAACAAACACGGTGAAGGAATCCATCAGCAGGAAGTTTTTTTTTTGTGGTTTTTTTTTGGGGGGGGGCTCAAGGTGGTGTGTACTTTATGATGTTATTTATGTTGCCTTTATGATATACAACAGATTCAACAAGGTGTAAGAAACATCCCTTTGAAATGTTAGTCAATATCGACACAACAGCATCATTCCTACCTAACTTCCTTATTGCTATCATTATAGCGTTTTTGTCCATGCATCTGTGACACTATGGATGTTATTGCCTTTTCTGACCACGGTTGATGGCCAGAAGACCCCAAAGCGCTTTATACGGGATTTAAGTCATCCAACCATTCAAACACACATTTACTTGCTGATGATGATGAGCTACATTTCCACAGCACTGCCACGGGGACAGGCAGTCTGACACTCCAATGCAAGCCATACAGTTGACACCACTGGACAGGCAAGGCGCGTGAAGTGTCTTGACTCAAATGGTCAGAGCTGACGTTTGAACCCCCAACCCACCCGGATAAACTCCTGCCTACTGAGCCACCCTCACCATCCGTCCATTTTCTACATATTTCTATATATAGGTGTAGGGTTCGAGGGAGCCTGGTGCCTATCTCTAGCCGTCTTAGGGCAAGAAGCAGGGTGCAACGTGCAACTTGGACAGGTCACCAGTCTATTACAGGGTACCTTTTCTAACAAGTCTCTTTAAACCAAAAAGAAGATTATGCGTGAAAGTCCCAGTAGATCACCAGTTTCTAAAATAATCAGACCATGGCACCTGACATTAACAATCATTCCACTTTCTCTTTTAAATCAGTTTCTTCTCCATTGTGATGATAGGTCTGAACCAGCAAGTCATATTTTAATATGTTAGATGACTTTAAAGTAGTAATGGAAGTTGCAGTCTTGTCATTGACTGAGTTAGTATTTCAACAGTAACAAGTGAATGTATTTCTGCAAGCAGAGGATGATGAGAGTTTTAGAAACATAAGTCAAGAAACAGGAAAATGAATGGGATAAAGGCAACCGAGTGAAATAAACATAAAGGAACAAAAAAATGGGTGAAAGTCATAGAAGGATTTGGTGTCTGTTTATCCTAGGCAAGGAGAGGGCACACAGGGTGGGGCCACATGTGGTTTAAAATCCCACAGCTCCGCTGCATGGTTTGGAGTTGGTAGCCAGCATATGTTTTAATGGGATCGGAATTCTTCTTCAGTGGCAGCGTAATCAGCACCAACTTCCTCCGATTCAGGAGCTGCAAGCCTCGCTCTCTGCCTCTTTTGTTTCAGCCAGGCTCCGCTGACAGCAAAGAGGAAGCAGCCATCCGAAAGTCTGAAGAGATGTTGAATGTGCATAAACAGTGTATCCAGGGAAAACCAGCTAAAAGTTGTGAGCCTGACAAACTTCAGTCCCCCTAATGTGTCCGTGCGTTGATGGGTGCTCATGCCATCTGCACCCATACGCACACTATATTATTTGTCTTGGCAGAGATTTGCCCGTGTTGTCAGCCTCTCCCAAGGGAAAATGTTCAAAACGAGAGTGAAAGAGGTTGTTTAAGAATACTCCGCACACTAGCTGTCAGGCTAGTCATCTCCAGCTGCCTGCCTGAGACTTTTGTCTTTGTTAAATGTTGTGTGACAATGAGATTTTCCAAAGTGCCATCTAGATAAAGAAGTGGATTGAGGGAGAGCACACGAGGGGGTGAGAAAAGGGGAGACTCCAATATGTGCTGAGATGGTCTGGTCATAGTCCAGCAGCTCTTCATCACCACTACAGCTGCAGATATATCTTCTCGCTGTGTCTGCTGCATACACACACACACGCACACGCTTCCATCACTATGTCTCACACAGTACAAATACACATTCCTTAAAACTGCCCCCATCTCAATAACACGCTCACACACACACAAACACACTGAAATACACCTCTATTCCATCACCAGAGCTTTAGATCTTCGATCGATCCTCACAGCGGCCGAGCTGCCGGCAGACACCTGCAGGTGATTGATCCCCAAATCAGTCCCTCACAACTCCAGTACTATAAAAACCATAACAACCCATCATAAAAGCTGATTTATCTTCAGCCTGTGCTGGGCCTCAGGGCTAAAATATTAACCCAAAAGTGTATGACACTAGACTGATTGGTTTGGAATTGAATAAAACTTGAGCATTGATCAACTTTTCTTACGGTTCAAACCACGTTGGACGACTGAGACTGTATCGTGTAAAGCTCTTCTTGAGAAACAGTCATAGGAAAGTTTTGTCTGTCTCAGTACTTCTTTAGTTAAAAAAAGTATTTGGTGTTAATATCTAGTAATGTCAAACAGAACGTAGCTAAAAAAACTAAAAAAACATAAATAAAATATAACTTAGCTTAGAGTAAACATTGGAATTTTGGATGTTCCCCTTTGTAATATACTCATAAAATCTTCAAGAAATTTTATATAGAAAAAATGTGTGACAACTAACACATAATGGAGTTATCCATACTTACACAAAAATGATTTCCAGTCTGTGTTGGAATTGCATTCTGAAAAGTATATGTTGATCTCATTTTGTGTCCATGTATATATTTTTGTAGAAATAACATGCCCAACCCATATTGTAATGAGAGCTCTCGATGAGAGCAATGTTGAGGCTGTGTGTTTCTGGGAGCATCAGCAAGTACTAGCAAAGCAGCTTGCACTCTAGTTAATATTATCAGATTGTAACTCAGAGGTCTAATTGATGGTATTCCAGTTTTTAATCAGAATTACTCTATGTCCCTGTGTTATTTTAGAAAATTGCATTTTCCTTTAGCAATAATGTAAAATTCCAAAGCATATGCTAATGTTGGGCTTAAAGGTTAACCAAAAGTTGCTTTTTTCTTGTTATGATATTATATTATAATATTTTAATAAAAATAATAGCTTACACTTAATGCTCACAACAGTCACTTAATAGGACAGAATAATTCATCTTTACTAGAATTATTACAACCATGAGATTTCATTAAAAATAATTAAGTATAAGCTCTCTCTGTTATATGGTTAATCAGTTTGTTAAACTACCAAGTAGAAGTAGCAATATAAGACCTGAAGGAAATCTTCTGAGGATTTCCATTAGAATCCCTGCATTCTAAGACTGTTCTGAGTCAGGAAATGGGTGTCCTTAGTAGAAGTTACTGGAAATATTTAATAGAGTCATGCCAGGTCCAGCTAATAAAGGTTCATAAACAACTTTTGCTTACTATAACAACTTCCAGCTGTGGACTTTTTAATTTTTACACAACATATTTAGTATGTACCAGGCCCATGGTGGCTAATCAGGAGGACCGGGGCAATTGCCGGTGGGTCGGTCCTATGTTGCCGCAAGGGCAGGTGTTACCCAATATAACTGCTCAATATGCCAAAAAGAGAGTTGGGCATGTTGCTTCTGTTATACAGAGGAAGAATAAGATAATAGCATAATTAGACAAAAGTTATGTTATACATTGAAAAACAATTTTGCAGACCACAGAGCAACTTATTATTTATTGTTTATTCATCATAAGTACATAATTCCTAATATTTGATACTGCAGAAAAGAACATTATGATGCAACAAAAAATGTTGGAGGTGTTTCCTTTAACTCATATGCTCATATTTGTGAAATCTAACTTGTGATAGAACTGTTTCCTTCCAGAGGATAAAAAGAGATAGTGGTATTAGTAGGCGCAACACCTTTTACTTTCATCCCTAAATCTAAAAGTTTTTTTATGAATTTTTTTATGGTATGTAATTTTTAAGGGTTTGGATATCTGTTAACACTAATTGGAATGGAATATAAATGCGGATTTTTTTGGAAAGGATGGATAGTAAAGAACAATGTTGGAGATGTGCACTCATGTTAAAATAAATCTATATTGGGAAGCAAGCCTTACTGTATTTGCAATGAATCTGATACATTGTAGAAAAAGTATAAGATATCGTAGACTCAGCATTTACGCTAAAGTTACAATTACATGATTTTAAAGATAATACGCTGAGATTTGAAATGAGTCCCACTCCAGCCCTGGTCTGAACATAGATGGTCACTTAGAGCAGACATTTTTGGCCACATCTACAAATCAGTTTTGTAAATATCTTTCTGTATTGATATTTCAAAGTGTTGTCAACTAAATAATATGTGAGCCATTGTTTTTCTTCTAAAAACTATGAAATGCTAGTGTGAAGAGTCAGAGCATTTATCAACAGCCCTGTTTTAACCCTCTGAACCAATATGGTGCTGTTGTGTCCTGCTCCACTCATTTAGCATATCGTCTTCCTCTCACATTCGCTATCATTAAAATATTAGGTCTCCAATTGGACACGGAGAATGAAAGTCAAGTTGTCACTATTACTACAGAGACCTATCTTTAAACGTGAGAAGAGAATTCAGTAAATATGAGTCACTTGAACATCTGAAGGGGCCATGTACTAGTTAACCACTCTGACATTAAGTAAAGATCTTTTAAAGATGATATCTGTGAGCACCGTAGAGCCAATTTGTTCTCCCTTTGGCGAAAGGCAACATGCTCTAATTACATTCTCGTTTCTCCATTGCAAAGCTACAGTGAGTTGTTTGAGTTTCCACTCTGTCCCTGTATGTATAGGACCTGCATGCCTGCTGAATTTATGCTTGGAAAACGTGACCTCTTGACTCTTGTGCAGCTTTATCACACCCAGTAGCCCACATACAGTGCAGGCTTGTGTGCTGAAGTTCTACAGAGGAAGTATCTGCAATTTCCAAAGTTATCTACGTCACTGATACCACTCACAGTCTAGCTTCTCCTCTCCAGCTCTTTCTGAAAGACCCCAGATCATTCCTGGCCATGTTGAAGCCTATGATCTTCTTGACAAAAGCGTGTCTATCCATTATTTTTTCATCTATCTAGTTGTAAAGTGACGGAAAATGCTAGGAGCATATTGTGCTGCTGATTGTGTGTAACATTGAGCGCTATCTGCAGAAATCTAAAACATCAGCTCCAATATCAACTTTGCGTGTCTGTGTACTGTATCGAAGTGATTGCTGTTGCTTAGTCTCACAATGAATTCATAGAAAAGTTGTCTTTATCGTCAGAAACAGTAATGGTTAAAACAATTTATTTTGGTGTTAGCACAGTATTTGCTGGATGTTATGGGAGTTCTCCAGAGCACATTGATAAAGAACTTCATCAAAGAGTTCTGCCTTGGTGTCAACAATTCTCCATAATAAGCATAAAATGCTATAAATGCACAGAGGGAAACATCTTTTCACTCCTAACATCTTGAAAGTAAGCATGTTATATTTGCCAAAATCTAAAGCATCTAATTAGAGATATGTACTTTGGGACAATGCTAGAACTGTCCTTTACATGTAACAAGCACTCCTGGTGGTTTTGGCGTTCAGCAGAGGAGTAATGATTTGTTATGCAGTTGGCTTGTGTCACTTGCTAAAAGCCTTTAAAGCTTTCCTCAGATTGCGTGGCATCACTGACTCCCAAAAACACAGAGATTTTAAATAATTGAGGTATATGGTGGAATTTAAATATGTTTCAAATGGTTATTTTAACAGAGTTGCCACCCACAAATTTACCAAACGCAGAGATGGTTTAAAAGACCTAAAATCAACCTAATTGTATATTGTGGGTGTGATCTGAAGTAGAAAATTCTCAGGACTTTGGACTATCTGGAGACATCATGCATGGAGGAAAGCCAGCAATCACTCTCTACGCTACAGCCTTGTGAAGTGTTAAAGATGACTAAGTGCTATTGCAACTGTATAACGACATACTCGTCTATAAGTGTAGCACTGGGAATTTAAAAAGAAAACAATAATTTTGTAACATATAATCTTTTGTTGCATAATCGTTGCATTTAGCCCAAAAGTTCGATTTGTAGAAAATATTTTACAGTTTGAGATTATACATATCTCCAGCAGTCATCGG
Organism: Apricaphanius iberus; assembly: GCA_028564705.1. Classification (NCBI taxonomy): domain Eukaryota; kingdom Metazoa; phylum Chordata; class Actinopteri; order Cyprinodontiformes; family Aphaniidae; genus Apricaphanius; species Apricaphanius iberus. Next base: position 415,433 of record JAPXFQ010001213.1, read on the forward strand.
GCCAGAGGTGAAATTCACCCTGGACAGGTCGCCAGTCCATTGAAGGCGAACACAGAGACGGACAGGACTAACAACCATGCACGGACACACTCATATCTAAAACCTAGTTTTTTACTTCTCCATCTAAGTTCAAACGAATCGAGAGCATGTGCCTCTTGTTGGTCAGCCTAACATCAGCCAGATTTAAGCCCGAGGAGGTGTAGAGAACAACAAAACAGACTGTTTGTTTACATGCATTTTTTAATTACCTATGAGCTGCACTTCTAGTAAGAAACTTTACAGCTTAATGAAAACGTACATTCTGTCATCCAGGGGGGGAATGCATTCACAAGCTGTAAAAGAAAAAAACTCTAATTAACCAGAAATGGCACTGCAATGGTAGGAAGATCCACCAGAAAAAGTTTGCACCCCCTGCTGTCCTGGTGAGAAATAACTTTGTAACACCGACACACCAACAGAGACGTAAATCCAAATGTCTCCGTCAATACATCTGCGTCTGGGAGGAAAGATGTTGACGGAGAAGTATAAACTAGACTTTAGGGCAATTTATAGAGACCACTTATCCAGTTTGGACTTTGGGAGGAACCCACGCATGTAGAGGGAGAACATGCAAGCTCCATGCAGAGAAACCCCAGGCCAGGATCCGAAACCAGAATCTTGTTGCTGTAAGGCAACAATTGTGTGTTTTGATGAGTTTGAGAAAGGTTTTAGCAATTTAATCTGCTCTGAAAGTCATATGTTTTACCATTAAACTGACAGTGAGATACTCACATGCGTATTGCAATCTCAGATTTTTAGCCCCGCCTCCTATGGGACAAAATTACCTCTCACACACATAGTATCAGCCTTTCATTTATATGTTTTAATCTCACACATACACAAGTATTAGTTCTCATTCAAACTAGTATTACCCCACACATATACATTTGAACCCTAAGAACTTGTGTGTAACTTCTGTTTGGTCTTTTGGGTTTTTTTGAGTGAAATTTCAGAAGCATATACATGTGGTTTTATTAATTTCAAGTATGTGAGAGAATGCTCCAACTGGTGTATGTATTCTTTTATTACTGTGAGTGAGAGATAAACATAAATCATGTTCCATATACAGCACCTCATTAGCAGGGGTTGTCAATACTTTTGAAGCTTCCAGGATTTTTGCCATGGCAGTTTTTCTTTTTTTTATATTTTGAAGAGTTTCTGATGTATCTATCGGCAAAAGTTGTCTGAGGCAAATTAATGAGAGAAAAAAAATCTCAATTGTACAATCAGTAGCTATTACTATTGCATTAGTACCAATTTTACAGTATAAATTGGAAATGTATCTGCTATTTTGTCATTCTGCAAAGTAATACACTGAAATACATGAAGAAGAAAAAATATCCTGCTTGATGCAGATATTTTGTTTTTGTATAAACTTCTACTCCGATAAATAAACTGTCTGCCTACACTACTATTACTCGTTATTATAAAGTTGTTAGTGGAGGTCTGCAAGACGTTTTCAAAGGGTAGAAGCAGACAAAATGACTATGCGCTAATTCAGCAAACACGGCAGGCTTGTTCCCGAAAGGCCGCAGAATTTGTCAAGAAATCATCCCTCTCTGCGACTCTGCCGGAATGCCTGGCTGACCTCCGGCAAATGAAAATAATCCAAAGTAATTAGAAGTGAGCCGCTCTGGTCCTGAGGGCCCCCGGGCGGCCGGGTAAACATGGCGGAGGGTCCGGGAGGGGCCAACTGCTGCAGCAGCAGAGAGCAAGAGAGAGAAACAGAAAGAGGGAGAAGGGGGTGCTGACCTTGTCCACATAAAGCAGTGATTTATGAAGTGCAGGCCACAGCAGCAGGGCTTCTGTCTTCTCCCGCAATACCAAATTACCGAGTCGGAGATTAACACGCCGCTCACAACGGGCCCGCTTCCAGAGCCGAGGAAATTTTGTATTTACATTTTCTCCTTTCATTTCCTCTGCCGTGTTTTAATGCTAATTGGGATATGCGGACACCGAGTCTTATCCTTTAATATGAGGGCTTCAAGGTTGCACACTTAGCGCATTGTGAGCTCCTAGGGACTGATGGATGTGCTAATTAAAGAATAAGTCGCAGAGTGTTGTGCAAACCTTTCGTTTTGCGCTTTGAATAAGTTCCCAGCGCTTGATTGAGCCGCCTCACATTTAAGCAAAAATAAAACTGCCAGGGAAATGGGTGGAGGGAGAGTGTGTGTATGGACTCATGATGGAGACTTAATGCTTTTCGTCGGTGTCAATAGGTGGTCGGTCTGTGAATGGTGGACCTATTTCATGTGGATTTGGCTGTGATAATTTCTTTCTTTCTTTTCATTCTCCTTGAGGATGTGCAGGAATGCACCACGCAGGCCTTCATCAATGTGTCTATGTGGCACCTCGGCTGCAGCGGCATATGCAGGCCCCGCAGCTCAAAGTGCTGGAGTCAGTTTGCAACTCACGTGGGAACCCCCCTCAGCCTGTCCCATCCAACTTAACCCCAATGATTTTGCGCACCAGACGATACTTGCGTTAAAGCTTTCCAACGACGTTCAAACAAAGACAGGCCCCTCTTAACGCAGAACCTCAGATCAAATAAAATATAAAACTATTTGATCATTTTTCTTGACCGAGCTTTTAAAATAAACAAGGAAAGCCGCAAGCAAAATAAGCATTTGAGATGTTCAACATCATTTGGAGAATTTCACAGCACTTAAAAGCATCGGTGTTTATCCCAGTGCAACATGCTGTAAAAACAGTCCCTTTTAACAAGTATGAAATGCTGTGCGCCCCGATACAGTCTGAAATAACGTACCCTGAAGCCTCCGTGCGTTTTCTTTGTATAATTCGTTGATAAACAGATTTTTCACACCGACCAATTCAGCGCGTCAATATCGCGGTGACAAAGGCATGGCGTAAATCAGATAAAAACTAGATCTGTTTCATCTGAGCACATCAGGATGTATGGAGCGTTCATGGCAAATCTGAATCGGGAATCAGAGCGGTGCCACTGCGAATCGGTCCCCCTCCTCATTAAATGAACAAGACTTTTAAATTCACCCCATCGGTTTTCTGCAGCTTTACAGCGTCACGTTCGGATGATTAGACGTTCACGCACGTACAGATGGATCTTTCATGTCCCATCTAACAATTTGACGCCTTGCTGCGGACGCTCTGCGCTCACAAGAAAGAAAGTGTTAATTTAATGTTGGATATCAGAGAGCTTCTTGTTAGAATGGACTACAAACTGAGATATGGCAGCTGAAAAAAGAAAACAATACAGCTACTGACAAAAAATATTTCGTGTTCTTTTTATTTTTTTGACCCAAGAGCACAAACACACATGAAATACCTCAAAGGAAGTATTATTTACATTATTTCATTTGTCATTCAGCATATATTTAAAATTTCCAGTTTTCAAATGAATTTCAGATGCATGTCTCTCTCATATGTAGCTTGTTGAAATCAGTTGTGCAAGCTAAGGGATAGACATTGCAGACTGCTTATGAAGAGTAAACGCTGAAAAGACATTAAAAATCTACATCTACATAGTTTATAAACATAGTATTGGATGTATACAACATTTCTCAATGCAGAATAATCCTGTGCATTTGAGGCCTACAAACTCAGATCTGTCTATGACAAATACATTCAGTTAAGAAGAATGTAGTTTTCCAGCTGCAGTGATTTGGCATCTAAAGAAGCAGATGATATCCTATATTGTAGCACCCAGATACCTTATATGGGTCCTTCTGTGCAGTATTATTACATTATAAATTAACAAAGCAAAGCACAAACTACAAAGCATAAAAGATTACTGCCATAAAAAAATAGTGTTAATGGGACTATCAGTCACAGCTCTAAGACGTGCCATTGATGCTCAGTGTTAGGGTTGTTAGTGCTGAGGAAACCTCTTATGCTTTCATTTGATCAAATAATTGCTACTGAAGGATGCTTCAATAATGCACAATTGTTGCAAGAAACTAGACAACAGCCAACCCTTTTGTTCCCTAACAATTTATAAATTAAAATGCTCGACTAACATATTATTAATTTTAATGTCTAAAATGTAACATAGTTGAACATTTGTTTTTATAGAGTAAAAGCTTTGGATAACATGCCTGGCAAGTGCAACAAGCATTTAAGTAAAAAAAAAAAAAAAACGTTTCTGACTAAGCATTTTTTCTTATGGGCCTCTTATAACTGAATGCAATGATTGCCTCAGAGCAGCAACAAATTACCCAAACCATAAACATACTCTGTATCACATTGTCATCTTTCAGATGTTCAGATGCAGCATAGCAGCATTTTAAGTTTCAGTTCAGTTGACCACGCCATCTTCTGACTGGGTAAAGAAGCGCAGCTCCCCCACAGGTTACCCCTCTTTACCCTCTGTTATACCACAAGCCCTGCGTGTTTATCTTCAAACATTTCCTGCCTTTTTAAGGAAACCCCCCCAAAAAAACAAAAAAGAAACGCCCCTCAAACTGCTCTCCCCTATCAGAGATCCTCGATCAGACCCAGAGAGGCCGCCGGAGCAATCACTTTCCCAGATTACTTGTATTTAATACACAATGCATCATAAAACAAATCCCTCATCCTGACAGGAAGAAAATAGAACAGCTCATTCGACTTGAGCTTTCCCAATTTATGGCTAAATTAAAAAGGCTTCCAACAATGGACAAGTCGAGCAGAGGCAGGAAATCAATGACCGGGCGGACCGGGGGTCTCTCTGGCTGTTCTCAAGGAGCGCGACACGATGGGAATCAGTGGCGGGGCCCCTGCCTTCTTTGCACATGATTTTTTTTCCTGTCCTTACTGCACATTTTTGCTCTATGCTTTAACAAAAAAAGGAGTGGGAAATACAATGGGGCATTATCTGAGATAGAAGGTCAATGTCACAGAGTGAGGAGTTATCCATCATCATCTGCTCTCATCAGCGTCTCTCCAGCTTCATGTGCTCCTTAATAAACTCCCTGACAAGGAGTATTTTTTATTATTATTATTATTATTATTATTATTATTATTATTATTATTATTATCCCACACTGTTGCTGATTTGAGTTCCAGCTTTAAATAATATTCAAGCATTGTAATCTTCAAAAAGCTGCATTTTTACATCTTGATGAAACAAAACAAAGAATAAAGCTGTTTCTAATCTTTCTTTCATTCAGACCTTCTTTCCAAATGTTTTCTTTCAAGCAGGGAGATTTGATTATTTGAAAGAGTTCATTAACTTTTTCTGCTATGCTGTGAAATAGAATGGAGGGGAGAATTAACTGCCAAGAACAAAAAAACAGGTGATTAGGTCAATGTCTTAAAAAAAGGGGGTTCTAATGGTCCATATGGAGTTTCCTGGAGGTCTTTAACAGGAACACTTAAGTTTGTGGTTGTTAAATTATTCCCCTGACACAAAAAGAGTTGGCTTTGAAATATAGTCCTCCAATTTTTTACCTCGATGTTGCATCCTACATGTATGCATCATTCCTTTTAGAAGAAGAAGCAGCATCAGAATAAGTAGAAGTAGTAGTTGGAGTAGTAGTAGTACTAGCAGTAGTAGTAGTGGTGGTAGTAGTAGTAGTAGTAGTAGTAGTAGTAGTACTAAGAGGCTAAAAGGGGGCAAGAATCAACTGTGATAACCAAAATGGTTGACAAGATGGGAGTATGAAACTTTTAAAGAATAGAGGCTTTGAGCATTAAAAAAAAAATAGGGGGGTTGTTAAGTTTATATTATTAAATTATTATTATTATTTATGTTTTTTTTTTTGCTATTTTGTCCTGGTCAGCAACGTTGGGGTGGGAATTTAAATAAGTTTGCATTCTCCTTTAATGTTTGACATAATTGAAAAACAAAACCAACAGCAAAGTGAACTAATAAAAAACAAATATTTAAAGTGTTTTTCATGTTTCTAGACAGGCACAATTCAAGGTGTTAGTGCGCATATTTCAACGGGGTCCCTGCTCTACAGAAAGAGCCAAGCAGTTAACATACATATAAAAATTTAACAAGTTTTGACAAAGATAAAAATGAATATTATAATTTTGTTGTTTTTATTGTTGCCATTTTTTAGCACATTGCTAACGCCAATGTCAATAAGACTTCCCTTTACCATATCAGGGGACTGACGTCATGTGGTGACGCATAATTTCTTAGCGAAGTTGAAGTGTGAATGGTGTTCGTATAGAAAGGCAACGTTTATGTTTCTCTTTGCTGGTGGGCTTCGTGGTTTTGTTTATATTTATAAACATGAAAGAAATGGGGAAAAAAATCAAGCAGAAAAAAACAAACGAACTTGTATTTCAATTTGATATATTTATATATAAAACAAGCCAAATAAATCAAACATGTCTTTCTGTTTTTCATTACTAGACTCTTACGAAGATTATTTTTCTTTAAATGTACACAGACCGAATTATATTATAATTATTATTATTATTATTATTATTATTATTATTATTATTATTATTATTATTATTATTATTATTATTAGCCTATTCATTCATCTACTACTTTTACTAAATTTGTAAGCATGCAGTTAGTGTTATACTTTTCAGGTAAATAAAAATATAAAATTCTCCTGAAGAAAAAAAAATAGGAACACGTGGATATTAAATCATTAAATTGTGCGTGCGTGTGTGCGCGCGTCTCATAAGCCCCCATCGCGACCTCTTCCTGACCCCGCTCACCCTCTCCAACCCCGATCCCCTGTCACTTTAAAATTTACTGCGGAGCTGAGTCTCTTCCGATGGTGGTGCTACGGAGGGGTGTTTGGGAAGGGGGGGCACAGACAGACCCCCGCGATCCGATTTGACTCTTCTCGTGGGGAAACGATGGAGACGGTGGCGCGGGGTCCTTTATTTGAGGGGAATCAGAAACATCGCGCAAACTGTCCGCCTGCAGAAATCTCCCCCTGCTGTCACACAGACGACACATCCCGAGCTGTCTGAGGAAGAGAGAGGGGAAGAGGCGGAGGGGTGGGGGAGAGAGGAAGAGAAAAATGAAAAGTTGAATGGTTTACTGAAGGACACCTGGGCGCGTCAGGACAGGAGGGGGGTGACAAGAGGAGGAGAGGACGACCCGAGCAGAAGCGCGCAGAGCAAACACAGTGAAAAGTTGGTAGCAGGCTGATGCGCCGGATGGCATTTAGTTACGTCCCGCGATGTCTGTAGGACAGTGAGAGGAGAGGAGAGTAGAGCAGCGCCGTCTGGATTTACTCCTCAGCCAAGCGCAAGCGGCGCGGGGTCCGAGAGCGCTCCACCGGAGACTCCTGAGGCTTATAGAACTGAAGAGGCGCTAAAACCGACCGCGATGCCACAAAACTGGAGAAGCGACCGCAGCAAAAACAAGTTCTAGTTCATTGTTATACTTAAATCACACTTCTTGTGTTTGCTCCTTTTTTTTTTCTTTATCGGAGTTTTAATCACCTTCGCTCATCCCAAGAGGCTGTAACGAGTTTGAACGGTAAGATAATTCATATTTTTCTCAAATAAAATTAAGGCACAGTTTATTTGCGCCGCGTTCGTTTCTAACTTTGAGTTTAATGGTTACAATTTAATCGCGCAGAATCCCATTTTGATCTCCGACCCTGGCTTTTTTATGAGCAAAATATTTATTCCGTCTAAGGTTAACACAAAGACGCTCGGGCAGATTTGTGACCCTGGAAGAGATTCTGTTTTGCATCCTAACAATTGGCTTGTCTTCATAATTCTTATCACTCGGCGGCTTCCTGCAATTGATTTGCTTCCCCGCAAAGTTAACGGCCGCTCTGCAGAAACAAGGATTTTAAAAGCAACCATACGTAAAGCTGCAATATATTCTCCCATTTGAGCCTGATATTTTTGTTTTTTATATATACATATTATTAAGTCGTTTTCTTTAGAAGTGCATCTCTGAATGAGGGCAGAAAATGTTTTTTTTTAATATATTAAAGTTTTGTTTTAAAATGAATAACTGCAATTTTTAAATTAATTTCTGCATTTAAAATTCGTTCAGCAGCAGTCTTACACGTAGCTTGAGGCTGGTTTGAAGTTGAAATAATGTAGAATAGAAAATAAGTCTTTATGCAATTTCTTAAATCTTTTAATAACATTTTATGAAGTATTCCGTTTTTTTGTTGTTATTTGTTCAATTAACTCTAACTTTTAATCATGAAATAAACTTTTTAATAACCAGTCATTGCCTTTTTTTATTTATTAAAAACACAAGGCATGAAAACTTTTTTAAATTACTGAAATAACTGACATTACTCAAATAAAATAAAGGAAAAAAATGCAAACCATATTTTTTTATATCTGGGTTTGTTTTATTTTTTTACCCTCTTATCTATTCTTTTGATTAACAAAATAATATTTTTTATATGTATTTTGTGTGCATCTTTTTTGTGTATATTTCCCTGTGTGCAAATTTGTGTGTTGCCTCAAAAAAACAGCTCCCAGCATTTGAGTGGGATTTCTCAGTGGGAGGTATGTGGTTAGGCAGTGTTTGGACACAGTAACCTGGTCTGATTCTGATCAAAGTCTGATCTCTCTCTCCCTTTCTCTCTCTCTCTCTCTCTCTCTCTCTCTCTCTCTCTCTCTCTCTCTCTCTCTCTCTCTCTCTCTCTCTCTCTCTTTGCAGATCTTGGACGGGTCAGGCCATGTAAAGTTCTGCGTGGATGCCAGCAAACCAGATGCAGGGAGCTGGCTGAAGCACATCCAGTTTGCCCCTGCAGCCACACAGCATAACCTGAGAGCGTGCCAGATAGATGATCAGGTATGTGGAGACAGGTCTCCCTAACGCCGTGTGATATGAAACTGAGCTCAAGAAACAGAAGAAACCAGAGAAAGAGAGAAAAATAATTAAAGTGAATGACTTGATCTTGATATTCCCAGAAGGTAATGTGTCTTCTGACTGGCAAGATCAACAAGGGGTTTTAAACTCTAGATCTCTTTTTAACCAGCTCCAAAGCCAGATTCATGTATGAGTACTCTCCAATAGTCATCCTGCCCTGTGGTGTCAAGTGATGTTGTCGTGATTTAAGTTAGATAGTCTTATGATCAGTTGGCCCTATTTGTCTTCACCTAACAGACAAACTCATGGACCCTCACAGCTCTTCTTCTCACTATCACTGCGTGTTTTTACCTCTGTATTTGTTTGCTGCCTTCTGCCTCACAAAGACCACAGGGTACGATCAGAGGCAGCCGCCCGCGAATGATAGTTCCGCACATTTCCCGGTCACGCTGGCGATATAAACTCTTAGATATGCCAGGAATGCTGAAAACCTTTTGCTGCTCACCTGGCTGTAGAGAGGTGCGTGCTGCAGACATGAGGGCCCGTTCAGCTCAGTAATCCCCACAGCCAGCGGGCTCCTAAAGCTGCAAGACAGGAGTCCAAACGTCACCCGACGCGTGTATAAAGAATACCATTGGTTGACCCGAACGGAAAACATAATCTCACAGGTGGTCCATCTTGATAACTTTTTTCAGTGTCATCTGCAGAGATTGAAGCACAACCTACATTTTTGTGCTGGTTTTAAATTCACATCATTCAACAGACTTTTTTTTTTTTTTTTTTTTTTTTTTAGGCTTGGTAGGCTAGTTTTTTTTCCTAAAACAATGTGGCTCAGCTTCCAAGAAACAAAACTTCTGCTCATCTTTTGCACACCTCAGTAATGACAGATAGCCGGAGGACCTCATAAAGAGCAGCAGAAGCTCTTTCATGCATGCTTACCTCCCTGCTCTGGTAAAGGACAGAGACAAACAAGCAGAGAGAGTTTCCCCCCAGAGCTGCCCGCGACGCAAGGTGCGACTCGCTGTCAGCGTCGCGGTTCTGCCTGGGTGGCTGTGTAAGGCTCCCACAGGTCACGGACATGGCTATGATGAGGTGATTGTTAAGTATCACGCTCTGTCACAACACGGCACAATGTGCTGTCTTTAAGCCTTCCGGCCAACGCTGGTGTTTTCAAAAACACACTGTTAGCCTCTCACAATGCCCGTCTGTGCGTTGGAAAATGAATAGACTGAACGGGGTGGTCTTGTAAAGCTGCTGTCAGATTCTGCCGGTGTGTGTCTGTCCCCGTGTCTCTAAGCTCATGAGGGCCCTTTTTTTGCGAGTGTGTCGAGTGTTTCATTATGTCTCTGGAGTGTGTGCACACACACCAAACACACACTTCTATTTGCCCACGTACAAATCCCAGATGGAATGTGTATGTGTGTGTGTGTGTTCAGGGCTGTGAATTGTTCATTGAGGTTTAGATGACTCCCTGTGCTCCTCATTGCGAGCTGGAAATGTTGAAGCAGCACAGTACCTGATTCCAGCAGGTCTTTTTAACAGCCACAGAGAACTGAGTCCAAAACTCAGCCTGAAACCGCTGATTACGCCACACATTACACACACCACCCCCAGATTTTCACAGAAGAGCCTCACATAGTGTAGTTACTTGGGGCCTCAGATAGACTGGAAAATCTTCCCTCAGGATCAGATTTAAGGGACTGTTTCGAAGCCATCGGACAGAAAACGATTTGTCATATGATTTATGTTCGGACGTCGTCCTACAACGACAGCAATTTGCAGGTGTGTTTGGTCGTTAGTTTGCGCGGGGCCTTTACAAGCGCCTCTGCCGGCATGAGAGTAAAACTGTCTTCCATCCTCTCATTTCTGACCCAGTTCTGTTAACTATAAAACTTTATGAGCAATCTCAGAAGAAGAGGGGAGTGGAAGAGGAACGAATGAATTGTTTTATTTCTTTCCGAAATTCAGGATCTGTTGGAGATTATGCTTCTCCTTTTTCTTTTTCTGGTTCTTGTTTGCTCTTCTGATTTTACTACATTTCCACTTTTTTCTACAGGAATCTGCAATGAACTGAAATTAAAAGTAAAACACATTACCTCTAGAGGCTATGATATATGTTCCCAACTCATTTAAGCTGTCACATAATTGACTGTAAATGAGAGGAACGTTTCACAAGTAGGTGGAAGACGTCTTAAATTAAGCCATTTACATTTTAACGGTGTGTTTTTCAGTTGATCAAAGATTGACAATTTTTCTGATGAGTGGTTCTGATCAATGATCAACAGGCCAAATACTTAAAACTGATTTTTTTTTTTTTTAAATCTGTATTTTAAATGTATCAATGCTAAAAAGACTCAAAAAGTATAAACGCATGAGTCAACTGTGTGCATTTTTTATTGAGATAGGCAAAATCCAAGAGCGGTCAGGAAAAAATGCTTTAATGTATGAATAGGCCCAAGTTTACAATTCTTTCATTTCCTGCTGGCTTTAAAACCACTACTCTATGGAGTAATCCATGGCCTATTTTTGATTATTGTATTTGATATATTGGTTAAGACAAAAAAATCCAAATCAGTCATAAATCTTTAGAATCAGTAGGACAGACCTCAAACAAAACCCCAAAATCAATTTGCATCTCTAGCTTACAATTAATAAAACCCAAATGTCACATTCTGATTTTTTTTTCTTTTTCATGTCTTGGTTTAGCTTCTTATGTGATATGAAAAAAAGGAGAGGGATCTCACTTTAACAGACACACTGACATATACAGAGGTTGAACTCTTTGAACAGTCATATTTGAGCTAATATTGCATTTAATTTCTAGCAAAAGTAGTTTTGCAGTACTAACAAAGGCCAATTAGCAGTTTAAAGGACACTCTGGTGTTTCTGTTGAGCATGAGCTCTTTGCCGTCTATGTGACAAAGCTCAAGCCTTCTTAAAGCCCCTGAACAACACACTCGCAGATTTCCGAGCAGAGATCCCCCTCATGTTTTGTCGTTAGGATAATTAGGGGCAATTAGTTGTTAAAAACCCTTCTCTGTGCTCTTCACTCTACTGATTACACTAAATGGAAAATTGATTAAAAAGTGTAATTAACATCATCCAACAAGGCCCTGAAGAGCCTTTCATAAAACAGTACAGAGGGATATGAGAGTTAATCTCATCCGCTCTATTGATTCTCGCTCAGCACTGAATGCGATGAAGTGGCTCTGGGGCATGTTGCAATGTGAGCATAATGGAGCTGATTGTAACTCACAGAGATAACAATTTGAAGCTTATTGATTAATAAATAGTTATTATTAAAAGAAAGCTGATGAGCTCGTTATGTAAAAGTCATTCTCAACAAAAGGCTTAACATAAGAGCACAAGAGTCGTGCTGACTTTCCTTGAGATCCAGCCAGCATGCTGGAAGCAGATACACATTGTGTGCAAGTTCTATTTGCTGCTTTCAGCGTCATTTCATAGTTCTGTGCAGGAGGCAATCGCTGGTGTTTGACTGCTTTTGGTATCTATGGCCACCTTTCTGCAAAATGTGATCCTTTTCTGAAGGTTGTTACAGATAAATTCATAACTATCTGAAGTATTAGTTTCGCACATAAAATCTGAAAGTACATTCTTGCTTTTGTTCATTCACTGTAAACCCCAATCGAGTGGTTATACAATCATCACTCTCTTTGTTTCTTACTTGTTAAGCAGTGCTCAGCTTGAGGCTTTTTGCATGAAGTTCATGCAAAATGAGTTCATGAGTTAACTTGGATATGGAAGCATTAGTGAATGGCGTACCTGTGGAGATCAGTGAATCAGCCGGTTTGGCTCAGGGGAGATACAGCGATGACAGTGTAACAAGTAGTCCGATTATAGTCCATTACCTCTCTATGACAGTGAACTATATAAAAATATGCACTGATGAAAACAACAAGGTTGAATATGAATTACACTGAAGCTTTTATTGTGTATGTAACATGTTTGTGAAAATAAATGACCAGATTACAAAATATTCACAGTATAAAATTCCTTTAAAGCAGAGGCAGGAGGTTACCAGTGTGTTGATGTATAACGTCTGGATATTTGTCCCCACTTACTTGAACCTGTTCTTGGGATTGTCTTTCAGTGTGTGTCTTTGGCCTATAACAAACTGGCTGATAAATGACTAATGAGTCAGATGTGGCGCCTCCAGACCTGTACAGAGTTGCTACCTTTTTCTTGTTTATCCATGTTGATGCTCATAGAAGTAGTGGAGATTCAGATCGAGGTTCTCCTTCGGTTCATAATCACCTGCTTAACACACCTATGTATTACCAACCAAATGCAAATACCCCTTTTTTTGTAAAACAATTCATGTATCAAAAATGACTCATAGACCACAAATTTCTTGCTTGTGGAAAGTTCAGCATGCAAGACATCTGTGTCTGCTATTTGTTATGGATTTCCCCTTATTTAAGGAGGTTTATTATGATAAATTTACTTTTGTTTAAACACAATACTCCAAATGTAAAACATGTCTCTTTGAAAAAGTGTTTTTGACACTGTCCATGATTTTCATATACCTAGGCCTCCTTAGTTTTCAACAGCCTCTTGTCTTCAGTCTCAGTATCAGCGTCTGAGCGGATTTTCTCCAGAATAACAAATCTGCTTGAGCCCCTGTTTGATTGTCTTATAGTATCAATATTTTGGTGACCTCTCAGAGGTAACTGCGTGTAAGAGCACTTGGTTCTGTTTGTCTGCACAAGCATGTTCAGCTTTCCATTTCTGCCCGCCTGTGTGTTTACGATAAAGTTAAAGAAAAACATGGCAAAGAACGATGACCCTCACACTATAGTTCCTTTTATTCTTTTGGTAAAAACACGAAATGTTTATTTTTCTTCTCTTTTTTTAGACAATATATCCCAGTGTTTAAATTTTGACTTACAAACGCAAAACTTGAAAACAATATATGTACAAAAAAAAACAATCCAAAAAATTCAGTAAAGTTCAGCAGAGTTCTTAAAAATATCCTTGAACCCCTCTGATGTCCTTTAACCATATAGATCAGCTTTTCAAACACAGTGCAGGTTTTCTTTTATCCATATATATTTTAAGAGCGGATCCTGTTTCTTCAAGGTCATGGCTTTCGTTCTTCTGGCAGGAAAGAGCAAATCATTATATATTCAGATCAAAAGATGTGATGTTTTTGAAGTAACATGATGAGATTTTAATTTAAAAATATTGAGAATAATGAGAGCCTTATGTTTTATTTCAAAATTAAAGTTTTCATAAATCACACAAACTATTTTAAACAATCTGTAAACAATGTAGGACACAACAAACAATACATAATCCTTATCAAATTGAATTAGTCAAAAATTTTAATCATCACTGGCGCACTCCTATCATATTATGAACTCCTATCAAAAAAGTGTGATCAGTCTAAGTTATTTAGATTTGATACTAGAGCTGATCAAATACAGCCCTGACTCATTAAAAAGCTCAATTTGGAGGGTTCAAACCACATGCTAACTTTAGTAATAATGATTTGCCAATCACAGTATCTGTCGGATAGTAATAGTGGACATATCTTTTTCTTTTACTTTTTTTTTTTTTTTTTAAGACTCCAACACAGAAGAATGAAAATATTACAGATATCCCTAAATAAGTCCTTGAAAGTGAAGTTTCTCCTTTCTGGATAAGTGTATGGACTTATCTTTAGTCTGCAACACTATATATATATATATATATATATATATATATATATATGTGATTTCTTAATGTTTTTAAAGTTCATGTATTATTTCATACTATATGACTATAAAATGATTGAATCATTTACAATGCACCATGCAAAAAGCTCGGGTTTGGTCAGCGTGACTTTAACTCTTATTAATGTCATCATATCATTTGCCAGAAGTAAGAACAATGACACACACAATAATACTGCACTCTACAGAATTCAGCATTATCCTCATTTCGACAAAGATATTTATCACAACCTGACACGGAGCCGCTCTGGCTCTGGTAGTCCAGCCATGTTATTCAAGAATTCCCTTCATGGGCCGTCTACCTGCGATCCACAGCTTCCCAGAAAGATTTTCTCACCCGCTCCACATCAACCCCCCTCCCATTGCATTTCTAATAAATTCCTTCATCATCATTGTCATGTTGACACAGCAAAGGAAGTTGTTGTGTTTAATGTCCATAGCGCGCTGAAAATAACTCCATGTGTGATTGTTTTGCAGAGAAAGGCCATTGTGTGTCCATGGGAAGCTCCGCAGTCCTGGGTCTTTCAGCTTATTCTTTAATGCGACTAAATAGTCGCCTCACCTGCTCAGCTAGACCACATGTCATGTTGATTGCATTTTTGGAAAAGAGATGTTAGGAGCAAGTTGTGGCTTAAAGTGAACTCCTGTAGAGGTGGTTTTACTTTACTGGTGGTAATTGTTCTTTGACTGGCACATTTAACTCAACCTCTCCTTTAGCAGTTTGCCCGTTTGTTTTCCTCACTGTTGAATTAGCAAGCTCTCTGTCTACTCAGTAATTTGCCACTTCCACTGTAATTTCATGAAGTGAGTCTCCATGAGGCTGTGTATTTATTCAACAGGATGTTTGTTTGTGCTTTCATTCATACATTTGAAAATGGATGCCTCATAAGATGATAAATTTCAAGTTAATGAGTTTGTGCATTTTCATGAACATGGCAATCCTCTGCAGTGGCTTTGTGGTGTTATGACCATGTAAACAGCTGTGGAAATGTGTGTGTTTTGTGTGTTTATTTTGCACCAAGAGCTACCTTAAGGGACATTCGCTGCTACCGAACTTTGGTAGTGTGTAAAAAATGTAAAATGTGCCATAAACATTAGGCCAGGACAGGATACTAAAACTGAATAACTTAGCACTGTAGCTTTGCTTTCTGCATGTTTATTTTACCTTTATGGGAAAAAATATCCTTTAAACCATAAATATATATTTATATATATTGTGTTACAGATCTTCTACAAAGTCACCAGAGATATTTTTCCTGGCGAGGAGCTGCTACTTTTCATGAAGGCTGAAGAGTATTTCTGCAACACAATGGCTCCTGATATACATGGTCCGCATCAAACACACAGATACACTGCTTTGTCCACTTATAAGGCTGATCAGTTTAGACGCCTTACTTTGTTAAATAAAAACTAATCTTCCTTTCAAAATGCAGAGGAGAGGCAGTACCGCTGTGAGGACTGTGACCAGCACTTTGAGTCCCGCGACGAGTTGCTGGACCACCAGAAGGAGCCATGTGGGATGCCCCCCTCTGCCTTTCTCAATCCAGGTTTGACTTCTGTTTCTAAACAGGAAAATCTGCTTTATGTTGCTGTAAACACAGAGCAGTGTAGATTGACAAGATGGATGAGTGGCTGAAGAGGGGAAACAGCTATCTGTGTTACGTGTTAAAGCTGAGCTCACTCAGGAATAACCTGCGAAAGGATGAGTCTACAAGTAAGAAGAAGTGGTGATTAATCTAAATCTAGCTATCTTTTAAAAAAATCATTACTTTATTAAGACCAGAAGTAGGCAATATGGCAAAATAATTATATGTTATAGAAAAATCACTATGGAAAACATTGCTTTTAAAGAGAAATATATATTCTAAGTTTTGAGCCAGACAACCATATGGACCGTTTCATTTGTTTGTGTGATTAAGCAAACTTGTTCCAAGTATAGGTAGTGTACACTAGGGTTTCCAAGCCTCTCAAATTTTTATTTTATGTTGTTCCCACAGTTTAAAGTCTTTCTTGTGACATGCAAGAGAATGTGACTGAGGAATTGTAGCACTGTGCTTAATTGTAAGATTCAGAAGCATAGACTTCCTCATAATTGAGTGGAATGCAGTCAAATATCAATTGGTATCCAAGGAAAACTTGTGGAATACAATAAAATGTGAAAATATATATATTTTTATGCCACTAGAAGTAGATGAACATCAGAAATGTTTGGAGAAAGAACTTGGCACAACATCTTTAAAAGTTTGATTAGGGGTGAAGTAGCAATGCTACAAGCTTCCTAAGCGCTTATCTTTGTTCATGCCAGTACAACCTTTACAACTGAGAATAAATTAAGTCTCCGTGTATATATCTGTATGTCCTTTTTTGTGTTTATAGGCGAGGAAGGTGACCTGACAGCTCAAGAACCTCAGGATTTGCGTCCCCTTCATATGTCGCATGGAATGCACGAGTGCAAAGAGTGTGACCAGGTCTTCCCAGATGTCCAGAGGTATGTAACTATAGCAGAAACATTCAACAATCTGAATTACATTAGAAGAAAGATTTGCTTTTCAATTTTTTTTTGTTAAAGTTGCAGTAAAATCTGAAAAATCTGGCATATGCATGTTTATGTCTTCTGACTATGATACCAAAAAAAAAAAATCTACTGCCGCTATAATTGTGGCACAAATACAAATAAATAATGAAGGTCATTGTTGAAACATTGTCATAAGAAGTTGTCTTGAAGTAAAGTGTTGAACGTAGGGAAGAAAGAAGAAATCTGGAAGATGCTAGGATCTGATGAGAGAGAAATTGTGCTTTTTGACCATGATGGAAAATGCGATATATGACAGAAAACATTACACATCATCCTTTTTGCACGCCTCCCAGGGTGAAATGTGGTGGTGGTAGCATCATGCAACTGGCAATCTGCTGGGATTACTTACATAGAAAATGTTTAACTGATTGAAATGTTTTTACAATAGTAGTGAAATTACTTGTCTTGTAAAGTGCCTTGAGATGACATCCGTTGTGAGTTGGTGCTATAAAAATAAACTAAATAAAATTGAAAATTCTGTGCTTTTCTTTACTAGGGTTAGAAATGCTGCTAAGCATTCATGGGAATATAGATAGACCTAAATAAATGGCAAAACTAGAAGAAACAAAAGTTATAAGCAGCAAAAGGCTTAAGACTGAGGCGAAGGTTCACCTTCAGGCAGGAGAACGACCCTCAACATGCAGCAAGATCTAAACCATTACTATTACATCTATTTTCCTGTTAGAATGGCCCATTTAAATGCATGACTTGAACTCAATTGAGAATCATTGGCAAAATCTGCAGTCCTTGGATGTGCAAAGCTGGTAGAAAAAAAAAGATTTAAAGCTGAAAATGTAATTCCATGGTGTATTGAAATAGGGGGTTAAATACAAAGGCATATTAGTCTTTTTTATTTGTATCTAGCTTTTTTATCTTTCTACTTCACATTTATAGAATACTTTATGGTATTATGCCAGATAAAATACCCTGAAAAGAAACTGAAGTTTTTGGTTTTACAGTGACAAATGTAAGAAAGTTTAAAGGGGTACAGAGACTTTTGTTAGGCCCTGTAAACAATCTAAAAATGTATGATTGTTTGGTTCTCATTTTGTCTTTCTGTAGTCTGGAGAACCACAGTCAGTCACACTCTGAGGAGAGGGAATACAAGTGTGATCAGTGCCCCAAGGCTTTCAACTGGAAATCAAACTTGATCCGGCATCAGATGTCACATGACAGCGGCAAGCACTACGAATGTGAAAACTGCTCAAAGGTAAAGTGATGGAAGGGACTGGTCAATACATTACTCTGTTTTAAGCCTAGTTTATAATTCTCTGTCAGCAAGACCGTACCCAGACATAGACAAATTGACAGAGACATTTTACATTGACGAACGGAAAGTACGCTTTGAACTGGAACACTTTTTACTAGAATTGCAGCTCATAGAATACTCTAAAAACACATTAACAAACACAGCAGTCTGTTTTGTTGTTTTCTATGGTTCCTTTTGTTTAAAATCGCCAAAAGTCCATATTAGATAAACTGGCCTTGCAATATAAATCATCTAGTGCCCAAACGCTGCATTGACCACCGATTACATCAACTAAGCTGCTCCGGTGAAAGCATCTCTGGCTGATGTTGGGCTACCCAATCACAGGCATACACTCTTTATGGACAGGGTTCGCACACGTCCTGGAAAACCTGGAAAATGATAGACCAATGTTCAAGTCATAGAAAACACATTGAAAATTGGCGAAATAAATTGTCCCAGAAACATCTAAGTTGTCCTGGAAAATAATTATCCCTCCTTGTGGATGAACGCAAATGTGTTAAACATTTTTCACAGGAATTGTCTTTTTTTCAGCTGCCTTCTTCAGGCAATATTAGGCTGCAGTGCTTGTCTGCTTTCATTTCTGCATCTAGCCGGCACAACGGCCCACATGACGCTACTAACCAATTATATTGCATATTCCCTTAAAACGGTTCTGCTTCCCAGTGTTTCCATCTGTCTTTGTTGTTAGATTTACAGATTTTTCAGACACAAGTAAGGATTTATTTATCCAAAGAAGGGCCAAAATTGGCTTCTTTCAGTTCAAGGGTGTTGCTGTATTGCAGTATTTTAAGTGAGAAGTTGTTCTCCCTTTTTCGTCACTCATGCTCTTACACAAAACATTTTTGGTTTTAGTGAAGCCGTAGCGACCATGATGACAGCTTTGAGATAGTGATAGGTAACAGGTAGTCTTATCGGGCCATGTTTCACTCAGTATTCCATACTTGTTCTATTGTCTGACAGCAAAAACAAAAAACAAGTTAATGAGAAAAACATCATGAATTAACCTCTATCAATGAATGATTTTAATTGGTAATCATAAATTTATCATAGCAACACTACATAAAATCCAGACTAAAGAGGTAGCTAGCAAACAATAAGTACTATTTATAACTGAGAGTTAGAAATAGATATTTTTAAGGATAAAACTAAAGGAAATCGTTTTGGTGACTTGTTGAACATAAAATATTTTGGGGAGAAAGTACAAGAAAGAAAGAGGGAGATGAATAAAGATTTAAACAATCTGGTTAAATGTACAAAATATAAGGTACAACTGTAGAAAATATTTTTTTTCTAAAGCTTGGGAAATATGATATATACCCGGTATTTTACCCTAGTTTGTCAGAATATTTTTCTTCATATCCATTTCATACACCAGGTGGCTAAATGGATTTTGCATTTAAACACATTTAGCTTTACAAAAAGTATATCCAAATCGGCAATATAAATGACAAAAAACAGTTACGAAGATTTGATAAATCAAAATCATTTAGAGTAAAAAACAAATAATTCAGCAATTCATGATATTACGTATACCAGATCTGTAATGTGTCTTGTTGCGAGCAGATGCAATTAGTTTTAAAGTCAGATAATACTTAATATTTTCCAACGTTAGTGACTGATTGTGAATACAAGTCGATTGTGAGAGTTTGGACTTTTAAAAAAGATATCAACACGTAAAGTAGCAGTTTATGAACTACAGTAGAGAATAACTTCTGTTTTAGTTGTGTTGCATTGCAAGTAGACGAAACCAGATGGAATTGTGAAAGACAACAATCTTTTCAAAATAATAATACTGATATAATGGTATAGGTACACTATCATATCTGTTTCAAAAATATACTGATATGATAATAATATCAGTATGTCATCCAACCCTAGTTGTGATAACTTGACTTGTACTGTAGCAGCTGAAAAAGTCTTGAAAATTTCCTAGAAAATCCTTTCAAGAAAAAGGTGTGGGAACCCTGATTGACAGAAACAGATAGTTATTTAATTGGCCTCTACTCCATATATCGTTGTGTAGGTGATGGGCAGCCCTTCCGATAATGCTGTTAAGTCTATCTGTTTCGACGTAGACAGAGAAATATAAACTAGGCTTTACAAGCTTTTCTTTATCTGCACATATTTTTGACTGAATCAGATAGTAATTCCCCTGCGTGTCTCTTTGGTTGCCCCCCCCAGCAGGTGTTCACAGACCCCAGTAACCTGCAGAGGCACATTCGCTCTCAGCACGTTGGGGCTCGGGCCCATGCCTGTTCCGACTGTGGCAAGACGTTCGCAACGTCTTCAGGCCTCAAGCAGCATAAGCACATTCACAGCAGTGTCAAGCCCTTCATGTGTAAGTCACTAAGACCCTACCTATGTAAGTCTCCTCAGTACATTATAACAATAACAACAATAACATGCTTGGACTTGACTTTATTACAAAAAATGATGATTTTTTCAAAAACTGTAATCAATGACTGTAAACTTTTTTTTTCAGCTCTTTCTCATGTAATTTACCCAGACTTTGTTGTACTATTTATGTCTAAACCAAAAGTGTACAGTTTGTTTTCTCCCTGTTTCAGCTCCTTTATATTCTGCTTGTATAGTAATGCCAGCCCGCCACTTTTTCACAGTGATCTGCTGAAGACAGAGGGGCTAACAGCCTTTTCTTTCCAGGATGCCTGCTCACTTAAGCAAATTCTTACGTTCCTTCTCGTCAACTCCAGCCAGACCCAAACACATTTTGACCTTTCACACTTTCACTACCACAAGAGAACTGATCTCCTCTCTCCCCTGAAGCGTTATGATCTTTCCCCTTTGCCCCTTTAGTTTTTTCGTTCCTTCTTTTATATACATGCAAGCTTATACTAACCTGTCAACACACTTAATGCATGCTGCTTTTCAGACACACACACACACGTATGAATATATATGCATAGGCAGGAATCTGCATCTGCATCTCCACTGAATACCTCATTATTCCCCTTTCTCTTTTTCTCCTCTCCTGCCTCCACCACGTTCACCATTCCTCATAAATAGCAACCACATGTACGACCCTGTGAATAGTCCATTTGCTGTAATCAGCAGGAAATATGCAGGTTTAAAAAAACCTAATGGCTCTATAAAAATAAAAAGAAAGACAGAGAAACGTGACGGTTATCTAGGCAAGATCATGTGTGTATCTGTAAGATGTTTGTTTGACCGACTGCTGTTGAAGGACATGTATGGGTTTTGGAAAGAAGCTCTGTATGTTCACATGAGTCTGTTTGTATCTCAGTGCACGCAATGTGTCAAGGATGTGTGTGCCTTAACACTTTTCTTTGAGACAGAAGCACTCAACTCACCATTACTCATTTCCCGTTCTTCTCTCCTGAATGTGTTTGTAAGATTTGTTTTAGTTTAATAATGGCTGATTACTGTACGCATGTTGAGGATCATAGCTCACATTCCGTGTGTAATATGTATGAGTTGTATGCCGATAAATGTCATATTATTTATGATTTATGGTCAAGAGACTTTTGTTAAAGTTTGCTCAGGCCTTGTTACAATGCTTGTAACACACATGCTTTACAGCTTCTCTGACTTTTCAACTGGATCTAAAGAAACCAAACTAAACCCAACAGCCTGCTGCAGAGGGGAGTTAGAGCTAAATCATGGTTCAAAGTGTACATGACCATCCACTAAACTAGCATGCTTCTGTGACATCAGCTTTACTGTCTGTAGCTGTGCCATCAAGCTCTGCCTGGTTGCTTTGCAAGAGGGATTTTTGTAATTGCACAAAAATGTGTAAACTACAAAAATCAAAAGGTGTTGACAGTCAGAAATGTGAAAAAAAATAATAAACAGAGGAAAAAAGAACAATGCATGTTAGCAGTGTATGTTAACACATAACATTTTATGTGAAGAAAGAGTGCTGCTCATTTCCGCCATTTATATCAGTTGTAGTCTATTTGTGTCAAATTTTTTGGGGTGCTTTGAATGCTAATAATTTAAAGTGTTCATTCTTAAAAATGTTGTTTTTTAAAGCACAATATTTGCCCCTAGTTCAAGCTGTCTGGATCTATGAGTTTTGCTAGGCTGTTTATGTTCATTTGTTTCTCCAAATACTGCTCTTCCTATGCATCTCTTTAAATTGCTTCTCTTACACGTCGTGGCTGGAAGACATCCAAAGTATGCAGATGTCTAAGTGCAGTGTGAGCCATCAAATTTCCTGACCCCTATTTTAGCATCCAATACCAGTGTAAGCTTGTCAATCAAACTTATATGCCTCAAATAGTTGATTTATTATTAAAGGTCCAACTGGAGAACAGTAAATCTATAAATATCCTGTTGCATGGGAGCAGACAACTTGGAATGACTTGTATCTCCAAACTGACATTTTTGACTTGCAATAAAAAATAGAAAACAGTATAAACTTGTCTTTTTCAACTCCTCCAATATCCTCTAGGGGTCTTAGATAGGGCTGACATATTAATAGCAATGACAGATAATATCAGACTTTGGTTTGTTTTTGGAACGGGTGTTGTCACTGTACATCAAGGCCAGCACAGAGTGACAGCTCAATTGGCTGTGGGAAGGTCACTAAGAGCAGGATGACATGGCCTCAGCCGTGGGGACAAGGTGAGGGGGTTGAGGGGATGACTCGAGAGGCCCTGAGGGGGAAGAGGGAAGAGAGGCAGCAGAGGACGTGAGACCTGTCCATGGGAACTGGACTGCAGGATAGGATTCATTCAAGTCTGCTTCCTTTACAAACTTAAAATAGAGCCATTGTACTGCATGCGGCTGAGAAAGTGTGTATCTTTATGTCTACATGCCTGTGTGTGTGGGTGTGTGTGATTGCATTTCTTTGTGTTATGTGAATATTCAGTGAATGTGCCTCATGTCCATATGAGTGTGTACGTGTGATTGTTTGTGGATTCCTTGGGAGCGTCTCTAGGAGGACAATGGGGCAGGGGATTCCTTTGGAATCTGGTTTGATGTGCAGGTGATGAGTGTCAGTGACTTATTCTCATCATCAACCAAGCAGATTCCTTCACAATGCCAGGATCTGGACACACCTTTCCAATTTTGTTTGCTGGAAACTAAATGGTCACCGAATAATCGGAAAATGAATGTTAACACTAATGGTCCACCCTCTTCCCAGAATCTAGTCACTCTGATGCATATCAAGTAGAGATATGAAGTCATGTGATGTCTTCCACATTAGTGTGTATGGGTCAGTATGTCTTGGACACTAATGCCTTCTCTATCTGTCTCTGTGTCCCTGCAGGTGAGGTATGCCACAAGTCCTATACCCAGTTCTCTAACCTTTGCCGGCACAAACGCATGCATGCTGACTGTCGCACACAGATCAAATGCAAAGACTGTGGGCAAATGTTTAGCACCACTTCATCCCTCAACAAGCATCGGCGCTTCTGTGAAGGAAAGAATCATTTCACAGCAGGGGGGTTGTTTGCGCAGGGATTGCCACTCCCTGGTACCCCTGGTTTAGACAAATCTGCTCTCACACTTGGTCACAGCAGTGCTGGACTTGCTGATTACTTTGGGGCAAGTCGGCACCACAGTGGGCTTACTTTCCCTGCAGCCCCAGCATTTCCTTTCAGCTTTCCTGGCCTGTTTCCTTCTGGACTATATCACCGGCCACAGCTCATTCCTGCCACCTCCTCTCCCATCAGACAGACAGCTCCTGCACCTGTTGCAGGGCCTGGTGCTGAGCTGAGTAAAAGTCCATTGCTCCCTCCAAGCCCTGGTGCCCTGGAGTCTCAAGAACTGCTAAAAGCTCTGCGCAAAAATGGCAGTTCACCTGGAAATGACATCCAAGACTCAGAACTCCCTGATCAGGGATCTTCTGTGCTAACAAAGCAATCGAACAAGCAAAGTGACCAGTCTGAAAGCAGCGACGTGGACGATGTCAGCACACCAAGTGGAAGTGATCTGGAGAGCACAACAGGCTCTGAACTTGAAAGCGACATGGACAGTGAAAGGGAGAGGGGAGTTGCTCACGAAAATGGAAAAGGTCCTAGAAGAAAGACCACAGAGAGAGGCCTTCAAAGCCCCAGCTTGATGAGGAGCAGTACCGCTAAAGACTTTCCAGGCCAATCCCTTATACAGTCGTCATTAGACGAACACACGGCTGTAACAGGGGCTGTAAATGACTCCATAAAGGCCATTGCCTCTATTGCAGAAAAATATTTTGGCTCAGCTGGGCTGGCTGGCTTGCAAGACAAGAAGGTTGGATCTCTGCCCTATCCCTCTATGTTTCCACTGCCTTTTTTCCCACCTTTCTCTCCACCAGTTTACACCTTGCCAGACAGGGACCTCAGACCAACAGGTGTGAAGGGTGAGCCACAGTCACCAGGAGATGACTGCAAGAAGGCTCAAAGCAAGTCATCTGAGTCACCATTTGACCTCACTACCAAGCGAAAGGAGGGCAAGTTGCCCCTCACCGTTCCCTCCAAACCTGTGGTCTCAAATGTTATTGGTCAGGACCAACCACTAGATCTAAGCCTGGGGTCCCGGGGCCGTGGACAGATTCCAAGTCAGGAGGAGACCAGGAAGAACAAAAGCAATGAAGAGGAGAGGAGAACAGTGGCTGCTCCTAAAGCTGACACCTCTTTACAGCATGCTATGCCCACCCGTTTTTTTATGGACCCTATCTACAGGTATTGTTATTCCTGGTATCTCCATGATTTGAATTGTGGAAAAGTAAAGACAAATCCATTTGTATTTTTGGCTGTGTAGTTAACACTAGCTAATAGAAATCTACTATTAGCAGGGTTGAGAAGAGGAGAATGAGCGATCCGTTTGAGACTCTGAAAGACAAGTACATGCGGCCAAATCCAGGCTTCCTTTTCCATCCACAAGTAAGTTGTGACCGTAGTACTGTAGAAGCCTAGGCAGCTTTGAGTATAGGGGGTACTGTATGTAGTACTCCTGGCTTTAGTACTTTTTTGTAATTAAGATAGATTTGACTAAATTATGGGTGAATTTAGCCACACTACAAGTTGAATCTTAGATTCCTAGGTTTATAGATGGGATGGCAACGTGGCACTGAACCGGTCAGTGAATATTATTATTCTTTCTATGAGAGGCTCCTATTCACGATGGGTGTCCCAGGCTGGCCAAGCAGAATTAATGAGGATAAGTATGCACCCCCAGTTTTATACAAGCTACTGCCTGTTAAGTCCATTGTTGGCTATCTAAACCAGATGTGGCTCAAAGAAAGGCCACATTGTGACACATCGTCCCGTAATGTGTCTTTGATTACAATATAAAAATGATATGGTCTTAAACCAATGATTTCTGCCCCTGACTTTTCTGTGCCAGCATTTTCAGTGTGAGGCTCCATAGAAAGCTTGTGTCTGCATATGTATTCCAGTGTGTGTGCGCGTGTGTGGGTATATGACACGTCGCTTTCACGTTCATTTGTTCGATCTTACCCTGCGGGTGAGAACGGTCCGTTGGAAAGTGAAAACACCACTTTCTCAGGCGCATGATTTTTTTTTTCCCTTTCCTTCTTTTCAGGCCGTTTCAGGTCTGGTTTTTACAGGCTGTTTCATTTGTCTGATTTATGTCTCCTGTCCAGACTGCGGCATGGCCCAGCCTGCAGCAGCCACATGGTCGTCACATACGCCCTAATGAGGTGTCCTATCAGTAGAAACACTAACAGAGTGCTTAGGCCATCTTTATGACTTTATGATGTCTGCACACACAAATCATTCCTACAAATGCCAGACTCTCATAGGACTAAGGCAGACCAGGCAAGAGGTCTTCCTGCAGATATTATTGGGGGTTCGGTATTGGTCACCTGACTCAGTTGTGAGCAACATGTTAAAATAAAGCTTGCAAAAACGTATAGGTCTGGGGATACTTTTTGAAGCTTTTTGTGATTCATCTCATTATTTCCTGGCAGCAAATTTTACTGCAAGCCAATACTTGGTTAGATTATATTCGGCAGTTGGAATTGTAGCCTTCCATAATGAGTTTATTGAACACAAAACGTGTTGGAAACTATTAGTCTACAGTCAAGTATCTGCCATAACACAAGAGACAGACACTTCATTGCTCATTCAAAGTTAATTGCACCAAGATTCCTCCCTTCCCTCTGTAGCAATATGTGTTGATTCATCCACCACTTCTTGGTTCTGACTGCCTTCTCTTTTCCCTCTCTTCCACCCCTCAGTTTCGTTTGCCAGATCAGAGAACTTGGGTAAGTTCCTCTTTGACCTGCAGTGCTCTTCCTCTGCCAGTCAGACCCAAAAACAATAACCCATGCATGGGCTACATAGGGGTTTACACCAGGGCATTTGCATGGCATGGAATCACTGTATGACATATCACTAAAATTCTTCTTTGCATATTTTTTGTACATTGCGTGAGAGTTTATTACATGTCTGGTACTTGCTTAAGTATTATTCACACTGGGACATTTTTATCTTTTCTTACCTTTAAACCATAACATATATGTACAATTGTTCATTATTGTTGTATATAATGGAATAAAACAAAGTAGCACATAATTAGTCCATCCAGTCATCTACACTGCTTACCCTCGAGGGGTCACAGGGGGGCTGGTGCTGGACAGGTCGCCAGTCCATCGCAGATTATTATTAGCAAATTATTTCATTTTATCATACGTTCAATCTCATTATTGTGATACCCCTAAATAAAACCTAGTGCAACCAACTCCCTTCAAAAAGTAATGTGGTTAAATAGAGTTCACCTCTGTGTAAAGTAATCCCTATAAAAGTCTAGCTAGCTGGGAAATGCTTCAAAGGCTTGTTTTGGAACAAACACAGAAAGGATTCTGGTTAGATTAGACCAAAAATGAAAAATTTTTGGTTCTTGTGGAAAACACAATGTGTGGCAGACTATCTCCATGGTGACATCATTATGCTGCAGGAAAGGTTTTGGGGCTTTTTCTCACAGGGTCAGGAAAGGTGATGAAAGATGCAGCAAATGGTGCTTCTGCAAGATTTTGACTTGATGTGCTTAACAATGCTAACCACACTTTTTACATTCTTTCTTTGTAAAAAAAAATAAATATTAAAGAGTTTGTCTTGTGCTTTCCGCTCCATAATCATGCTCTACTTTGTGTTAGTCAATTGCATAAAGTTTATGAAGTTCTATTGCAAGACACTGTAACCAAGCTGTCTTTATTTGAGGGAACATCCTTACATTTACTCTCTACTCTAATTACCATCAAAAATTTTAAAGAGGGAATTTCCAGCTGAGTTGCATCCTCTCCATTTAAATAGCCCATAACATGTGTTTGTTAAGCTGGTGAATGAAGTAGATTTTTTTGTTCTTATGCTTTAGGGGTGGAAGAGAAGGATAAATCCAAGGTGTCTTGTGGATGTTGTTTGTGTGTGTGTAATGGGTGATGGGATTGGGGTGGGTCTTTGCTGCATCAGAGAAAGGGTAACAGTCTCTCTGGGATTCTGTTAGAGTAAGTGGGGAGGAGGTAGACCCTCCCTCCAAACATCTGGTTCCCGATAAAGATCAACAATTGAGAATGCATCTCACTAATTAAGGCCCTAACAGCATCACCGACATCTGAAGATAGCCAATCAAGTGCTGGTCCCAGAGCGACGCTATGGCAACAAGCAACTTCACAGACACATTTGCTCTCCCTCAAGGGAAAAGAAAGGGAGTTTCAGGAGGTATGTGTGTGTGTGTGTGTGTGTGTGTGTGTGTGTGGGTGTGCGTGTGTGTGTGTGTGTGTGTGAGAGAGAGTGTGAATGTACAAGAGTCTGGGTGGGTCCACAGTGGTGTCTTGCAGAGAGATGTAGGTGGTCAAACACTGGCCTTTTCAATCTAACTTACATGAATTACAGATTCTGAGGAACATTTCTTCGACTGATTTTGGGAAATTTAGGGAATAAAATGTGGAAATCTTTTATCACACAATAAAAATAAACATTAATATTTATGTTTCTTTTGAAACATATATATCCTTACATTTGACAATCCCTGTATATAGATATTAGGATTTGTTAAAAAACATTTTAGGATAAAAGTAGCTTTTTGACGTTTTTTGAGCTTGGATCTGAATTTTCCAGCAGATGGAGCTAAGAAGGAGTCACATTTAGTTCTTAGAAAAGTCTTATCGGATAAAGATGATGATGCCGACAGCTGTAGGGGCCCCTGTGCTTCTAAGATTTGTGGATTCTCATCAAGAAAGGCAGGAAAATTGAACGTTCTGTACAGTTTCTGAAACAGACCCAATGAGATACACATTGTATATTCAGAAAAGATGTGAAACTATTTCTTCTTCTTCAAGCTTACTCTAGCTCTCCCTCTGTCGCGCTTTGATTCATGGCGTGTAACGCTGGCATATTCATAATCAAACAGTCCTGACACTCCACATCCTCCCTCGGTGGGACCGTCGACGGCTGCGGCAGGAACTTTACACTCGGCCGTCACTCTTAATCAGTTGCTCACAACTCTGAACTTCGGCACCATCCATCAGCCATCGGTTCTTTTTACTCCCAGACCTTTCTATACCTCGTTTGCATGTTCTCTTCTTCCTCTTTCCTGTTTCATTCCTCTTTTTTCCTCCTGTAATCATCAAGTCCTCGATCATATTCTTCTTCCCCAGTTTTCATCCTCTGTTTCTTCTCTCTCTGTCTTGTCATTCTTGGCGAGAAGCCTGAGAGTGACAGGGGGTGAAAGCAGGAGATGGAATGTCAGAGTCGGAGCAGGGCTTCAGTGGAGGACCTGAATCAACACTGATTTGTCCTCTTATTGAAATAAGAAAAAGAAACAGGCTGAAAATTCAGTACACGTAAAATAATGCAAATTTGTGTGGCCCCTTTAACAGAAGGAGGAAAAAAACCTCTGAGTGTGTGTGAGTGTGTGTGTGTATATATATGTGCACGACAGCGATAGTCTGACAGGCCCTGCGGCCTACTGAGACCCCCGCCTCTCACTGCCCCCTCCAGCCCCCCTCTCCTCCCCAACATCCCGCCCCTCTCAGCACAGCGATATCATTATTACCCATGTCTGGCCCTTGATCAGTAATGTCAACATCTTTCATATTGACGAATGTGCTGTCTGCCCGTATTGTGCACAGAATGGTTTACAGCCCAGCAGTGGACATGAATCACTCCTCTGCCACACACACGTTCAAAACACACACACATCCAGACACACAGCCCTACCTGAAAACACGCAGATATGGTACAATCCCCCTCACATAAAGCACGCACACTCTTTACTCATATACGTAGACGTACATAAAAACACATTACAGACACATTTTTCGTTCTCACACACATACATGGAGTTTCCGTTTTGCGCATTTTGAAGGCAGTTTATCAACTAAGACCACCAGAGTTTTTCTTTTTTTTTTTCTGCTCATGTGCGTCTACCCAGCACGCATTTCCTTGGAGAGTTCTGATGAAAGTAAATGTTCAGTTTCATTAGTAGATTGGCTGTAGTCTGTAATCCCTTGTGTGTGTGTGTGTGTGTGTGTGTGTGTGTGTGTGTGTGTGTGTATTTATTGCATGCATGCTTTATGATTATTTGTTGGCTGCATTTAACATTTAGATTTGCACAGCTGCTAGCTGCTGATCATAAATGGGGAGATGACATGTTTTCATGGGGGTGTGTTTCACAAAAAAAGTTATGAATCAGTGTCAGATAGACTTGCCTTGCTCTATATCAGCTGTTTCACCTTGTGATGCATGAATCATTGATGAATGTCATGATAAAAAATCACCCTATACCTGTTTCACTTCTGTAGAACCTATGTGATAGCTGTAAACAACACACATCAGTCAAACACGATGTAATCAAATCTGTAAATAGGCTATCGATAGTCACTCAGAAACTTTGAGGTAAATCGCAAGCAACTATGAAATTACTTTTTGTCATTGTTACATGTGAAGAATTACATTGAAACTAAAGAAAATAACGAAGTTGCAAATTTCTTATCGTTTGCATTAAGGGTGACATTAAGCTACATTGGCTGCTGCATTTTCCCTCTTATGTTTAGTTGAATCAGCACTCAGTTTCAAAGATGTGCTAAAAAATCTATGAATATTTTGAATTTGTCTGGAAGGTTTATATCAGTAAGAGTTAAAGATGACACTCAAGCTTCCTTTGTACAAAACTAAAGTCCTTCTCCTTCCTATCTGCTGTCTCCACAGATGACAGCCATCGAGAGCATGGCGGAGAAGCTGGAGACGTTCAGCTCCTTGAAGCCTGAGTCTGGAGAGCTGCTGCGCTCCGTTCCATCCATGTTCGACTTCAGAGCTCCACCCTCTGCTCTTCCAGAGACGCTGCTGCGCAAGGGCAAGGAGCGCTACACATGCAGGTAACTACAGTACTGATCTGAAAAGAATTTTTTGATTATTGATTCCCTCCAGAGAGATAAATGAATACTTGGTTTTGAAAAACATTTCTTAAAATTAAATTTTTAAGGAATGTTGACTTTTAGTGTCTCTGGACACTGTTTTTTAATTGTAGATACTGTGGAAAAATATTCCCTCGCTCTGCAAACCTGACTCGCCATCTCAGGACTCATACTGGAGAGCAGCCGTACAGGTAATGTTACCCCTATAGCTCTATAAACTTCCTCCTGACATTCTTTGTATGTAGATTCTGCCTTAAGCAGAACCAAACATGGCATCTCCTTAGGACCCCTACATGAGCAAAGGGCCTCCAAGAGTGGATTAATTGATAATTTTCATCTTCTGCTTATCTAGTAAACAACTTTAGAGCTTTAAAAAGAACATCAGATTCCCTCTAAATGACTAAGACAATATATATTTGAAATTTGAAACAAGACAAAAAGAATAAGTAATCCGAGGTGTTGGCAGAAAATATATCCTGTAATATTTAAATAAAATATTCTGTAGTTCATTGTCATTCATTTTAATTTATATTAAATCCAAACAAACTGACCAGAATCCACATCCTGCCATCCATCACACACCATGCAGATCATAAGATGCATGTATAATGAACATTTCACCTGCTGTGAAAGTGCGTAAGGCATGGTGAAGTGCCACCTTAGCCATAGTTCCGAAATCAGGGAACATTCCTCCACTTAAAGTGATCAAAATACAGCAAAACTCTCTGAACAAGGGGCTTTTCTGTTGTCTTCAATGGGAGGAAATCCCCTTGGATGTGATCTTTTTTCTTCAGTAAACTGCATTGGTCACCGGCAGTCTGTGTCACACGTTGTGGCACCTGTGCAATCAGAGATGCGCTCCAAAATCTCCGTGCCTTTTCAATGCACTGTCAGCTCCCAGGTTAGCGAGATCTGTTGAGTACAGTTTCCAGGTCTAAGATGGTGCTCTCATAGGAATCTTTTTATTTTATTTAATTAGTTACCTGTAGTCCGTGGGTGAAACTGAACATGGCTGCATATTTGCACCAAGTGGTCAGGGGTTTTGAACAGTAATCTGTCAAAATGACCTTCAGATTTTTCCATCACCGTTGAAAATAACCCAAAAATTGTCAAATTGGGAAAATATTCGCTAAACGCGACCCGTTGATATATATAGGCCGAACCTGAATATATGCTGCAGGTTTTCACGTTGTAACATGAGGTAGTTACACAGAAAGACAGTTCACAGAATATTTTGTTTTGTTTTAATTACCTCCACCATGAGGTAACGTTTTTTGTGTCGGTCTGTCTTGCCGTCTGTTAGCTACATCATTCAAAAAACAATGGATTTTGACAACGTTTTCAGGAAATGTCCGCAATGGGACCAGGAACAACTGATTACATTTTGGTGATGATTTTAATCTTGTTTATTTATTTATTTGATCCAACATGAAGTGCTAATCCACCCACCAACCAGTGGTACTAACCTCTACTCCTGTCCCATGTCAGAGAGCTCACAAGCGTAATTTCCGTTGAGTCACTTGTTTTGCTTAGAGTCCTGTACGAGCTTAATCTGTCTGTCTGTGTGTAGTGAATTGCAAAGCCCTTGAATATTTTTTTTAACATTACTGAAATTTTGTATATTAGATCAACACAAACTGTAAAGTGGAAGGAACACAATGTAAGACTTTCTTTTCATAAAAACCAAAAATAAAATTGTGCCCTTTTTACTCTGACACCCCTTAGAAACCTCAGTGCAACCTGCCATCAGAAGTGACCAAATTAGTAAATCCATCTGTGTGTAATTCAACCTCTGTCTAAATCCAACTGTTCTATGAATGCCTCAGAGCTCTGTTTGAGAACAATAGTGAACTAACTGCATCAAGAAGACTAAGGCCCCGTCCACACTACTGCGTTTTTGTTTAGAAACGGAGAGTTCAAACGAAAACTATCTCCGTCCACAGTAGTGTTTTCCCTGCGTATTAGAATTGATCTCCATCCACATTAAAACGACTGAAAACGCGGATCACGTGACCATTCTCCAACACTGGGCATGCGCGCGCCGGTATAAACAGGAAACAGATTGACCATTCCTAAGATTTGATGAAAGTAGCCAAGCTAACGTACCTGCTAAACATGTCGAAGACCAGAGATTTTTTCTCATGGACCGATGATGAGGCCAGTAACGCTTGTAATTCGTTATCCATGTTGCAGTTTCTAACGTATTGTACTCCAGGCTGTTTTTGCATGTTATCTTCCGGGGACGGGTCATGTGACGGGTGACTGACGAATCAGGGAAGGATACGCCACGACCGATGACACCCAATCATAGAGCCGAGTGCGACCTGCTGCGTCATTGTTTCTAAAATCCGCCGTTTTGATACATCCACACCAAAACGCCCTCCGGAGATCCAAAACGAAAAACGGGGTCGGCAGCGTTTCTAAACTTCTCCGTTTTGGGTCTCCGTTTTTGCCGTTTTAGTGTGGATGGGAGGTGCAAACGTAGCAAAAGGTCTCTGGTTTTAAACGAAAACGCAATAGTGTGGACGGGGCCTAAGAGATACAAGCCAGGATTAAGGTGGCGAGAGGTTTAAAGCAGAGTTAGGTTAGGAAACATTATTTCAGTTTGAACATCTCACAGAGCACTGTTCACTCTGTCAACAAAAAAAAAGGGAAGAGTGTGGCACAGCTGCAAAACAGACATGACATGGAATTAATCCTAAACTAACAAGCATGTTGAGCTTCAAATGCTTTAGGACAGCTTCTCTCTACCTGTTTTAATATGTTTTTCTGCACTTTATGAAACTAAACAAGCTCTTTGCTGTTTAGTCAAGAGTCAGATTTGCACAAGAATAATTTAACTCAGATTTGAAATAGGGAATCAGATATTTCCTCTGCTGCAAAAGAAAGCAGCAAATGCAGTTTGAACGATAAATAAAATAATTTTTTTTCTAAAGAGCTCATTTGTTAGCAGGAGGCAGACGTTTTCCCAGGGATTACCAGACCACAGTTTGAACAGAGTTTATGTGTGTTTTCCTATGCTATAAGCTTGGAATAATTATCTTACTGCTAAATAATTTACCCAATGAAAAATGGTAACCGTCGCCTCGGTGACAGGATGGGAGGGGGGGTTGGTTGAGCAGAGCAGAAGTTTGTTGAAAATTAGGGAGATGAGAAACAAGCGGCAGATGTCCAGACCTAGCAGCTGTGGTCATTTCTCTTGTAGTTATGAGGCCAGACTTAAAGCAATCTGCAAGCTTTGGATACCTGCCGTATAAAAGGGCTGTATTGACTTTTTTTGTTTTTTTTTTGGTACTCTGGTTCTTAAAACCAAATGTTCCCGCTTTTTTTTTATTTTATTTTTTTTTAAGAATTGCAGCTTTTCTACACTGACAGATTTCCATAAAAACATGCAGATATCAATACGCATGCAGAAAATAACATTTAAAAAATAGCAGCATTGAGTTAATGAATACACCCTCGCTAACATTATTCAGCTCTGTTACCACAGTGGAGGAATGTTGGCCCGAAGATTGGAGGAGGCCTATTGACCACAGGGGAGAG
This sequence comes from Apricaphanius iberus, assembly GCA_028564705.1. Lineage (NCBI taxonomy): Eukaryota > Metazoa > Chordata > Actinopteri > Cyprinodontiformes > Aphaniidae > Apricaphanius > Apricaphanius iberus. Next base: position 449,660 of record JAPXFQ010001213.1, read on the forward strand.
AATAAGACAGATGTAGGCCTTTCCTGCCCCAGCCCGATAGCCCACAACTCTACATGCTGGCATGCCATTAAAAAGCTCACCGCTGTTTATTGTAATTCTTTTTTCTTGTGTGGAGATAACCGGGAGGGTTCCTGAGGGATAGCCAAACGAGCGAGCTAATTCCACCAGCAGAAAAGATGTAATCTTCTCGTATAATTTTGCATGAAGAAACTTGGCAGGAGCCCCTAATTTTGCAGGGCTTGAACCAAATCTGTTGCGTGCTTATTTTGTGAAAGAAGAATGCAGCTTTATTGTGCTGGCTGAAGATAAGAGAGCAGAGCTGTTTCACCTTAAACTGGCTCCTCCATCATGTGTGGGACTGGAGGACTGACTGAGCATGTGTGTGTGTGTGTGTGTTAGTGTATCCGACATGACTGATCTTCCCACAGAAAGAAACTAAAGCTTCATAATCCCTCTACTGCTAATGTTACTGTTAATCACTGAACATTTCCAACCGTGCAATCTGTGCAGGTGTAAATACTGCGACCGCTCCTTCAGCATCTCCTCTAACCTGCAACGGCACATTCGCAACATTCACAACAAGGAAAAACCCTTCAAGTGCCACCTGTGCGACCGCTGCTTCGGCCAACAGACCAACCTGGATCGCCACCTCAAAAAGCATGAAAATGGCCACCTGTCAGGTGAGCACCAAGTTACACAGAGTTTCACAAAGAAATATCCCCCTTCTTCAAGTCCCCTCCCTTCTTTTTTATGAAAGAAAGCTGGTTTGCTTCATTTTAAGACTCATAAATCATTCTGAAGAAAATAATCAAATGAAATCTACTTTTGATCTGAGGGAATCTAGAAGCTGACAAATTAAACTATATAAATCTGCCATCGCCTCCCCTACATAAATTGGCAGCAAATATATATATTTATTTATTTTTCCTGGGAAAGAGCTGCTTTCATCAGCAAATCATGGCTCAAGTTTGTTAGGTTGCATCACTCTGAATCAGCAGAACAAGTGGTGACAACTGGTAAGAAGCCAACAGCAGCAGAGGAAGCAGACACTTAATCACATCTAATGTGGTATCTATCAAATACATATTTAATTATTAGCAAAGCCTTTTTCTTTGGAGAGGCAGACAATATATTTTCAAACTGATGAAACAAATGGAATTTGGTTTCTACCACAGTTCATCATTAACCAATGATGTTTTAAGACCAATGTAAAATCCTAACCTGATGCCAAACGGATCCACGGTGTGATATGAACAGATTATATTTCACAATGAAGTTACAGTGCCTTGCAGAAAGCATTCAAATCTTTAAGCGTTTTACCATTTCATGATGCTACAACCACACACTTCATTACATCTTATTGGGATCGTTCAGTAAGAAATTGTGATCAGGCCCAGTATTTTTCGGCCTGAGAGTATAACCCAGTAAAACTAACTTAATGTAGGGGTCACCTAATAAGTATCAGTCCCCCTATTTTTAAAGTAATCTCAATGTAAATCCACCTGTTCTGTGAAGGACTGAGAGGCGCAGTAGAGAAGGTTAGTCTACAAGCAGCAACGTGAAGACCACAGCAGAAAGTTGGGGAGAATTTTAACTTAGAGCTCTGTTCAAAGTATCAACCCAAAGTAAATAATGGCTCAACTGCAAGACAACGCCAGAGAAGAGCCCAAGAGGACCAAGTTAACTATGGAGGCTGTGTAATTTGTAAAGTAAACTGAAAATTGTGGCTGAGATTAAAAATATTGTGGCTGGAGTTTAAAAGCAGCGCTTCACGTCAGCCTCAACACACAAATGGACTGTGGAAACATGGTGGTGGCAGCACCGTGCTGTGGGAATCTGTTTCCTTCACAGGAACAAGAAAGCCAGTCAGAGTTAACCGGACGATGGATGGAAATAAATTCAGGACAATCCTGGAAGATACAGAAGAAATATTAATGCTGGGGAGGAGGCTTACCTTGCAATAAAAACAAGTTTGCTTCTTTTTGTCTTTCTACAAAGGAACTGCAATGTCGTCCCCACAGTCTGAGTTGGACAGTGGCAGTGCCATACTTGATGACAAAGAAGATTCCTACTTTAATGAAATAAGAAATTTCATCAGCAGTGCAAGTCAGAACCAGACATCACCAGACCCCTCTGAAGAAGGGTAAGCACAGCTTTGTTTTTTTGCTAAGTCTTTTTTTCTTTATCTGCATTTACAATGAAGCACTTACCAAATAATGCTGCCCTGTTTCTTGAAAGTACTTCTCAAGCAGCTTTAATACGAAACATTTAACTCTTATTAGCCTATATAGATTTATTTTTTTATTTTTTTTTACTCTCAGGCAGCTTGTTGATAACCACACTATATTTAGAGCGCTTAATGGGAAACAATCATCTGGTGATAATAAGATCCCAGATTTTGGAAATCCTGACGAGCATTTTATATTACTTGCCATTAAGGCCGGTTCACACTGCGTTTTTCAGTCGTCTCAAAGGAGTGCTTCATTGAACACTGTGAGCTCCACTGAGCTCTAGAGTTGTGTCACACTGAACGGCCAAAGATTTCGGTCGGTCAAACTGCACAACGTCTCGCTTTTGCGCGACACACCAAAAGCCAACGTTACGAGCGTACATTCATTGGTCAACAGCAGACCGGGGTCTTCCACTGTCTGAGCACTGCCGAGGGCTGGAATTGGTCGTACGAGCACTACATAAGCTTGTCATACTGCACAGCCACGGAGCTGCGAATCACACACACGTACGGTTTTTCATCATGATTCCTTTCGCGACAAAATCGCACGGTGTGATCCCAGCTCTAAGCCACAGGGAAGGAAAAGTATCTTTGTGTGTGCAACAATGTCAGAGCATTATGCAAATTGGTTCTTGTGGAGGTGATTAGATCAGAAGGTAGTTAAGAGGGCCGCTTAGGTCACTCCATTTGTTTTCACATGACGTTGTTGGGTTAACAGATTGGAGATTGTGGATAAGAACTGTGAGAGCCGGACCGGGTGGTAAACTATCAGGAGGGGAACTGGAGAAGAATAGACAAGAAGTGGTGGTGGGGTTGTGGGTGAGGGGGGGGGGGGGGGGGTTGCAGCAGTTAGACCACCACATCTGGAACCAACATGTCTGCCTACAGGAAAAGTGTAGATGGGGGGGGTCAAAGGGTCGGCCTGTGTTTCCTTTCAAACTGCAGCGCTCCTGACTGCTCCTGATAGATACTTTATCCTCAGCAAATTACCACGTTTGAAAGCGTAATTAGCAAATCTGTTTTCTTAATCACAGAGTTCTCGCTCTCTCCTTTGGAGTTAGCTCCTTCTTGCAGCTGTGCAAGCTAGAGTGGGCACGTATGCTGCCTTGTCAATGCAGCATTTTTGAAGGGACTTTATTGAAAGAACAACCTCATCAGCTCCTGATGACGATCGGTCCAGAATCTTCCTGATTTGTCACATTAGCCCCTTTTCCTGTGAAATGCATACTTTCAAATCCAGTGCAGTTATCCTGTTTTTTTCTCGTGCTGTTGGATTTTGTTACTGTTTCGATCTTCTCATTGTTCAGTTTTCAGTGCTTTTCTCCGAAGCCTTTGTGCAAAGAAATTGCATTTTTGCAAGCTGACGAAAGATGTCCCAGAGTGTAATTAGTGAATCAGTCTTAATGTGGTTCCAGATGATTTGCCAAATGGTGGTTTCCTGTGGTGCTGAGACAGAGGGACAGATTAAGACTCCAGCAGTTTGGATAGCTGGCCCCCTCTCCCTCTTCAGGGATAGAGGAGTAGGCCGGTTGGCAGCTCTCTCATAACTCTCCCAGCAAATGGGGCTGTCAGCTAAATATTTGGCCTATTAGATGAATACGAGATAGTAGAGAAAATAAACAAAGAGAGAGGCACAGCACTCAATTTAAGCGCCGCCATGATCAGCCCAGTGCTGCTGTGCCCGAAGGGGCCCCAAAACCTTGATGACAAACTGGATTCCGGCTTTGCAGATCCTCCACTTCTGTGTTTATCTCCTAACTTCCACAGTTTATGGTTTAAACTGCAAGGACCCTTTTCTACTTGAAAGACCTAGAACAGCACACACAATGATTTATACTTTTCTTTATAGAACAAATCACTAACTATATGGGTGGATTTTGTATTTATTGTTTTGCAAATTGTCCGGGTCCACAGGCTAAATGGAGGGCCGCTAGAGGATAGGAAAACACTGATGCCCAGCCACGGGTCACATGACCTGGAAGACGAAGAAGCAGAAGATTTGGATGCTGAGGAAGAAGAAGCAGAGGAGCCAAGCAACACTCCTCAGAAGAGGGAAGTCAAGGTGCATCCTAGCAGCCTTGGCGATGACGAAATGGACTTCAGTGAGCCCAACGACCTAAACCTGAGCTGTAAAACTTCTCCAAGGAGGTAAATCTTACATGAGAGCATCTATTTTGCCAGTGCTCTGTGTGAACTTTAAAAATGTTTCATCAATATATCTCTTAAAAGCCTTATTTAACTTAAAAATATTTTAGCCCTAATTCTTAGACATTTTGATACACCATTAATTTGTAGTGTTCAACAGTTTAAAAGTATATTCAGCCTCAATGAATGATTTGCTGTCTGATTTTAGTGGCTTTTTGATTGAACATTCATTTCCATGACAGCACTCTTAAATATTGTATTTAGTATGAGTACTTTGCAAAGACAAAAAATATGTTTTGGTCTGTTATATTCTCCTAACTTCTAGGTATGAACAAGAGGAGGAACAGAGCAGTTTTTCAGCTTTGGAAAACATTCATCGCTTCTCGGACCTACCCAAAATGGAGGAAAGCGAGCTGAGTGATGGTGATGGAGATGAAGACGATGGATCCTTTGGCTCTCCATCACTCACTGAGGCCGTCAAACAGCCACTCTTTAGGAAATCCAAGTCTCAGGTATGATGAATATTTATAGTTATCCAGCATCCTCCATCCCTCCTGGCACTCCTGGTAAAGATTTGCTGAATGCCTTAATATAATACTTAATAATACTCTACATCCTATATTATATTTGCATAATCTCACACTGAAATATTTATTAAAAATCCATGTTCTTTCACATAAATATGACATCACACAGAGGCCCGTTCCTCAAATAGGAAAAACAAGAGACCACATAAATATTTTGCCTCGGATTAATAGTGTTTTAGCATCACCTTCCTGTGCATTGAATACTTTAGCAAATACAATTTAAACACCGGGTAAATTCTCAAGTCGAAAGATTCACAGTCTACCTAAACACTCCTGCAACAAAACTGAATAGGATACAATTATTTCAGCAATAATCCATTTATAACATAACATAATGCCATGCTATGCTAAGCAAACATTTGGTTTGTACTAATTAAGATTCACTCGCCTCAGCATGCTGAGAGCTTGGAGCGGCTTCAGCTAATAGTAGTCTGTCTGATCAGTTCACCTAATAGGAATTTGACCATTTAGTGAGGCTGAAAAAGTGTTGAACATTCAGATGAACAGCTAACCCTTTATTATTGGAAAGAAACAACAACAAAACACTGCTGCCACAGCAAAAGAGATGTGCACTGTTACGAAACATTGAAACACTGCGAATTCTACATTCTCAGTCCCAGTACAGAGACACTGCACAAAACTGGGGAAAACACATATTTAAAAGAGAAAAAAGCAAAGCTGGAAGGGAATCCAATTTATCTTTTCTTTCTCAGAGAGAGGAGCAGGATAAGTAGACTCCAAAGTTACTCAAAAACAACACAGTTTGGGGTTACCATGTCCCCATAACAAGAATTCCCTTCAAGGCTATTTAGCACATCTATACCAGGGGTGCCAGTAATTGGGTTGGGCTTCATATAGATTATCTTTTTTGACCCATCTAGATACATGAATATCTGAAAAGCTTTCATCATAAGTATAATCCCTCTCCTGTTCCCTCAGGCATATGCCATGATGTTGTCTCTGGCTGAAAAGGACTCTCTCCACACCACGCCCCACACCCCAGCCACCATGTGGCACAGTCTGGCACGGGCTGCAGCTGAATCCAGCGCCATTCAGTCCCTTAGCCAAGTATGATGACACCCAAAACCATCGCATTCCACAACCCCTGACCTGATTATGGCGGTGGAAGTCCGCCACAGGGGCTATCAGAAGGTCCCAGACCGTCCACAGAGTGACTGCTGAGCAGAACCACGGCCCATCTGACTGCCTTAAACATGAAGCAGGGTCACTGTCCACACAAAACCCTTTGGCAGATACAAAAAAGCTAAAATAATTTTTTCACATTAACACCAACTAAGTTGCGGTTAAACAAAAATGACACTAAAGTTATAAAATCTGTATTTATTCTTCCGAGTTTCTCTTTTTTGCACAGCAAAGCGGCTGATGCAGACGAATAAGATGAATTTGTTGGTGTTTCAATGCTCGAGCACATGCAAGGCAAGTGGAACATTCTTGAGAGTTGGTTTCAGCATGTTTCGTCGCGTGTAAAGCATAGGACCAAGAACACAAATCCTGTTTCACCCCCAAGGAGATCCACAGAGGTTCATCTTTTTCGGATGAAAGCTGCTCCTTGTAAAGATGGCGAGATCAGCGCTTGAATATTGAAAAGTATCTACAAGAAACACATGAAAATGAGTTCAACTGAAATGAGGCCAGTTTCCTGTTTATGTGTCCATGACTGCGTTTGTCTGTACAATCACAGCACTGTATACAAGTTTCAAGCAGCACCCCATCCTGCCCACCTGCGCTATATGTGAACAGATATAAATAGATTGTCTTTTTAGTGTAAGAGAAGAAAACAATGTTGTTGTTTTTTTGTTTTTGTTTTATTTTCATCGTTTTTGTTATTTACTGAGGGAAGTAGCAGTGATCTGTCATTCTGTAAAGGGCATACATCTTTTTCAAAAGTTCTTGAAATCATTCTAGCCGACCAACAATACCACTAAATAGCCTGAATGCTAGTGTTTAGCAACTCCATTTTTATGTCTTTCATTTTTTTTAGACAATCATTAAATTTTTTTTCATTTGGTCGGTGTTGTTGTTATTTGCTGTTGTACTTTTGAGAATCGTATTTATTTCTTGGCAAACTGTAGTTTGTTTACTGAATAGCACTGCTCTTAGCCCAGGCGAAAGAGGGAGATTCCCAACCCGGGCCAATCCCAATCCCCTGTTGGCGGGGAGGCGGGGGTTGTAGATTACGTTTGATTGCCGCATAGTATTAAACATGCAGCTCACTCCTTATTCTACTAATTAAATCAGTCAATAAGTAGATTTTGTTTAGGTTGTTTTTATAATTCAATTGTAGAAAAACAAGAAAAAAAAGAAAATCATAAATGGTTTAAAGGACAAACAATTGAAATAAATCAGGTTTAATTTGATCAGAAGCGCATGGTTGGTCTGTAAAGATCTGTATCTGACATTTTTTTATGATTGTCTGCAAAGCTCGTGTGATGTTCACTTCATGTTAATCCCTCCCTCGTGCCAAACATGATAAATAACAGAATACTTTTTTTTTTATTCTCCCGTTTTGAGGGACCAAACTTCCTGTTTGTTTTTGTGCTTTTTGTTTGTTTATAATCGATTTTAAAAATTAATCAGCAAGTTGAGGTACTTTGTTTTAATGCTTTCTACAATGTAACTGTTATTCATTTCAATTCAATACTGTGCGAGGAACAACTAAGAAAATAAAAGAATACAGTGTAGATTGACTTGTTTTCTCTTTCTGTCTTACGTCTCCCTGCTCCATATATTCCCCCTTTGCTGACCATAATTTTTGTCCAAACTGGAGGCATGAGTCAGAACACCACCTGGCTTTTTCTCCTGGCGCTCCCATGGCCTCCAGGAGTGAGGGAGAGCCTGAACTCTGCTCCTCTTTCTTCTTCTCAAGCCCTTGGCTCACATGTAGAGAGGGAAGCGGAGAAAAGGCAGCAGAGAGCTTGAATGTGGTAGTGGGAGCGGAGGCAGGAATGCGTCCTCTTTATTTGTGTTCATTTGTGGGGCATGATGGATGAGGTGGGTAGATCTGATGACCTGGCTCATCGCTCAAACACTCAATAAGAGTCCCCATCCTGCAGCAGGCCTTCCCATCCGGCCAACCACCCCGCCCTCCCCTCTTTGTCGCTGCTGCCAGCCAACGTGGGCGGACATTGTGGCTGCAGGGGTTGGAGGTTTTGGGGTCCTATTGTCCGACGGATCGGCGTGGGGGCGGGGCAGAGAAATTGGGCATGACAGTGAAGATGCTTGATGCTGACGTTCCATGTTTACAGTGTTCCTGGCACCTTAATGGATGGGTTGCTTTCTTAAGGCCCTTAAGGCTCTACGGGGCATCCGGCTTTGATGGGGTCAGGCGGTGTTGATGAGGTCAGCTTGGGTCGTCCAGCTTTGATGAGGTCAGCGTCATTATTGGTGGTGATTCCGAAAGCCATGGCCATAATGAAGTGGTGAGGATATTGCCTTTGACCATGTGTTTTGCCACCTGTGGACTAATTCAGGCTTGCAAATCAGAACCGGACTTTCTCCACAATGGGCATGTAGCAATCGAAAACTTCAGTGTATTTCATAGGGATTTCTTCCAAAGTCATTTCATTCTCATTTCCTTGTCCATTTTAATGTTGAAAGTTCTACAAGCAATTTTTAACATCTAGAGGACTAAAAGCATTTAGTTACTGTCTTGTGATTCTGGGCTTTCACAGCTATGTCCTGAGCTGAATTTTTGGTTAAAAGTTGACACAAATAATCAGAACCCTGCTCATTTAGAGCCATGTAGGCGAGAACAAGAAATCTCAACCAAATTTTACAATCCACTGGGGGGGCAGTGCAGAGGGTAAGACCAAGGTGATAAAAGTCTATTTACTAGATTTAGTTAGAAGTCTGGCTGCTGCATTCAGAATAGTTTGCAGACGTGAAACAGATGATCTGTCCAGACTGGTAAAAAGAGCACTAGAGTAGTCCAAGCACAATCACGCAAAAGCATGAATAATGTTCACTAGATCTGCTCAGGGGACCATGTCTCGAATACATGGTGCAACTAAGACATGAGTTATTATAGAATCCTTTTTGTTTGTCACACTTATTTTTTTCATATCATATACTTGTTATTATCAGAGACAACCAAGTAAATAAAAATTTCAAATAATGAATCCTGCACTCCACCAAGAAAATCCTGAACGAGAATGCCTGCCCATTAGTTTTTGACCTTAAGCTCATGCACAGTTAAATTATGCACCAAGCGAAAGATTCAAACAAGACCAATACGTCCACCCCCTAATGACACACAAAATCAGAATGAAGGCGTTAGAACGGCCAAGTCAAAGTCTGCTCTTTAAAATCAATTGTGATCTTCAGGTTTGAGCTTTAATGAGCCGTTCATGCTTGAGAGTTCTCTAGCATTTCTAAATTAAAAACAATTCTGCAAAGATTTGGCCTAAATTCCTCCAGTGTTCGCTGCTAGTCATCAGAGATGCTTGAAGGCACCAAGAGTGGAATTAATCAGTTATAAAAGTTGAGGAGAAATTACTTTTACACATACAATTAGATTGGTTTGAGTAAATAAAATCAAGATTCAAAACTGAATGTTGTATTCACTAAAATATGATTGATGATCTGAAAGAAGAAATCTCTAAGCAAGGAAATACTTGCACCCAAAGATAACATAAGGTGAACCTCGGTCCCAGTGTCAAGTCTTCCATGATTTCCCTGCATTTAGTTCCATCCACTTCCAATATGTCTCTCTTTCCTGTTCATTCTGAAGAGAAGCATCCATGTAGATAACACCATGTACCAGCACATTTTGCTTAATGGCAAGAACGTCACTTTTTCTCATCTGATATTCCATCATAATTTTTCTCTGTTTTCTGTGTCTCATACATGACTTATTACAAACTGTAAACAAGTTTCCTATTGCTATATTTCAAAATGTAAGTTGAAAGGTTTTAAAGTGTATTTTTGCAGCACATTTCACAGACAATGGTCAGAAAGTTCTTCACAAGAGGGGTACAGTGAATAAAGTAAACAATAATGCACAATACATAAGCAACGACAACATATTTTTGTAATACATATAAAAGGCTAATGTATTTCTGTTTGCAACTTTTCAATAAATTATTTGTGGAGAGGACAAGTAATAGTATGCCACCTGAGATGTGAACCTCTGCAGCTCCTGCAGACTCCATCTCTGCTTAAAGCTGTCCTTGCCTGACCTGTCAGTTGAGATTGGCAGCCATGTCTATAATCAGAAAGATATGACTAGAAATACATTCCATACATTTCATTAGGATCTTTTTTTTCCAAAGCCATGTATCATTTGTCTTCCACTTTACAATTATGCCTTTCTTTGTGTTGGTTCAACAGACAAAACCTAAATGAAAAACGCTAACCTTTGTTGTAATGTGACAAAATGCTAAAACGTGTCAGGTTTATCAATATACTTGCAAGTTCCTGTGTTTTTAAAATAGCTGTTTGCACATGTATCTGTTTCCTATAGTCCCCACTGGGTTCATAGGTTCTGATGGCACTACGCGGGCAGTGCATCATGGAGCCTGGAGCCACTCAGCTAATGGGACAGCTGGCAAAGCTTCAGAATGCAGCAGGGCTCATTATAGCTCCTGTTCGGCTTCCCTTTACTCCCCATCTTCTCCCTCTCCAAACCCCAACTCTTTCTCCCCTTTGTCTGCCACCCATCCAACGCAGGCGACACTGTTTGGCATGTAACTGCTCAACTCACCTCGGTGGAATATACATCACACCGCCGGAGCGGGCTGGGCCTCTGCAGCTGGCAGTTCCCTCCTTGATTGACTTGGCGCCCATACTGACTCAGACACCAGGGAAACCACTGGGGTGGAGGAGGTGAGGAAGGGTGAGGGTGTATCCCTAAAGAAGGTATTTGCTAACAGCTGGCATAAGTGGGAGGTGCAGAAGTGGGTGTTTAGGTTGGGGGGGAACTCCCACAAATCACTACAGCAAGTTTCTTATGTCTCGACACTCCATATGCGCAAACAACTGCGGGCTAATCAGACAAAACCCCTGAAGTGTTGACCCAGCAACATCTGACTTTATTTCATACCTATCTTTCTTTGCATCACTTCTGCACCCTTTTCAGCTCCCTCTTCATGAGCAGAGGAGTTTAAAGTTGTGGTTTTGTTTCTTGGTTTGTTTTTTTTTTTCTCCCTGGAAGCTACGGGTCATTAGTGTTATTGATGGACACTCAATACAGTTCCATAGAACAGACTGAGCAGAGCGGTGCGGCGCAGCCATGCACATGGTTTTAATATGACAAGGCTAATCAGGACAGGCGTGGTGGCACAACCAATCGGAAGGCCTTCATATGTTCATGGATTTAGCCCAGATTTAAAAAAAGAACTGTAGAGGCCATCAGCTTCAGTTTGAAGGGATGGGTGCATTTATCCAGTGTGGTATATTTCTGTTGCAATGCGAACATCAATAGGCTTTATTTGTTCATTTTGATGTTAATGTGGAGGCATTAGAGTCCAAGTTTCTTTCACAAGCTTTTTTCTGCATAGAACTCCACCTAGTGGTATAACAAGAAAATGTGCACCAACTCCTTTTAGATAAGAACCCCACCTCAAATATAACCTTGTTTTGATTTTTAAACCCTATTCTACTTTTATTTTCAAAGGCTTTAAACTTTAGGGTAAAAATTTCACTCTTGGCAAAACACACATCCAGAGTGTGGGAGAGTTTCTTGATATGGATCTTTTTGGTGCCTTTACATTTAACATTTATTTTTTCAGTCAACAACTGCCCTAATGGCGCAACACGTGTTGAAATGATTCCCCCTCCTCCTCCACTCTTTTCTTTATCTGCGCAGACAGCTTTGTCAGCGAGAGTTCAAAACAAGGCGGCCCTCTGGGAGACTCGGTTCAACGCAGAGGGCCAGAAATGATCTCTGGGACATGAAGCTATACGGCAGTGGAGTGATAGAATCTCTTTTGTGAAGAGTGGCCTACGCTTAATTACAGCAAAAAAGTACCCATGATGGGATCTTACTGTTTACGGGCTATTTCATTGCTGGTTTCCTGCCTCCCGCTTCTCTTACTCAGCCTCCTGATAAGCGAGCGCCCATGCTGTAGTTTGGATTTCTCCTTGTTTTTCTTCAAAAATCTTTTAAAACGTCTACTTTTGGTAATTGAGAGATAATCAGAAAAAATAAAACTAATAAAAGTGTTAGCATAATTTAGGAAAACAAAATTATGTCTAAAGCAGCTCCATGATCAAGATAAATAAGGAACTCGGTCATGAACTCAGGCCTGGACAGAATTTAAACCATAATTGTGAGCATATTTTAGGTCTGGCATTCAAAATCTTCTAAGTCTTAACATAAAAATGTATTCTTGTATGCCAGCTCCTTCTTCGTGCCCATCTTCATGTATGCAGGGGCTGATACAGTGGGGCGGTGGCCACCCAGAACACAGCAAATGGATGGCCTCTCTGGGCCTGTTTGACTGGAAACAGGTGTGTGTCATCTGAGGATGAAGGCCCAGCCGATAAACATTATTGGAGAACATCTGCTGCTTGTCACAACACAGGGCGAGCTGCAGCGCTCCTACATCCATCAGCCACACTGGAGACTGGATCTGTCTGTGTGTGCGTGTGTAAGAGAGAGGTAAGGGGGCTCGATCCTTCGCTGGTGAGCCTGCTCACCCATCACTCACCCTGGGGATGCTGGATGGATGGTGGAAGGGGGGAGGAAGGCCGGTCCAGGCGCTTTGCCGGACCACGTTTGCCGGTGGCCATTAAGCGTGAACATGCTCCAGTGAGCTTGAAAAATGCCACAAGGAAGTTTGCACTTGCCATCTGATGCACACACACACGGGTCAACATCATATCTCAGGTGTAACCCCTCCTCCATCCCACACACACGCGCTCTTTGTACACTAAAGTCATTCAATTCAATACAAAACAAAATACTATACTATAAAATTGAAATGCACAGTTTCAAACTGACTGTTAATTACCTCAGTGGCCTCTTTCTTTTTCCTTTTTAAGGCAGTTTTCAATGTTGGTTAAAAATCAAATCGAAAGAGGGGAGCACAGAAGTAAGCATTCAAAATACAACAAATTTCCTAACTTTTACATAATACACCACCTCAGATTTGACAGAGATTGAGCATTGAAGGATACAGATGGTGTCTTGGTTATGGGTTAAAGGACCTCCATATTGTGACATTAACACAGTTAATTACGGCGTGACAAATGATAAAGATCTTAAGATAAAAATCAGTCTATTTCCAATGCTTTGTAATTTTTTTGAGCAACAAAAACATGAAAGAACTACGTATGTACTACATATTTTTGATAAAATGATTTTATAATGAACAACAGTGTTTCACTCTAAATATATTTCCTCAAAAAATATGTACAGAAATGGGAAAGAAATAAGGTTTTATAAAATTTTATGTTAAATATTGTTGATATGTACAATCTTCTTTTCCAGGAAAACTGCCCATTTTGGCCAGTTATTGTTCATATACAGTACATTCGAAGATGTGGAACTGGAAAAAACTTTTATTTAAACTTTTATCAAAAAAGGATAATCCTAAGGGCGAAAAATATATTTTTACAGATACAATAAATACCAAGATGCAGTAATACTTCCTCCCGGCCAAACAACACACAATAAGACCTATTAATGAATAATTATTGCCAGACAATATGTAGTTCCTGTGTAAGTAGCTGTGGTGTTAAAATATATAGAAATACTTTTAATGCCTTCCTACAACCAAAATGTAAACTATATATGAGCAAGTATGATACATTTTTAATAGCTTAAAACAGGTGTAATGCACTGTCCACTGAGTTTATCATTTTCAGGCTTTAATAGGCTAATAAGTTCTATAAAATAAAAATGTTCATTCAGAAACAAAAGGTTTTGTGAAAGTTGGATTTTCACTAAAATGTGTAAATTGCTAAAGATATTTTTGCTGTATCTATTAACAAAGCCAAGTTTATTTAGCTCTTCTAACTGTATAAACAATTAAAAAAAATGTATCACAGCTGTCTGAGCGCCTTTAAGTGGTTTTGACCTGAGATGGAAAATCCCCCATTAAACCAGAACTGTAAGGTACTAAAAGGAAAGTAGCATTGGCCGTGTGATTGACTTTAAAAGTTATTCTGATGTTACAGACCATCAGTCTAAAAAAAGCCCTAACATGTTGCTTTTGATGAGTTCCAGCAACAAAGAATATGCAGTAAACAGAAGGAGCACAACACTGAAACAAGTCTAATGTATGTCTGCAGTTTTCCAGTACCTGCAAATGGTACTGCATCAATAAACAGAGACATCAGCTGTACAACAAGGCCTTACAAAGCACACTCATGGAGCATTTTCAATTTTTTTTAATATAATGCAATAAAAACTTTCTATGTAAAGTCACATTCATTTAATTACAAAATGTGCCCAGATGAAGCTTGTTTGTCAGATTAAAAGTAAATCTAGAAAATAATGACCTTTCAGCAGATATTAAACAAACTTTTCAATAAGCTCCCAGTTCTTTATTAAAACGTTTTGTTTTTTTATTGGTTTGTAGTTATATTCATATCTTAAATGTCAGGTTTGTATTAGTATTAAATTGAAAATCATCATAACAGAAAAAAACATGAAAACATAAGTTTTTGTAATTAATCTGTATAATGTGTTTGACTTAATAATTCAAGTAACTGAAATAGAAAGTTCATTCCTTGTTTGCTAGGAAGAGATTCAACTGATGCAATTACATGTATGATGTATTTAAAGATGGGTTGGAAAATACATTACCACATAAAAACAGATTTAAAAAAAAAAAACATATACAGTAAAAAAAAACGCCTATCGCATGTAGCATAGTGCCGCAAAGTGAAACTTAATCAGTACTTCTGTCAAGCGACCCTTAGTAGAAAAGTTTTTCAGCAGCGGGACCCTCCCATGCAGTGACAACTCAGAAAATAAACATAATAAATGGTAGTGTTTTCGCCAAAGCGTTTCAAAAACGTGTTTTTTAATGTGTAAAAGTTATGGAGTGTGTCTTTAACAGGTATCATATTAAAAGGGGCTTAATATAAAGGCATGCCACACTTTTCAGGTTTTTTCAAAAAATATTTTGAAAACCATTTATATATTTTTTCTACTTTTTTAATGCACCTCTTTCTGTTAGACTATTATATACAGGCCCAATAGTAAACACAACATTTGACAAAATGTATAAACATTTAAAGGATACGAAGACCTTTCCAAAAGTACAGTAAGTAGCTGACTTCGAAATCTTGTTCTTTTGTACTGGGGAAGTTTGTTTGTTTTTTTTCTCTCTCGAGTACTCCTGTGTCTATACATTTATTCATGAAATAAGTCATAAAGTTGCTCTTATCTTATTGGTTTTAATTAAAAGTATCATATTGCATTATTTCTGTACATTCGTTTAGAATACAACAATGAAACCTAACAATCGCTGAGTTGATTATGGCTTGAGTTTTATTATGAAGTGAACCATTACTGATTCAATAAATGTCAAAATGATCAAATTTTATTCAATGTAAGCATCAATGTGCTGCAGGTATTTTTTGCTTGTTGGGCCTCTACAACCTCCAATTTTAAGTCTTAAAGAGCCTGAGTCAGATTTGAGTTTATGGTCCTCCAATGACCTCTCACATGCTGGTACCTGTGGTTGATCATCTCAGATTCAGTGATAGAGTGCCAAACTCTGACAACTAAGTAGCAGCTCCACAGAACCAGCATAACCTTCCCAAAGATGATCAGAGCAAAGCAACGCTGAGCCGAGTCCCGAGTTTGAGTGTCCAGTTGGGAGCTTGCCCCTCTGTTTGGGTTATGTGGTTTTGCTGCCTGTTCTTCTCTTTCTGTGAGACAAAGACATATTCAGCACTCCTGAGGTTTTGTGCAGCCGTGCTGAAAATGGAAGATAGGGGAGAAAAAAAGTACAAAAAGAGATCAGCGCTAGTTGAAAATCAAAAGCAAATGTTATGGGGATTCTACAGAAGAGGTAACTGCTCCATGGTTTCCCCTTGGCACTTTGCTGTGAGTAGGTAAAACGAAGACAGCCTAAAGCCCAGCCTCACGCTGGGTGCAGATTAAAATAACTGTCAGGAGAAAGGAGCAGCTATTAGGAGAGACAGGGTGACATGCAGAATGATGGTGCTCAGCCTTTCACACTTCACGACATAGTATTTCACTGAAGCTGGTTCAGCTTTACAGCCTTCGACCTTATGTACTGCTTTGCTTAAGCTTTACAGTTTTATGTCAGTGCAAATGTGAATGGCAGTAAGGAGCTCAGATTTACCCTTAATACAAGTCAAGCCGAGCCAGGTGAGTGGACAGAGACATCTGCCGTTTACCCGATCACAGCGGGAAACCTGGAAACAGCAGCACAGCAGGGAGCAGTCAGGGCCAAAGTGCTCTCCATCACAGCCTGACACAGGATGAAAAAAATGTGATGAAAAAAGAGGTTTAAGAACAGAAGGAATGTGCTGCATTAGAGAAAAGGATGAAAGACATCCAAAAAAAAAATGTATATATATATATATATGATTCTCCAGTTACTTTTCATATTTCTCTCCCCACTGTCCTGAGGGACAGAGACCTTCCATTGGATGGGTCACATGACACCTCATCAGAACATTTACAGGATTCTGCACAATTTAATCTGAAATTGCCGTCTTCACATCCTACAAGTCAAAAAGAAAGCAAACACAAACACACCATTCTTGCTCTCAACATTTTCACACCTTCATAATGGTTAATAATTTGCCTCTATAGCATATACTGATTTGGTGTAACATTATGATCACATGCCTTGTCTAGATCTGGCCGATGTGTGGATATTCAGTTCCATACGAAATTGTAATGCATTGTGCATTCTGACAACTTTCTACCAGAAACAGCTTTAGAGTTTTCCTCCATTTAGGCCTCGTCTTTTGGATCAGACTACCCTGGACAGGCTTAACTCCCCAACAGTACGACAATAAGGGTTAGTTTCCCAGGGTGGCATGAGTAAGTGAACCCACCAGCACCGAATAAAAATATAGGCTATTTAATTCTCATACTGCGTTCACACCTCACGCTTTGTTGCTGTCAAAAAAGGTTCACAAAGTGTCTACTTTGAAGCCTATGTACTTTTAAGGCTGAAGCTTGCAAAGCAATTAGGCAGGGCTTCTTCGGTTGCAGGATGTTTTAAACAATGGCGAATAGCTAAAGCTTTATCCAGTGCTCGACATCAATGTCATTACAGTGAGATGCTCTGTTTGGTTGATGCTCAGGGGACGGTGCTGAAAGTTCAGCTAGCTAAATTGCTGGCTTTTGCCACTTGAAGCTTGGAAAGCAACAATAGTTTCAAAAATTGTTGCGGCCAAAGCACACAAAGCACTGCGAACCCTGATGGCCTCAACCTAAGACTTAACATGTAATCTTGCCCTTCCGGGTGCTGCTGTTTTGGGTGGTGTGAACAGGCCATTAGTTGTGCACTGAATGACTTTATTATCTGTGTTTATGTTGATGTCTATGTTGATGTTCATTCCTCTATGTTGAGGTGGCAAACCATTTTAGTTACTAACAGAATGACCGTGTTACCTGCTTACAAGGTAGACGGCAAAGCATTCAAATAAATAATTCCAGGGAATTATTGTTGGGTAACGGTTTCTTCCATGGACCACTTAGATAGATGCTGACCTTTGCAGACCAGAAACACTCCATAAGAACTACAGTTTTAGAGATGTTCTAACCCAGTCTCCTAAACATCATAGTTTGACTCTTGTCAAACGTGCTCAAATTCTAATAATTGCTAACTTTTCTGTTTTTCTAACTTATTAACTTTGAGAATGCAGTATTTTAATCTCTCATATATCTCATGTTTTGATGGTTACTAATGAAAAGAAAGCCACTGTTATCCAGATTAGCTGCCATAGTATTAAGCATTATTAATATATTTGAAGAAAAAAAACAACTAAACGTTCTGGTGACCATCATTGTGGACATGTATGTTTTACATAATCATATGCAAAATATAGTTCATATATCTCTGTTACTCAATTTCCTGAGTATAGCACATGAGATGGATTAATTACACAGAAAATAAAGTTTTCTAACATTTATTTTTCTTAATTGTGATTATTTTCCACTTTCAGCTATTAATCATGAAACTAAAGATTAGACTGCTACATCACAACAATTTTAATACAGGGATTTGGGCTTAAAGGAAACTACATTTTATTCCTGTTCTTTTCAGAAGGTACTTTTTTACTTTTGACCTGGCAAACGACCCTCATCAGAACACATTTTCTAATTTAATTAAAACAATGGTATATTTGTGCAGATATATATTGCATATTTACAGAAAAAAACATTTATAAATTACACATCAGACAAGACATTTTCGGATGCATATTCTGAATTAGACATATACTACATTCATCCAAGAAGTTTGTTTCTTATGGCAAATTATAACTGTATCTCCTCGAAAAGTAGTTTCCAAAGCTGGGGTCGGGACATAAGATGGGGTCAAGGACATGTCAGTCTGGGGTCATGACGTCCTTTGCAGAAACTTAAAAAAAGCATGTGGATTTTTGAAGTGCTGCAAGAGATAAACAGAAAGATAAATAAAATCAACCTGTTGGCCAATATAGTGGCTGTTGATGTTGATTGCGTTGTCAATAAACCACTTTTGTCCTGACTCTGAAAAATGGCTTGCAAGCTCAACCAAGTGTCGGGGTAAGAACCCTCTAAAATGTTTACTTTATGGACCAGAGGCTGGAAAGTTTGGGAGCCACTGTCCTAGAACACAACAAAACATTGAAAATAGACTATTAGAAAATGCTTTATCAAAAACAACACACAATTTGTCACTGATTGTTGGCAATTGTTGGCATTAAATCAGTAAAACTCTTCTAACAATCTTGGACAAGATTTTTGCATATTCAAACAGTTTTCAGAGATTTATGTTTGGCTAAGATCACCAAGTTGGAAGCCCTCCTTACCATCACCCTAAACTTTAGCTCCCTCAAAAGAACATATGTCAGACTCAAGTCCAAGGTCCTGCCCACTCCAAAATGTAAATATTACTTCCAGTAACAAAAGGAATGTTGGTAAGACTAAAAGATTGCTTTAAAGCCACAGGTATGAATACATTTGGGTTTAAGTGTACGTGTGAAGACAGTGCCTGCATCTGCATCAAGTCACATCTCCTGCTGGTGCTGAAGTGGTTGTAGAAGCACTCACACTGTGGCTGAAAGCCCCGCAAGCAAGCAGGAGGGCTAAAGGATGCAACAGAAATGCATTAAGCATAGGAAAGCACCTGTCTCTCATTAAACAGCTCGTCTCCAAGACCACCAACACCAAATAAAAAAAACCCAAAACACACACATTCTTTTTGTTTATGACAGAAAATAATCACAATTTCTCTGTTTTGTTTTATATTAAAATATTTGTTCCATTTACAAGTTTTACTTTTATGTACAAAGGAAATTAATAATAGCACACTCGGTTTAACACAGGGGTTTCTAATAATCAATAGCTGCCATCTGGAAAGTTTTACAACATGTTGCTTCATACTTTACATATGGGCAGTCACACATAAAATACTTACGTCTTTCACATTGTACGCCATCATAGCCAGGTGGGCACAAATATTTGCCTGTCACATGATCACATGATTGACCCACCTTACAGTCACATAAAAGCTGACAATTCATTCCATAAAAACCAGAAGGACACTGAAAAAAAAAAAAAAAGATATCAGGATAAGGTTACATGTATCATGAGAGTTTACCATAGTGTTGTCCTGCAAAATCACATTTTTTCCAAATATTACCAAAGTGTATAAGAGTCAGTTTTATATCAGGATTTGTAAGAGTTGGCATACCATGTTGACAGTAGCCGCCATAGTACCCAGTAGTGCAGCTGCAACTTCCAGTAAAACGGTTGCAAGTCCCATTGTTGAGGCACTGGCAGTTTTGTTCACAATTAAGCCCATATTTACCTGCAGGACAGGCTGAAAAAAAACCAAAAAGTTACAACAGCGTTGTAACTAGGTCTCAACGGGAACCCTTTCCCATAGAATAACAAGATGCAATTTATAAAAGTGAGATCATGATAATCAATTTCAGTTAATCTGACAGAAATATGTAGAGATATTATTCACCTGTCTGATCAGAATTTTATTTAATAAAGATATTTGTCAGGAGAAAGGTTTAAGAAGAGGCTGGTAATTTAATGTGTTAAAATTGACAACAAAATCTGAGAAAGAAATTATACGCTTACAAAAATGAAAGTAGGTAATTGCAGAATAGACTATAACACTAAAATGTCAAATTAACTAATGTTTAATTAGTAAATCTGAGATATTTTAGTGAAAGTGAATGCAGCGCAGAATGATCTGAGAGAGTTGCTCCCCCTTCCTATATGTTTTGCCATGGCAGGGAAGTACCGGTAAGTGAAGAAAAGAGGGAAGGTCAGTACATAAGGAATACGTAATAAAACCAGTTTTGGAGACAAGAGCAAAACTAAGATGAACGGCGTTATTAAGTGTAAATTTTTCTGATCATCATTACCAGAGGCATTAAAGTTAAAATCTAAAATCTGAGAATTTCTGAGGTGAATGAGACATTCCAACAAAGTGAGAATAAAAGAGTGATACATTGTGAACATCTTTTAGTGTTACTATACCAGCAAACTTTCAAAAAAATTTTACTCTTAATGCTTTTTAGTTCAAAGTAGTGAGTGAGGTGATAAGAAAAAGTCTCTATATGTAGAGAATTTTAAAAGATCACATTTCGAATTATTTGTAGTGACTATGAAGTGAGACCGTCCTCAAGTGAAATTTGACCACATAGGTCGATTATGAAATCTTAAAAAATGACCCAATATTCTGTGTGCGACCCCTTGTGTTAATGCCGGTGTTATGTGTTATCGTCCCGCCATTGTCTTTTCTGATTGGCTGACCGGTTGATTTCTTATAATAATAATAATTGCCTGACCCTAAATCATTTTCTAATCCTAACATTCAAGGGGCATTACCTAATCATAACTTGACTATTTTGCTAATCCAACTATTCGCAAACCAGTGCCTAAATCTAATGTGATTCATCTGCTGTACATCATGTTGTAAATAAGCCATGATCTGTGTGTTGCATAGCACACCCCTTGGGGTGCCTGCACTAACCGGCAACAATGTCTCTGGTTTTATTCCTGGTCGGGTAAACCTTCCCCGCATGTCTGCTCTCAATTCAAAACCTTTTTTTTTTTTATATATATATATAAAAAAGGAACAATGTAAACACAACTGCTGCTGGATTGTGTTAGAAAAAGCAACACAAATAGCTTTGAAAAATACAAGGGCAGAGAATGTTTTTAGACATCAGGTAAACCCAGAAAAAAACGCTCACATGGGTCGTTCTTTGGAGCTGTCACAATCGACCTATGTGGTCATTGAAATCGGGGGACTTGTGTGAAGATTAAAACAGAGAAGTTAAACAGCATTGAATACGAAGTTAAATGAATGAACAAAAATATGTTTAACCCTTTTCTCCAACATACTTTCATGATTTAGAACAGTGTGGATCTGGTTTACTGGTCAGAAGGTATTCTAAACATCATCATAATGAAACTTTTCCATCTATTTTTGAGTCATCAACACAGTAAAGTCATTAATAAAAAAGTATTGCTTATTTTGTCTTATAAATATTGCTTATTAAGGAAAATGAAATTAACTACGATTAACTGATAAAAAAATTGACTTATTGTGTGTATTAACTTTTACAGCTTCCTATGGTTAAGCCTAAAATGGCTCATACACCTGACATGACAGAAAGCTGGTCAGTAATAATGTAGTAAGAAACGATTGAATGCTGAAATGTTTATCCCACATTATTTAGAAGAGTATAAATAATTTTAGACATACAAATTTTAAATGACAATTTAAATGAAATCAAATCAAATGAAATCACATATCTGTGTTTGTATTGATTCTCTTACATTCTTTTATGATGTTTTAAAACATTGCATGAAAATACAAGCCTACTTCAACCAACCTGTATTATTCTCAAAACTGACAAAAAGAGGTGACAATAAACAGTCAGTGAGAAATGCTGCTCCTGTACTTTTCCAGTTTAATGAATAAGGAGTAGTGATGCAAGATGCAAGGCAGAAACAGTTCTTGAAAAAATAACAAACAAAAAAAAGGCAACAATTTTGTACCCAGGCTAATATCTGGCAAAACCTTGTGGAAAAATGTGTTATGGTCTGCCAAAATCTTTATGTAGGGTGATATCAGGTAAACTGCGCCATCAGGTAAGATGAGCTACTTATGGTTGGAGCATAATAGCCCTTTAAACTTTTACAACCAATGGCTGCAACAGATTTTAAATTGATGGCATGAGTGTTCTTGAATGAAAACAATTAATTTGATTGGTTTAAATCTGCTAAAAGGTGGTCCAATTACCTGATGTCATCCTACCCATAAGATCGAAATTACAAAAAATATGTTTAGCAGACAACAAATAAACAACACAGGGCACAAAACCCACTATGAAAAATAGTTACAGTGGCAGCATCATAATGTGGGGTTTCTTTTCTTTAGATTATTTTTTTTTTTAGGTTTGGGGGTTGTCTGTGCAACTCAACACATCTGGAAATGGATGTATATACAATGCAGTAAAAATGTCATATTAAAGATAAAGAAGTTTTGAAAATAATTTATCATGGTTTCATTTTTTCAGAGGAAAGCCTGGCATTTTAACGTGGGTGTGTTTACACTTTTGAGATCTGCCGATTAATACAGACAAAGACCGACACATTGCAACATTTATGGTAAATAATTAGGCTTAATCAAAGTAAACATTACAGATCTTGTGAGTAGATTTAAACTAAAGAGAAGTAGAAAATCTTAAATCACAAAAAATATATATTTTTAATGTGTTCTCAACAAATTAGAGCTTCATGTTACCTTATAATGTTCCATTAGTACCATATCTTTTTTCCAATACATACAGTATTGCTTAAAAAAAACAACATGCTTTGGTGGGCTTTCTAACTTAAAGGTTATCACTTTGCATGTCTGTAACCTGGAGCAACTACCAGAACCCAGAGATTTCCTGTGTTGGAAATCATAAACTTTTCCATTACACTTTAACCTTTAAGGGCAGTTTATCCAAACTGCATGCAGAACAGTCACATAATTCAAGTGACAGGGCAATAATTAGAGCAAAATAACATGGTTGGGCACTTCTGAAGGTTCCAAATACCTGTCTCACATTGAGGTCCAGTCCAGCCCAGTCCACACTTACAAGACCCATCCACGGGATCACATACAGCTCCATTCTGACATCTGCACGTATATCTGCACTGCAGACCGTAGCGTTCTTTTGGACAAGCTGCAGGTATTATAAAACAAAGTTACCCACATTGCCTTTCAGTCACTGAACTGACTGGCATGTTTTATTCAACTCAAGACACACACACACACACACACGCACACACAACATTGTACTTAAAGCCATCATGTTTATTTAACCAACAGCTCATTAAGGAGATGGCAAACTAGCCTAATTTGGCGCTGATATAAAAGAATAATCATGTTGCTTTGGGCAATTTAGTGTCCGGAAAACAATAAGCAAGACATCTTTGATTCCCCTGTTTATTTATTTGCATGCTTGCCAAATCCAGTGACACGGAACACAGAGAATGAGCTACTTCTAGGTTTCTGTAAACATTCAACAAGAGCAACTTAAGAGATGGTATGTTCAAGTACATGCAGGAGGCTGAGGAGGAGAACATTTAGCCCAAGTAGAACTGGAAACCCCCCGTCTGCAATCCTGCTGAATTGCTGATAAAAGGAGAGATTAAGAAAAACTCTGCTCAGCCTCCTTTTTCCCGGGAATAAAAGCCCTGTGATCATGAGAGGCCATACTCTGAGGAAATGGAGAATTTGTTCCTTAAATATACAGTGAAAAATGTTGAAAACTACACCCTCATTTTGCTGCTTGTTTGTCAGTCTCTTGTTGGGTCTCTCATTTCCAAAGAACTCATTAAAGCCAATGGTTTCAAATGATGCATGTCTGCCTCAGCGGTGAGTCTCTGTTTACTCATGAGAATGGTAAAAGATAAAAGGCAGAAGAAAAACCAGGGTTGAAATCTGTGACACGGCTTGACTCAAAGTTAAACAATAAACTGTCTCTTGCTCTTCATAGATGGACGTTTCTTCTTGCCAAAAATCTAAGAAACAATTCTTCAGCATTTCTATTGATTGATCTAACAAACAAAAGCATGAGTTTACGCTTACCTTGTTGGCATGATGAACCCATCCTTCCAGGACCACATATACACTTCCCAGTTACTGGATGGCACTGCCCTCCCTTCCCACAGGAGCACAGCTTTGCACAATCTTTCCCATAGTATCCACGTGGACAACCTGCACAGATAAAGGATTTCATAGGACTTAAGGAGTCACTCCTTTGTCACCAGCTATTACTTTTTTAAAACACACTTACTGCAACAGAAAATCTTAAATATTCAATAGAGTTTTTTTTTTTTCATTTTGAAAGAGATATTGTTTTGTTTTATTTAACTAACGGGAACTGCAGTCAGCTTCAATGTAGCCAGGAGGACAGTGGCATGTCCCAGTCCTGAAGTCACAGCGACCCCCATTGACGCAGGTGCATCTGGACTTGCAGTTTGCTCCAAATGAACCAGCTCGACATCCTGGAGGCCACACAGAACAACCAGAAAGAGAAACAACAGAAGGGAAACAGTATTTATGCCAATGCAGGGAAGTTTTATTTAGTTTCTAAGGTTTTATTTTTTTTTTTTTTACAGGAGGAATCCTGTAAACAAACCTTTTAGAAGTTGCGTAGACTTGAGACAGAGGAGGCGGTTCAAAACATATTCATGTGTTAGAAGGGACCAGTCAAAGGCCTATCCTAAATCCAACTCAGGATCTGTGGCAAGCCTTGAAAACTGATGGTCACTGTTGTTCTCCAATCAGTCTGAGAGGGAAATAGTTTGATAAGTTTGAACTGGCAAGATGAGCTGAATCAATATGATGTTCTATGAATTACTGACTGAGGGGGTCTGAAAACAAATGCTTGCCACACTTTTCAGATTTTTTATTATTATTAACATTGCCTTGTCACATAACCCACCCCCCACCACCCCCACCCCCCAAACTATGTTGAGACATGTGGATGGCAAAGATGGCAAAATGTAAAAAAACAAAAAAAAAAACAAAGGTTCAAGTAACTGTATCTACCTTGTTGGCATGTTTCTTATTATCAGTCAACCAGCTAAATGAAAAACAAAATCCCATGTTTTGAAATATGTCTTTGCTGACTTCACTTTATTAACAGCAGACTCACTGAGCTCACAGCGCAGCCTATAGTAGCCAAGTGAGCAGCTGCATTTCCCTATCACGGGATCACGCTGCTCTTGGAGCCCCAAGCACAAGCGCAGCTGGCTGCAGTTTTGTCCGAACGTGCCAACAAGGCAGGCTGGGATGACACAACAAGAAACATCCAGCGTTACATCGCAAAAGGCCATGAAAAGCCCGTGTTCAATAAAGGTGAACAAGCTCATCAACAGTATCATTTGGAGAGACAAAAAGATATTGAGTCCTATATGCACAGGTGGTCGTTTCAGTTTCTGACCCTATTGTGATCTTATATATGCAAACGAAAGTAACTAAATAGAAAAGCACCACCACACTAAATGATAACATTGTCCAGCTTTATATAGTTTTGCAGAAAAGACCTTAAGTGTGCACACATTCAGCAGTTTGTGGGAACAAAGACGGGTGCCATTTCCCTTTCCTCTCTTTTAGATAATTCTGTGAACGCGGCGAGGCATTCAGCACTTGACTGGTAACAAACCCAACAATCCCAGCAACTTTCCCTAGTGCTCAAACCCGGCCGGACATGCAGGGACATTCTTTCACACACCCTCTCCGCCTATCTGCATGTATACACTCATCACAATAATGAATGAAGTCCCTGGACAATCAGTCACAGTGACCAAGATGAATCTGTGAACCAAACATGTTTTCGGGTGAGACCACGGCACTCGGCTACTCCGTCAGGCAGCAGCGGCAGCAGCAGGCAGCGTGGGGGACAGATAAGAAAGGACTCCAGACTAAAGAGGCAATTACAGCGCTGTCATTATGCATGTCTGCCTTCCAAAAGCCCTTATCCGCCGCCGAGGAGACAAAAACAATGCCTTCTGTTTTACTTGGCAACCGGTGTGTAACATTTATCAGATGTCGAGGGAGTGTGTGAGGAGAGGAAGGGAGCGGGGGGGGGGGGGGGGGGGGGTTGTAAGGAGCAGCGGGTGTAGTGAAGCTGCTCGTATACAACCCTACAGGGTATGGTATAAATAATGAAACATTCTTATACGGTCCTGTGATAGTGAGGGTCTCATGTAGAGGTGGAGTGCATTTCCTAGAATGGAGTAAACTGTAAACTTTCCCAGGAGTAGGAGAAAAGAAGGGGAATTCTAATCAGCACAAAGTGGGCAAACTGACAGCTACTCACCTTGTGGCTGAGGATAAACCTATTTTCCTGACATCAATGTTCTTTTTTGTTCTTACTTTTTTCACATCCGGACCCTGTGAGTGCAGCTCGGCAGCCACAACTCCCCATCTTGTGGTGACAGGACACCCCAGCCCGGGGTACACCGGCGGGTACAGGAAGGGCCATAGAACCCAGGAAGGCAAACTGAGACTCGATACAGGGAGACACAATAAGTTCGGCCAAATGCTCTGTTCTGCCCGTTTCACTAAGTTGTAGTCTCTTCACCCCTGTGTACACACACTCACGTTTGTCACAGCTGGCTCCTCTCCAGCCTGGCCAACACTCACAGCGACCAGTCATGTGGTGGCAACTGGAACCGTGGGCAGAGTCGCAGAGCTCCCCGAAGAATCCCTCAGAACAGGCTTCAAAGAAACACACGGCCGTTTGAGATGAGAATGCATTGCGGTTTCTCAAGAAACCGCAATGAGAGTTTCAGTCAGCGGTCAGAGAGGGTATACTTCCACCTGTCTTTCAATGGTCAACGTGATGTTCTAAAAAGGTTCTGGACTCACCTGATTGACAGCGCTCTCCAATCCATATTCATCTCCAAAAACATTGTCATACAGAACCACGGTGTTTTATTAAAAGGCTCTGTTCAAGAAATATCCTCTGAGAGCTTTTTAAAAATCTGTGTTTTTGTAGATTCACTTACGCAACTCACAAACAGGCCCTGTGTATCCAGCTGGACAGGAGCACTGGCCAGTAATGCTTTTGCATTTTGACACAGACACTTTTTAGAACAGAGTTTCCCATATTGTCCTGGAGGACAAGCAACATGCACAAAGGTAAAAGTGTAAGAAGAAGGGGAAAAAAAGGGTCAATGTATATAATAAGGTTGCATTTTAGCTACAGTGTCTTGAAATCACACACACATGACTGAGACCTTTTCACATTGTGTAGTTTTACAAAAGATCTTAAGCATTTGATGCAAAAGAGCAAAAAAAAAGTAGCACATAAAGAAGTGGAAGCAAACAAGCAGCAAATGGAAAACTGTTGCCTCCATTTGTAATCAACTTTCCTACTCTGATGCACCTAAGAAATATTTCAACACAGTAAATTTACAAACAGTGAAAAATGAGGTCCAACTGTGCATCTTTCTTGGTATACGTAGAGCTGTGAATGTCCCAGAAGAACACTGCTGAACAGCATCATGAAGGCCAAGGAACTAATCAGACAATAAAGCTTTGGAGAAGTTTTGTATTAGGTTCTAAAACAATGCCTCTTGCTTTGAACATCTCACAGAGCAGTGCAAACCCATCATAATATGGTCGTTGACCTAAAATGAGAGACTTGCCCAGGAGAACATCAATAAAAGAAGCAGCAATTAAGTCTTAGTAACACCGAAGCAGGAGCACAGAACCATAGCCCAGGTGGAAAATCAGGTTAAGTAACTGGAAGAAAGGTCTTGGCTAAAGTTTGCTTGATGATATTAGATTAGACCAAAACCAGTCTTTTAGCCAGCATGTAAAAGTTTTTTCTATGGTTAGTACTGCACATATCCCTGAATAGAACATCACTGCCATTTTGCATAATCTTTCTCTAATCACACCAGCAACAGAGGTTTTCAGAGGTATGAAAAAAGTATGAAAAAGTGATTGCTCCAATCACAAAGAGTAAAACTCTAACATCATTAAATTATTTCCGGCCTGTTGCTATTATAGGCATGAAGAGGAAGCTTATCCTAAAGGAAAGAATCTGGAAGATGAGCAGCCTTATTGATCCACTATGGTTTGCACAGTCTGGCAGGGATGTTGAAGATGTTGCGGTCACATTGCTACATTTCTTGCATGGTGCCAAAGCCCACGATTGGCCTGTATTCGTTGAGGGTTTTTTTTGTGTTTTAATACTGTCCAGCCACATCTTTCAGTTCTTAATCCTCTCAACAAATTTAAATCCTTTTGAATCACTGAAAGATTTAAGTGTGTGAGTTAATGGCTGTTTGTCCAATCAGCTGCACTCATCTACTGGTTTACCACAGGTTTGACGTCTCTTTCCTACTACAGAGAGATTATTTCTTTAACAAGACACCAGATGCACGTAAATCCTGGGTGCCCCTTTATATCACTCTGGTTCCCATTGTTATTATCTGCGGTTATCTTGCAATTGCAGTGTTGGTTAGCTAACTTAGTTTGTTTGTATGTCAAGGCCAGGGGTCATGTTAGACAAATATTTTCCATTTTATTTTTTAGTGTCAGAAACATCTAAAGGACATTGGTCATTTTGACAGATTGCAATTTCCATCCCTGACCACTTGGTGCAGACGCACAGACATTTTCAACTTTATACATATTTCATCTAACTAGTCAATCAAAAAAAGATTCCTATGAGAGCATCTGAGAATCATCTCAGACCTGGACATTGACATCTAGGTTCTAGTCATGCATCTCCCTCTCTGGGAGCTGACTGGACATTGAAGAGTTACGAAGACGTGGAGCACATCCATGACTGCACCGAACACAGACTGGAGGTGACAGATCACTGCAGTTTAATGAATGTTGCATGTGGGGACTTTCTCTTGGAGAAGCAATTGGACAGAGTATTGCCGAATTCTGATCAATTCGATATTAAAATTGTTCTCTTATTTCAAAACTTTTGTTAAATTGGCCCTTGTTATTGCAGTTTTGCATGGCAACAGAGCACCTTTAGATGGGGGGGGGGGGGGGCAGTGCAGTGCTCCATGCCGACTGATCAGGCCATAGTAGGTGAAATGTTCATAATTAATACATTTATCTTATTATTCTGCTCGATGTTTAATGGTGTTGTATGGATTCTCTATTCATTTTTTTCAGATTGATTATTATTATGAAATCCTATTGAAAATGTCATTATTATCATTTCAACAGATTATTCGTTTTTTGATCCAGTCAGTCAAAACGACCAACAACAAACATTTGTAGCATGAAGGGTTAAATGAAAAGAATGTATCATTGCAGAATGTTGCATTTTAATCATGTACTCATTCTAACTGCTTCTTCTGGTAGCTTGCAACTAAATACATCTTTTGTTTGTCTGGAAGGGTGGTGCGAGTCGATGAAATTCTATAGAACTTACATGTCTTGTTGTTTTTATAAAAGTGATTTGTGAAACCAACAGCACAAGACATTGTTGCATCCCTTTCTGCACCCGACATGCGCAGTATGGCATACAATGACGTAGACTGATAATCCCTTTCATATACAAAAAACTGTCTTACTATGCAGCCTAACATGCATTTTCTTATGACTTATAATGTCCTTCTAAATCTTCTTGATGGTAAATGATCTTCACTATCAGGCTGGTGTAGATGAGTTTACTTTTTAGTGTGTTGAGTCATTTTTAAGGATCATTCCTCTAAAACCCAAGACACAGTAACTGACTTTAGGTAGTTACCCCTTTTCTGCACTTGCAGTAATGAATGGTGCTGCCCCTGATCTGGTGGATAATAAAATATTTGGGGGTTTTCACCGATAATAAACTGTCCTTCGTGTCACATTTTTCTGCTGCAAAATAAAAGGTTGAACAAAAGCTGTAGTTTTTAAGAAAATATAGAGGTTTTAATGTCTCATCTGAAATGAAGACTCTTAAGTTTTATTGAATCTGTTTTATCCATACGACTAAAGCTGGTAACCGAGTGAAGGTAGCTGGTAAGAGTTTGGTGAGGAATCAAGTCCAGTCTGTAGACTTTTATAAGTGTCAGGAGCTGAGAAAGGCTACCGCTGTCATGTTATGTTAAGATCCTCGTATCTTTTTAGATATCCAGTTGTTTAACTTCGGAGAAGAACAAGAGACAGAATCCCTATTTGTACCTGCTGTTATCATTATGCTAAATTAACTTAAACTTTAAGCTCTGTTCCCTGTAATATTGTACTTTGTGGATGCTGACGGATCAAACTTGGGCAATTCTGTTCTGTCTACTTTTAGTACAACTACGTGCTGTATTGTGTATTGTTTTTTTGTTTAGTTTTTTTATTGTGCCATTTGAGAAGTGGACATGTTTCTCATTGGGGACAATACAATTTCCATTCACCACTTATGCCTATAAAGTTTGTTAAGTTACTGAAGTAGTGAAATACAGCCATGCGCAGATGCATCGCCCAGTAATGTGGTCACAGCTGCCCCCATTCTGACACTTACAGGTTTGACTGCAATGTTCTCCAAATCGACCCTCTTGGCATTTTGACCATGCAAAACATACATCAGCATGATGACATAATGATTGAGTAAAACCATAGAACACAAAATCATCTACAGGAAATCTATAAAAGAGCTAGATTTAATGTCATCTTTAGCCATGTTACATTGCTAACTGGAAGGTGAACTTGACATTGGGTACTTAAGGAAAAGCTAAATGAGAAAATGGTAAAGATGGACCATTAACTCATATTAGTGGCTTTCTGCTGACTCTAGCTCTGATAGCTGGAACCACAAAATGGCTGTGGAGAGAGCAAAGCCATGAATAAAGCTGCAGAATCACAGACTTAGAATTTTAGTGGGTAATTCACTGGCTTCATTAAAACAAAGGCATGGAATCCTTAAGAAACTTCAGTATGAAAACACTTATTGGTTAGCTGCTAAAAGACTCTTCCAACTTATGTTCTCCCTTCCCTGATTCTGATCTCTATATACATGTGGGTCCATTTATCCAGAATAGACCTCAATTAAACCCCGGGTGCCAGAGGGCACTCTCGTCCTTCCTTTCGCTCTCCTCCCTTACCCATCCCTAAAAAAGTCATTGGCAATGTCTCATTACGTAGATAATTGTTCACAAACACATCTTAGTTGTGTTTAAGGAGAGGATGTCGTGAAGGGCCGCAGCGAGGGCCTCCCTCACACCCTGTTTTAATGATGTGGCTTCCATTACCCAGAATGCAGTGTGGTCCTGCCCAGCCGGCGGTACACAGGCAGGCTCCTGTGATGTGGTGGCAGCGGGCACCGTTCCTGCACTCGCACATCTGGCCACAGTCAAGACCGTAAAAGCCGTCCGGGCACGCTGTGGGCCGAGATAAAACATCCGACTGGTTAGAACTGGCAGCATCACAAAAGAGGAAAGCAAAGGTTTGATGCCAGCTTTTTACAGATACTTCTTCCTCTCTTTCTACCACCTCTTATTCTTCCCCTCCTACTTTCCCTCTCAGGCCTGCCACCTCCCCAAAATACCAATATCAAATTGCAGTACCACGCTGCGGCGGCAGCTGAGTGCCTGCAATCGTTAAGTGAGCTCCTGTCCCCCACATGTGTGTGGTGGATCTGGGCCACATCAAAGTTTATGCTGGATCAGAGGCCTCTCTCCCCCTTTCTTTTAGGGTAGAGGGGGCACGAAAGCCGGTAAATAGAGCACCTGCTGTGTCTGCAGGCCCCTGCAACATACGGTAAAACCAAACCTGGATACTGTTCTCCACACACTCACCTACGATGCTGCTGCAGAAACGAGCAGATGCCATTTGAGGGTCTGTTTCCCATTCTCAGTGAGGGCTAAAAAGACTGTTAAAGTGTGCTTAAAGTCAAGTGACACTCGCAGAGTTTTCTTAACATGGTTTCTACTCTCAAAAAGCAGCTAGCCAGAGCCTGGGGCATGAATGGGCCTTTCGACCAGTAGGATGTATATATTGTCAGTAAGCAAGACACAGGAAGGAATGAGTTTGTTTAATCATAACCTATTTTTGATTGCTTGGTTTGTTGCTCTGGAGATCAAAGGCTAATTTTAATGTGACAGTTTAGTATTCATAACAACAAAAATCACCACTGCATGTGCTGATTTATAGGAGAACAGTACAAAGATCTTTGGTCAGCATTGGGTCAATTTGCTGCACTTCTAATCCACCATACTTTTGTACCTGTACACAGACCATTAACTAAACTCAAAGCATGGTGTCTGAGTTTTTGTCGTCAAGTATTCTAATGAACAAGACATATAAATGGCCATAAAAGGGTCAAGTCTTAGCCATGATTTAAATTTGTGTATTATGCTCTGAAAGCTTTGTATTACTCTATTGCCATTTTGTTAGGTTCTGATCAACATTGGAGCCAAATTTGCCTCCAAAATTTCAACAGTTTAGGACACTCAATCAAACCAAGATTACTCTAATCGAATATCTGGGGGATATACGATTTATTGGACTTATACAGTTCAATGCCAAACATCCCATGGTAGCCGGCACCATTAGTACCGAATAAAGTTGCTTATAATAGGAAAAAACTGTAAAGGCGAAGGATCAAAATGACTAGCTTCCTCTTTGGTATCTCAGTGTTCTGCAACAAGATCCAAACCTGAAAAATACTTTTAATGTGCCCTACTTTCATGAAATAATCCATCCTTCTTCAATACCATAGCCTTATCCTTTTCTACCCATTTCAGCCCTTTTACCTCAAGGCCCTAAACTGGTGAAAGCATCTTTCCTGCTCAGCAGATTCTCCCCTGGTCACTGCTGTGTTCCCACGCTGACAGCATGACGTCTTTGCCTGTCTCAGAAGTGGTTAGAGAGCAGTTTTATTGAAGCTGGCATGCTGAGGATACTGTCATCTTAAAACAGCTGTACATTAACTTAGTGGTAGCAAAATGAACACTTTATTGTCTGTTTATTGTCTGGACTGCGCTTGACACCATGGCAACAAGGAGAAGATTACTATAGCATATTTATTTACTGATTTTACAGTGGCTCAGCAAATTGAAATACAACCATTAATCCTGATACACATTCCCTGTGCTATATCCGCACTCACATAGGTGAGTGTGTATTTAATCTTTACATGCCAGCAGGGGGCGGCAAGTATTGGTATTCACAGCAAGGCACCAATGTGGTCTCTGATAGTAGAGTATTTGCATATTGTGTTTATAAGTATAGACTCTTCCTTATGATTCTTTGTTTATAGGTAGGAATAGATGTCTTAGCCAAAAGCCACACGCACAGAAACACACACCCACACGGGCCATCAATGAAAGCCTCCATCTCTCGACTAAATGAGCTCTTTAAGACAGCAGGATTATTTCCAGATCCCTGGTTGTGTAAGAGGCACTGCTGTCAGGCTATAAAAAAGGTCCAGGGACCACACAACCAGTGAGAGCACACCAAAGAAACAGAACGGAGAGACAGAAGGCAGAATAAAACTTCCTGGTGCCAATCAAGGTCCAAACAACAGCTAAACGAGTAACAATAACGCGGACGTTCAATGTTTGCTGAGCCGGGAGTTCTTTCTTCTGCAAACAAAAAAAGCTGCGTTTTGAAGCAAACATCAAAGACGCAGAGCAGCGTGTTGCACATTAATTGTACTTGGAGAAGTTAAGTTCTCGTTGTAACACAGAATATAGGCCTCTTTCGTTTAATAGTAATTGACTTAAATCATTCCCATCAGCACCAAAACCATGCTTTTGGCAAAGTCACGTGGTATCTAGAATTCAGCTTTAAGCTCCAGTGCTTACCACAATTATTCGCACTCTTGGTAAATATTTTTATTACAACAGCATAGTGTGAAAGAGTTGAAGAGAAATCCCATGATTAACAATAATCAAAGTCACAGCAGGAACAGTTATAGGCACTGCTAAAATGTCTGATAAAATAAATGCAGCCTCAACTGTTTTTCCAATTTATAATTTACTTTCAAGGCTGTTTTCACGTGTTGAGGTACTCCTCGTTAGTCATTAAAGATTATGTGTTTCCCTGGGATACAAATATAGCATGAGACAGAAGTCCTTTTCTTTTTGCCATTTTAAAAATAGGAAAACCCAGAAAAAGTTAATACTCCCTACTAATATTCTTACTACTCATTAAAGAAGACATGCAGTAAACCTTACAACTCTGAAAAAAACTGCTTAAATAAAGTTATGCACATCTAAAGCCAGAGTAATTATTAAATTGCTTAAAACAAAAACTCAACTAACACTGTGATAAACAAGAATGGATGAGGACCTAGGTTGATCATCATGGTCAGCACATACAGTGAGCATGATGTTGAGAGAGGGTAAAACTATAAAAAAGAAACTGGAGGAAAAGAGTTGCATCATCAAGTCTCAAACCACTTGTTTGGAAGACATGTCAGAAATAAAAATAAATTCCATTCCTACCATCACAAATGTAAATATGAGCGGCTTGATAGTTGGACTTTTTAAGTGGAACAATGTACTTTCAGACAAAACTAAGATTTAACCTTTCCACGATAAACACTCAAAATGGGTTACATGAAGAGTATAGTGGAGGATCTGTGAGACTGTTGGCATGTTAACATTCTAAGACCATGGAAAAGTCTAAGGAACTTTAAGGACCTTTTAAACATGGTGGCTCCTAAGTGTGTTTAAGTAAAATATGCATGCTTTCAGGTGTGCATTCAGCACACCTGAATGTCCCAATTGAGGGACAGTAAATATATTCTATTCTATTATATCTCACTTCACTCTTAAGACCTAACTGTTGTAAAAACATATATATATATATATATATATATATATATATATATATATATAAAATCTGTGGGTTGAGAAGAAGAGAGAACGCAGACAAAACAAGACTTATCATCATCTTCAAAGATCCCTCTCTTTTCAACTTTACATCTCTAACCTTCAAAAGGATGGTATTTTCTATGTGTTGACAGTGCGGGGAACCCAAAAAGTGTTGGACTACACATCATTGTATATAAAAAATAAACAGGTACCTTTGTGTGATTCTTTTCCCCCTATAGTCAATTTTGGGGATATTAATAATTGTGAAAGATGTGTATAGCCAAACTCTGCCAATATATGATGAAGATGAATGCTGCATACATGGGGCATAACTGTTTGAGTAACAGATCAACTGGAGAGATCTGGATCTTCTCACGGGCCAGGCCGCTTCCAGACTACTACTTGAAAGAAGAGACCCTACAGAAGACTAAGAAACCGAAAACCTCTGTGTAAACCTTAAAAAAATGAAATCTGCTCAGAGATGTAGCTGCATTTCCACAAAACCGTCCAATCAGAGTGATGGCTGGATGTGAGGCCATCAGACTGTTATGACTAGGGATGTGAAGCTCTGTTCCAGGGTGACATACCCATGATTTAAGAAGCACTGTGCACTAGGGAGGTGGTATGAATTTCATTGGCTGGTATTGAACTCACAGTAAATCTTATGGTCTGTAATAACACAAGGCCACTTTGAGCTAAAGGACTATAATCAAGAATGAATCTGTTACATGGCTGAAATTCTTGGACTGTTGCAGTTCAGGACAAACATGGTGATGATGAGATGAAAAGTTACATGAATAGTTTACTACAGCTGTGTGGCTGTAGAGACATAGTCCATCTGTCTCAGAATGACTAACACAAATTGCATCTTGGGATTTGTGTGGTTTGAAAATGGCTTCAGTTATGACATTGCATGTGCAGACCAGTGATTCATTTGATTAGCCAAAACTTGGGCGAACATGAAACGGTTACCAAGAAATGTCCTGCAGCACCCTCTAGTGTATTCAGAGTCGAATCGTTTGAGAATTATTTTGAGAAATTGTTGTAATGCTCTGTGGATGACAAAAAAAACAGTTAACAAATGGTTAAAAACAAACAATTTGAATATAAGACATTTTAAGTGTAAGACAATAAATACCAATGCCAAAGCCTTAATCTGGTTCTAAAACTGAGGTTCTCAAATAGCAGTGATTGGAAAAGGCAAAAAAAAATGCATGGCAGAGGCCAAAAGAATGGGTATTACAGTTTTTATCAGTTGCTAAAACACTAAAATCCATTGGCTGAAGAAAGTTCTTTGTTGCTTGAACTCATTAAGCTAACTGTTCAGTCTGTTATCAATACCTTAAACCATTTCACATGGTTTAGCAGAATTCTAAACACATTCTCATTGTTAAAACACATTCTGCACCATTTCCCTGCTCCATGACACCTGACTTCAATTAATGGTTAAATAACATGCTTTTGTTGAGCTGAAATCATTTGAAGCAGGCATGTTAGAGGACAGAAGCAAAGACATGTAAGGCAGTGTGGCTTGAGGGTTGGGAAACACTGGGTTAGATAACTGCACAAGCAGGTTTTACATTTCTGAATTGAACTAAAATGTGTGAAAAAAGTGAGTATTCTACTTTTTCAAAAACAAGCTTCAAGCTTCTTTTCAAATAAACGTTTTTTTCATGGTTTAATATGCAAAGTGAGAGTGGAAACCTTGGTAAAATTGAAAGATTGGTATAAGGCCCCCAGAGAGATGACTGCAGCATTTTATGGTCATCATAAGATGACTCAAAAGTATTTAAAATCAATCTGTTCCATTGTATGGGAAAAAGTCTACAATGTTTGTTGTGTAAGAAAAATTTGAAGACCAGGCTAACTTTTCTAGAGAGAACATAGACAAAAATGTTGAATTTTGAAACAACATACTTTGGATAAATGAGTGCTGAATTATGTGGGCTCTTGAACAGAGGCCATGTTTGACTTTAATAAAATACAACATATAGGAAAAGAACATCACATCAACTATGAAGCATAGAGGTGGAAGTATCATGGTTTGAGATGCTTTGCTGCACCTGGGCCCAAACAATCTACCATTAATTCTAATGTGTAGAGGGGGCTAGAAAATAAAAGTATGAGACCATTCTTATTGATAATCCCCTTTATACTCAGTAATACGCCTGTACTGAAACCGATTTGATATTTACAAGAATTGATTCAGAAACTCCTTTTCGATTATTTTAACACAGCACTACTGGAGATTGATATTATTTGTGACACACAGGTCAGTTCAGTGATGAAATCTAGTTTGTAAAACATACTCTTTCAAATGAAGACTTTAAACCCCTGATCCATGCATTTATCAACACACGCCTTGATTACTGTAATTCACTTTACCTTCGTGTCCCACAGTCTTGCCTTTCTCGTCCACAACGGGTACAAAATCTAGCTGCATGACTTAACTGGTACAGGAAGGAGAGTGTACATTACTCCTGTTTCAGCATTGCTGCACTGGCTGCCTGTTCATCTTAGAATTTCATATAAAGTAATTTTATTCTTTTGTTTAAATCCTTAAACGGTCTAGTTCCATCCTACCAGCTTTTGCATTTGCACTTCCCAACAGACCTTCCCTCAGGTCAGCATAAATGAAAATAAGGCTGAAGCAAAATTGGATGCTGCAACATGACAATGACCTAAATCGCACCAGGACATTCTCCAAGAGCTGCAAATAACTAAAAAGGGTTAGAGTCCTAATCCAGGTCAACCCGCCAAAAACTTTGTCACATTTAGATGCTGTGGGGAATACTTGAAATAGTCTTCATATTTGGAAACACCTCCTACACCTCACAGCTGAAAGTGAGAAGTGGGGGAAACCTTCCTCAGACGGATGTCAGAGATTGATGGAATGTTAGAAGATGTGTCTCATAGGAGCAATTTCTGCCGAAAGGAAATAATTTAGTAATTTAAATCCCTTTCTTTTTTACTATAGATTTTTTATTCTAAAGACCCCACAATGTGGTTTTCTTTTAAAAGAACTGAATATTTAATTGGGTTTCCCATCTATTATTTTGACTGTATATATAGCACTGATTTTAATAACTTTATAGAAGTACCAGACTGTCTCTCTATATTTATATATGCCTAATCTTAAATGACTCAGATAGGTCTCTGGGAAAAAAAAAAAATCCTCATCTGGTCATCACTAACAAAATATACCTCTGAGAATACCTAACAAGGTTTAGGTTCATCTGAATCTTACAGACAGAACCTAAATGACACTGCCTTAATCGTGCACACATAAATGTATGGATTTCACTATTATATGTAAAATTACACAGACCCTCAACAAATTAAAATATAGGGTAGTGAAGTTAGTTACTTTAAAAGTGGTAGACATTTAATAAAAAGTATTATTACTTTGTTCACAGAGATACCCGGTGAATCCAGGAGAGCAGATGCAGGCGCCACTACATGGTCAAAGAGGTCCTCGTTCTGACACAAACACCTCTGAGCACAGCCGTGCCCATAACTACCATTCATACACTCTGCGGAGCAGAGAGAAGGGGACATGAGGGTGTTTAGCAACTTGTTGGAAATCACTTTCAAGTTTTAAAGTCAAACATTAAATAAGCAAAAATTGCAACAAAAAAAATGTTTATATATGGCATCACTGCTTGCTATTAAATAAATTACTAAACACATAAAGGGTACAATATGAAACTCAAAAGAATATGTTAGATTAAAATATGCAGTAACTAAAATTGCTCACAAGGTGGCAGCAGTCTCTAAATGTTTTGAAGCCCAAACGTTCTCTAGACAGCCAGGTCCATAACACCCTGCAGGACATGCTGTGTGTAACAAGTGGATTATCAGAAAATATATAAATATTTTTTCCAAACTAACATCAACTTAGATTTCTTTTTGATCTTTTTTTTTATGTGTGATTCTTCTTAATCCATATACCTACAAGTTTCAAAAGCTTAACTTAAAAAACTACCTTTTATTGATCATGAAACACAAAAGTCCAAATGAAATAGAATGTACTTTACTAGGACAGTACTTTGATTCTGTTAAATGCCAGAAAATTGTGCAGAACATTTGGCAAAAGAGAACTTTTGTACCAGAGTCTAATCTTTTCTTTTTCAGCTATAGATTCAAAAGCAGTATACTTTAAGGCATCATCAGTCATCCAAGACATGACAACCCTATCTCTTCAAGATAGATAAGAAGTCCTGTTACCTATAAAAGCACTTAGGATTCAAATGCAAAAAAAGTCATTGTTCTTGCTTGACATGACATTTCTGCCTCGTCTTTTAGTTTCATATTTTGCAGTCCATAGCAACTCACATGTTGACAGCTTGTCAAGTTATAGCCTCCTATCCTTGTAGCAGTACTGAAACAAATTGTAGTCTAGCATCATCTTTCCAAGATTAACATATTTTTTCCAAGAAACACAGTTTAAATGCCTAAAAACATTGTGCAACAATGACATACAGAACAAATACAACCTTCAGAGATCCACACCCCTTCATAGGAACATACAATAGACACTGACAGCAAGCTTTGACATGTGCATTTAATTAAATTTTGTTCTATGCTGTCAACGAAAATTCTTCTTCTCTGATTCCCTTTTCTATCTTTTACAGTGTTGGTATCTAGTTTAGAAATGGAAAACCAAAAAATGTTATATCTTCAGTATTCTCAAACTTTTAAAAAATAATTTCCCAATCACTGTATTTGAAGTTAACATGACAGGAGAGTAGATTCCATTTTTGTTCTACTTTTACCTACCCCAAAGGTTAAAAATTATTCTAGAAGAATCAAGATACTACAAGACCTTTTGGTGTTATGGTGTGAAAAGCATTAGTTAGGCAGAATGCTATGACCACCTACTTAATAGTGTGTTGGTTACTTTTTTTTTTTTTTTTTTTGCAACAATCACTGACCCATCAAGGCATAGACTCTACTAGACCAGTAACATATGCTTTAGTATCTGGCATTAAGACATTAGCAGCAGATTTAAGTCCAGAGATGTTTGATTGAATTAAGATCTCAGGAATTAGGTAGCAAAGTCAATGTTTTGCACAGCCATCAGTGAAGTGGTTTAAATGGTCTTCAGAAATACCTGGGTAGGTGATATGTGTCAAAGTAACATTCACTTGGATGGGACAACTAAATTGCCAAACCATCACAATATCCTTCTTTCCATAATGCATCCTGGTACAATGTGTTCTCCAGATAAGCGACACACACAGGAATCAGCATGAGCACCCTCGTAGGTCTGTGACCATTATGCAAAAATATACAATGCGCTGTGTATATTAGCTCCTTACTACCAGAATCAGCTTTCTGGCTGACAGGTCAGGCTTTGAGTTCCCATCTATGATACTCACATCAGTTCAACACTCAGTATGTTAACATGCACATCTAAATCAAGCTTTTCACTTTAATCAGATGAATGGCTTGAGAGTCCAGTCCCAGTTTACATGTCACTCAGAAAAATGTAATTATTAAATGAAGTGCGTTCCACTCCGTGACGCTAGATGGCAACATGTGCCCTTTCACGCTGACGTTCTTCCGTTGGACTAGAGTCATACAGATGGTAAATAAATGCTAAAGTCAGTGAAGCAACAAGTAAAAGGAAAGTATCCAGAATGAGCGAAAAAATTAAAGACAACGCTGCAGCACTGTACGTTTGTAAGTACTGCACTGTTTGATTGATTGTTTAACACTCGTTGTTGCTGCTGACTCTGTTGTTGTTCTTGCTGCCGTGGTCCCATTACGTCCGAAAAGGTGGAGTGCCCAGGCTGCCAAATGCGCAGCTAATGCTAAAGGGCGTATACATGCAAAAAAAATTGAGTAAAGAAATTCAGTTCTCCAATCGCATTAAATGGGTATCTTAGTTTGATTTCTCAAAGTCCAGTTCGGTTCCACTTAATTCAATTAAAGTGTATACATGCATTTCAAAAGTCTGATTTCAGTCTCAGTTCGGACAAAGGGAATAATTCAACTTTCTCTAGCTGCATGTAAACAGGCTGCCTAATTCTTCCATGAACAGCTTTTGATAGATTCTGACCAATGAAGACCAGGAACACCATGAATGAACAGTAGTTTTGGAAATATTCTGACCTAATCAACCCATTTCCTCCTCTAATACATTGACTTTGAGAATAAAGTGTTCATTTGCTCACCCCATATCCCGCCCAGTAACACATGTAATTATAAAAAGATAAGCATTATTTGATTCAACTTTTGGTATCATTAATAATCATAGTGTAAATCAGTAGTTAGTCATAATAAAGTACCCCATTTGAATACTTTGCAGTTGCATATACCAGTTTCCGTGTTGCAGGAGCCACTATTCTCACAGCCTGGGCAAGAAAACTGGCAGTGCAGCCCCCATAATCCATCAGGGGCATTCTATAAAACAGAAAGTTTGTTCAGATTGATGAGGAGGGAAGTCATTTCAAGGCAACTTCCCTTGAATCATTTGGGGGTAAATGAAAAATAACATACAGATAAAAGACAGGAGATGATTGTCTTGTGAGGCAAATGTCCCAGTTTATGATTAAAACTAAAAAGCAGTTTGATAAGCTAAAGCAATGCAGCGCTCAAGACGTCACCAAGTTCAAGTCGGACCTCGCAGAGTTGTGTTGTCTCTGCAAACTATTAGTAAGAGACAGTGTAACAAAATAAACACCTTCCTGGCAAGAACTTCCCCTCTTCCCAGCAGGACAGTTGAACTCTCCAGTTACAGGATCACAGGGAGCTCCTCGACAGTCACAGGTCAGACTGCAGTTTTCACCATAGTTTCCTGTTTGGCTGACTAGCAACAGTTGGACACAAAGAAATCAAAAGTTGGGGTAAATAACTAAAAAATTGAGAAGCAACCTTAGAGAAAACATTGGACGGAGTGAAATGTTTTGGGTTGAGAAAGAAAGCCTCATCAGAGAATACTTAGAGACCATTTATTTTCTCAGCCTCTGCCAATAACTTCTGGAGTTGGAACTGAAGTAAATCTTTCATTTCATGACCTGGCCTGCAACCTGGGTGCCAGAAATTCAGAATATGCCCTTGAGAATCTTAGCAGGCCTGGTTCTAAACTGAGCCTCCAGTAAGCGTATTCAGTGAAAAGTTAGTCATTTACTTACATTACAATTCACAAGGTTTCTACTCCTTCTACACTAATAATCAGTGCAGGCAAAATAATATTCAGAATAATATTAAGTACAGCCAGTGCACAGCTTTTAGTTCAAACAGCACAACTCATTTATGGAAAGTAAATAAATTTAACTAAATTTATGAAAAAAATATTCATTTATCAACATCATTTGATGTATTTAACTGATGTAACTAACCAACAGTATCAGAATCAATAAAACAAAAACGATTATATGAATTCTGAATGTCATTGATAAGAATTACTGATAATTTTTTATAGTGAGTTCACTAATGTTCTCTTACAAATCCCTGGGGCTTTTACAGGACAGCTGGCTTTATACTGATGATAAAAAATTGGACACAGAAAGTCTCCATGTACATGCCGGTTGGCTTCTGCTTTAATGAAAAGGTATCAGGGTGAAAATGAACACAACTGCACACCACACATTTCTGATCTTTATCTGCATATTATTCATTTAGCGTTTCATCTGCGCTGTGTCTATCACATCAAATTCCAATAAAACTCACTTAAGTCAGTGGTTGCTACATGACAAAATCTAAAAGAGGATACAATTTTCCAAGACTCTATATGGAAAACATACCTACACATGTCAACACCTGACTCTATGGAGGCCCATGCCTCCTGTATTAACACCCAAACCATTACACATTTAAATACAAAGATTAAGACCAGATGAGTGCATATTTGAATTTGATGGCATATATTAAATACATTTCTACATAGTTATATTTGCACAAATGTCCCTTAGGGTACAGTATGAAAGCAGTGTTTTTATCTCACCCAGTTGACAGTGGTCCCCCTGAAGCTCAGCAGGACATCGTTGGCTGCACTCTCTGGTCCTAGGGTCAGATGACCCTCCACCTGGACAATCACATGACTGCTCACAGCCGGGACCAAATAAGTCTGGATCACATTCTGCATTCGGGGAATGGACAGAAGGGGAGGATCGTATGATAGCAAATGAAATGGTTTACTAAACATAGTGGAGAAAAAAGAAAAAAAATCAACTCTACTAGCTCTCATTGGTCTTTTAATTTTTACAATATTTAAAATGATGGCTTTAAAGAAAAATGCATACTTGAAAATGTATTTTCCCTGAGTGATATCTGTTATATGACAAAACAGGTTAAATAGTTTGATTATTACAATATTTGAAACTGTAAAAAAATCGTCTCATTAATATAACCTCTAAATCAACATCTCAAGAAGTTTGATTAAAACGGTATGCAGGGTACAAGCAAGAAGGTAAATGAAGGTGGCAATGAGGGAAGCGACTATACCTTTCTCACATAGCAGACCGTGATATGAAGGGTTACAGACACAGCTCCCCGTTTTTGGGTCACAGCCGCTGGAATGTTCTCGGACACACTTGCATTCCTTGGAACAGCCTGCTCCGTGTGTCCACCTGGGACAAGCTGGGGGACGGACCGGGTTGTTGAAAAGAGGAAATGGAAAAAAAAGGATAAATTCAGAGGATGTGTGATAAAGAATGTTCTCAAATCTGTGCTCAGTAAAGAAAGTATACATCACACTGTATTTCTGTACTTTAACAGAGACAGAATCCCTTGGAAACTTTTGTTTGTTTAAGCTGAGGGGATAATCAAGAAAATATGCTGAAAGGAAACCTGAATGATCAAATGTCAGTTCTGAAGGAGCAGAACAAACACGCCATGTTATTATAAAATTATATTTCTGTTTGTCTTAGTCAAGCATATTTTAACACCATTTATTGAACTTTGCACAAACCCTAAGTTGCTATTTGTTTAAGTGTTTATTTTAATATTTTCCTTAGAGTTTTAAGTCATAAACTACTTAAAAGATATTGTAGCTTTTGTTGACATTTTCAATTTATTTCATTTTATTACTAACTTTTTTTTCAGTCAAAAGTTAAACAGAATTGGTAAAGACAAACTGAAATAAATGGAACTTGAATAAAAATGTGCAGAAAGAAGGTTAACCTTTTTTCTTTTCTTTTTTTTTTACAGACACAGTAACGGCTACCACATGTATGAATATGAATACAAATGAATGGCCACACCATTAATAACTATGGCAGAATCCTGCCAAGGTTGTCTCTACTTAACAGCAAACACTGAACTGGGCTCCACCCAGTCCCTCTCCACCACTGGCTTCATGTTAGGTGCAGCTGCAGACTCCGGTTACACCCTCTTGACGTCCCTGCTTGCAGGATGGAGCACACAGCTGGAGGATTCTGATCATACTCATTGTGTGCTCTTAGTTTTTCAGTTTGGTCTTAAAACGCTCAATAGCTTCCACCTCGGAGCTTCCAGAACAGGACAAACTTCCTCAATATGTCTATCCGGAGGTTCTGGAGCAGCCCGAAAACGCTGGGAGATGTTAACCTTGTGACAGAGGAACTGAAGAATCTTTATTACAAGAGGCTGCTGCCGATTGAGAAGCACCACTCCTTTCATCACTTTCACTCCCCAAGCTATGAGGATGCAGATTTTGACAACAAGCCAATGGTGCTGGTGATGGGTCAGTACTCGACAGGAAAGACAACTTTCATCAGGTAAGCCTCAAACCTAAATATCCCCCCTAAAAAAAAACTGTTCAGCCATGTGGATATACTGGGCTGCGGGATTTTTATTTTTTTTTTAATCAAAGGCAGGTGTTGGTAGTAGGTTCTATCTGCTGAATCCT
Organism: Apricaphanius iberus; assembly: GCA_028564705.1. Taxonomy (NCBI): domain Eukaryota; kingdom Metazoa; phylum Chordata; class Actinopteri; order Cyprinodontiformes; family Aphaniidae; genus Apricaphanius; species Apricaphanius iberus. Next base: position 494,419 of record JAPXFQ010001213.1, read on the forward strand.
CAGGTATCTCCTAGAGGAAGAGTTCCCTGGCAGCAGAGTTGGGCCAGAGCCAACCACTGATTGTTTCACTGCACTCATGTATGGAGAGGAGAAGCGAGTCATTCCTGGGAACGCCATCACGGTGGATCCAAAAAAACCATTTCGCAACCTTGACCCATTCGGAAACTCTTTTCTGAACAGGTAACAGAAACAGGAGAGAAGGGCATAAAGACAAGAATGTTAGATCCAGGACAACTTTATGCCCCGATATATTGGAAAATCCCATTAATATGATGGGAATTATGCTACTCTGTTGTTTTTATGATATTTATTATAATGAAAAGAAAAAATTAAAGGATTTTATCCCTCCATCCATTGTATATACACACTTTCCTCTGCAGACTTGCATCAGGGCTGATCCACCTTGAACAGGTCACCAACAGGACAAACCATCATGCACACACTCATACAAAATGGTATTTTTGACATCAATGATACAATGCCATGATACTGAAATTGCTGGGGGGGGGGGGTTGTCCTTTGCAGATTTCGGTGTGTACAGATGCCAAATCCAGTCCTTGAAAGTATCAGCATAATTGACACACCCGGAATCTTAACTGCTGCAAAGCGAAAACTTAGCCGAGGTGAGACAGACTGTCTTCAGTGTTGCTTGAACAAATCAATACCAGATATCCTCTGACGCGCTGTTCAGGGTGGACTATACTGTTGCTTTAAAATTCCATTAGGAGTACGGTCATACTAGAGGGAATATAGCAGAAATGAACAGCCCATCATAAATCACCTCAGCTTATGTTAGAGGCAAAGCAGAAGAAAGCTGTGAGAGTGAGCTGTGTGAGGAGACAAGCAATGAGTAACTTAGCAGCCATTGCTCTGTTTTATAGACATTTTTCTGTGGCTGTAACAGTAATGGCTAGAAACCAATGAAGACCCAAGGGGCTGGTTGCATGCTCCTCTATGCTGTAGAGCTGTATGGCTTTCCCCATTAGATGCAGTGATGAAAACCTTGTGTTTTTGTTCCTTATCCTAAGGCTACGACTTCCCAGCAGTACTGCGATGGTTTGCAGAGCGTGTGGATCAGATTATCCTGCTGTTTGATGCGCACAAACTGGAGTTCTCAGATGAGCTCACCAGGGCCTTTGGAGCTCTGCATGGCTATGAGGACAAGCTGCGTGTGGTTCTCAACAAAGCTGACAGGGTGGACTCTCAGCAGCTCATGAGAGTATATGGGGCCCTCATGTGGTCACTGGGTAAAGTCTTTCGTACCCCTGAAATCTTACGGGTTTATATTGGGTCGTTCTGGTCAGAGCCGAGGCAGAGGTGCGACCACTACCAGCTAATAGAGCTGGAGGAAGAGGACTTGCTGACGGATATAAGGAACCTGCCATGCAACGCCGCAGTGAGGAAGCTGAATGACCTGGTGAAGAGAGCGCGTTTAGTCAGGGTGAAAAAAACGTTCTCTCATATTTTTGGTTAATATTCAGATGATTTATGCAGTCATGATAACATTTACTTTGATGCAAGTAAATGTATATATTTTATGTATTTTAAACTATTCCTCTGCTTGGATTAGAGAATATTCACAGTAAATTTAACCTTGTCCACCTAATCTACCACTATCCAAAGTAGTATTTATGCTCATGATGAACGCGTATAAAATTCTATTTTTTCATTTGTTCTTTTTTTAGGCTCATGCACACATTATTAGCTATCTGAAACAGGAGATGCCAAAAATCTTTTGCAAAGAAAGCAAAAAGCACAGTTTGATCTATGAGCTTCCTGCTATTTTCACCAAGATTCAGCAACAGCATAGAGTCCCAGCTGGTGACTTCCCTGACTGTACCAAGATGCAGGTCAAACAAATATTTTGAACATTTGCAAAACTAACATGTTTCTTGTGATTTAACCATATGCCTTCTGTCTCATAAATTTGCATTAATTTGCAGGAGAAACTCTTGGGTCAAGATTTTTCGAAGTTCAAGACACTGAAATCAAGCCTGATGAACTCCTTGGACAAACTGCTGACCACCGACATGGCCGCTCTGATTCCTTTACTCCAGCGACAAGAGGAGAAGAAGAAATCACTCCCGGCTGTGTTGGATGGCGAATTTTTGGGAACATTCAGGCGTGATCAGTTCAAAGGAGATCCGTTTAAAGAAATGCTCAAAGATGACGAGATCAGTGAAGCAGATTCGGATGAATGGGTTGTGGAGAAATACAAACCCAAATACGATGAGATTTTCTACAACCTAAGTCCACACGATGGCAAACTCTGTGGCACCAAAGTCAAAGAATGGATGACAACCACACATTTGCCCAATTCTGTGCTTGCTCACATTTGGAGGCTGGCGGATGTAGACAGAGATGGCATGCTGGATAACGAGGAATTTGCCTTGGCAGTCCACCTCATTGAAGGAAAGTTGGATGGACACTGGTTGCCCAGAGAGCTTCCTTCCCACTTGGTGCCACCCTCTAAACGACTCAGTACATCAAGCGACACACCTGTGTAATCTTTTTTTTATCAAAACCTGTAAAATGTCAAATTTGTACAAAATATTTTAAAGAAGCCTGATTATAATGTTCACGGCCTATGACAAACTTGTTTTATATTGTCACAAACTCATCACCTCCCATTCCAGCAGGCATCATCCAAAAAATGCCTGTTTTTGTGACATACTTTGATCTTTCTAAGTCAAAAGTGTGATGGATTTATGAACACTTTTATTGTAATTATTTTAGGTTTATCAAGATTTTATCATTATTATAAAGTCTCTATCTGTCCTTCAACTTTTTCACCAACCTAGATGGCAGAAACGACCATAAAATCCCGGATAGCAGAGGCAGGCTCTATAAAGTCGATGGCAGGGTCCATTGTTGGGGCAGTTGCACTTTTGTCTACAGTTCTTACCAAAATAACCTCTTGGGCAACCTGTAAAGGAGAATAGTTGCAAAGAAATTGTTACGTGGAGGGCGGTCAATGAGGACAGCTTCTCAAACAGTGTCATAACAAGTTAACATATTTTTTAAACTGCAAAATGTGGCAATATGTTAAATGGAGCCTCTGAATAGTTTTCATGTTTTGGTTAATTTGGGACAGATTGACTGATGAATGCTGGAGATACGCACCAGCAATCCAAAACCTGAATAGGATATACAGTAGATAATAGATGGAGGGTTAATTTGACAAGGATTTTGTTGATGTTTTCCAATCGCTGGGTGCATTGTCACTTCTTTTAATTAAAATATAATAAAATTAAAATATAATAGAATGCATTGGACGAGCATGACAACGGCGTTATGTTTACATCTACCAGCCAGTAGCGGCCGCCATTGCAGGTTGACAGATAAGGTCTCTATGTTCCAAAATATGGTCAGCGTAGTTTGGCTGACACTGGGTAAAATGGTGGAGTCAGTAAGTCAAGCAGCTGCTTCAGAGCCCCAGAGATACCATTATCCGAGGAGTGACCGGAGAAGAGCATAAACTAGAGTAGTTTTAGGTGAAAACTACCCTACATGGACACATGAAACGCTGACTTTCCTCCTGGATTATAAGCTAACTCCCTTGCTAACTTTGCTAAGGTTAGCAGTCAGTTAAAGTCCTCTACAATACATTCCTCACTGGAAATGGTCCAGGTTGGTCACTGGGCGTATTGGGACCAAACCAGTCAACCAAAAGGCTGGAATGATTTTTCTATTGTTGCAGCTACAACCTGAACACACCAGATGTCGCTATTGTGTTCGTGTTCATATCCAACCTTTCATGAAAAAAGAAGTCCTTTATTGAAATTTGATATATCTACAAAATCTAAGGATGGAGCAAAAGATTATGTGATGCTCTGTTGTAAAGCTGAAAACTGTCTGATTAACCTGATTTTAATGTTTTATTGTTGAAATAGTAGCTCAGATTTCTTGCACAAGTGAGCAGGCATTGTTCATTCCCGAAGTGTCCCAAGTCAACATTTGTTTGTCGTCAGACGGCAAAAACCCTGTTTTCTATTAAGTTTAATTTTGTCCAGTCACATTTATTTCAAAACTGTTTATATTTTTGACTGTCAACCTTTATCACTTAAAGGATTAAAAATAAACAACTTTAATTGAGTAAAAACCATGCTTTTTTATCAAAGTCGCACCAGCCTGATTATTCAATTTGCAGACGCATGGGTTTGTAAGAAACAGAAAATACCAACCATCCTCACAGAACTGGCCCTTTACCCCAAGAGGACACAGACACTTCCCAGTCACAGGGTCACATAAGCCTCCATTCAGACAGCGGCACAGGCTGTTACAACCCTTCCCATTGCTGCCCTGGGGACATGCTGAAGACACACAAAGTAGAGAATCGCCTTTGTTTTAGTTGCAGAACTACGTAATGAATTAAAGCAAAGGAAGCGTCTTTTCCACGGAAACATAAACAAGAACTAAAACACATCTAATGTAAGGAAGTGGTCAGCGACTGAGTCTGTACTTATCTGAGTTTCTTATTCTCAAAGGATTCATAAGCAACTCTGGTACAAACCTGTAGGCCATTTGAGATGTGTTAAAGAACCAGATTCCTACGGTACTCCACCATCTTAACAGCTGTTTAATGTATCTACTAGGAAGACTGTTTAAATCAAACTTAAGAAGAATAAACACCATCCTTGTTGGAAAAATAATGTGGTGAATATTGTAAAGAAATAAATACTTTCTATGAAATTTTCATAAAAGCATTGTTAAGCATTTAGAAATGTGCCTAGTATTTGTATATAAACAAATGTGATAAAACATAGTTGCATTAATAGAGAATGTTTCACAATTGAGAATTTGTATATTTTTGTGTAGTTTGCTAGGGATCTGACATTTTATCAGTAACCCCTTTTCACTTAAGTCATAAATCATTGTGTTTCTATAGAAGCTTTCCATCCACTAACAGCGCTGTCTAGACCCTCCTGCATCGTTAGCATCTTAACACCAGTAGCCACCCTCTGGAGGTAACTGATTGCTTCTAATTAAACTTATCCCCACATGTCCCTCTCCCATGGACCAAAGAAAGCTATGAATCATTTCCTTACCCAGTAGTGGACATGTTTGACCTCAGGATGTAGTTCTGCTGTGGCTTCTGGCCACACTCCAGTGTCAGATTTATTCCCACTAGTCCCCTTGTGCTCTTGAACCCATAAATAACCTCAGCCTCCCACTCTAAAGAAACGACAAGGGTTGATCCATGGTTCTGAATCGAAGCACGCTGTGAGCTATCACATCTCTTACTACAAAAAACAATAATGCTTCAGGTAGTTAACAGACCTGAATGATGAATGTTAGTAAAACCAGACTAAACCAGTCTATGTGCTTTAGTCTACCATTGCAGTTTGCATGAATTTTTGCAAGAATGCTGAGAAATTTACTCAAGTAAGTTTTATAGACAGTCAGTTTTAATCATAGGTAGGTAAGGTTGATTGTTTTGGAATCATTGTATTTAATATTATTCAGCATGATTGGGGTGTGACGTATTTCCAATGCTTTTAATATATTTAAAATTAGACATTGGATTTATACTAAGCTACTGTATACTATATCAAAACTATTGGTTAAGTGAGATAATTGCAAGTCGAACTATGTTGTTAGTGTTGCAAAACTGGCTCTGTTGTTATCAACAACAAAACCAACGATTAGCATAAAATTATTTGTACTCCTGGCAGATTTATGTTTAAAGCAATGTTTAAATACATGTTTGTGTTATGTTATGTTTTCCTCCTGACTAAAAGAAATATATTAATATTTGGAGTGGCCAACCACATCGCTAAGGCTTAATTGTCTAAATAAATCCAGAGGAAACAAGTGAAGTGTTGCTCAGCAATTATAGGAAAGGTTGTATTATTGTAAAAGAGTGTAAAAAGTTGTCTGTTTACAATTTCATTTACCATTTTAACAAACAAAATGTAAATAAAGGCACCATTTTTAAAATTGACCCTCATTTTACATTGTTTTGCATGGTTGTATGTTTCATTTCTAGCCTGAAACAATCTTCTTGCTTGAAAGAAAATGATTTGAAATCTAAATCAGTGAGAGGGATTCATATTTTTTGGCTTTGAGTGTACCTGCCCAGCAAACAGCTTTTCTGGGCTTTTTGCTGAGAAAATTAAGGTGTTTTCGAACAACTAGAATTGAAGTGGAACAGAAAAGAAAAGAAAAAATCCTTACTCTCATTGCAGATGGTTCCTGTCCAGCCAGGGGAACAATCACATTGGTCCCTATTTTCACTACATGCTCCATTCACACAGTCTTCACAGCTCAAACTACAGCCATCCCCAAAGGAGACCTCTAGGCATACTGAAAAAGGAATGGTAAACTACAAATTACTTTTCTTGTCTATAGATTTACGGAGCATACTAGAAAACGCTGACTGTACTGGACACGCACAGAAGTGTCGTCATTCACACATTTTTCTGTACCTATAGTGCTTTTCAGTCTCAGCTTTCCCCTGTGCTCCCTGTGGATCTGTGATTCTTCTTCATTGTCAGTAACATGACGACCATCATCATCAATATCATCATCACCACTCTAACGTGTGTGGAGGGCTGCTGTGTAATGCAAGTGCTGAGGAGCCTTATGAAACTGCAGGTCAGGCAGTCTGTCATCCTCCAGCCACTCCTCCTCTTCCTCTACATCCTCTTCCACATCCAGATCACTACCATACAGAGCTGAACACACATATGTTAAAGCACGGCTCAAGAGCAAAACTGCACTTGTTTCATTTGATTTAACACAATTTTGCCTGCTAATTGTTACAATACAATTGTTACTCACAGATACAAGAGTGCTGATCCAGGTCCAAGAGGAAGCCCGTTTGGCAAAAGCCCTGATAGCTTCCTAATGTGTTGACGCAGTAGTGTTCACATCCCGAGGTCTTTCCTTGGCATTCGTCAATATCTAACAAAGCAGCCCAAAAAAGCACAGCTTTAGTATAGCACAGGCAAATAAAAGAGTTGAAACTGTCAACCTTCCTAACTTCATGTGCAATATGTTGTGTTTTCCATTCTCTGCTATAAAGCAGCTTTGAAAGGGCTAATTTCTGAACAATAAATGATTAGGCATGCATTGAAATTACAAAGCAGCTGGTTTATAAGATAAGAATCAAAACAAAAAACAACAAAATAACCACCAGGCAGGCTAATCTGCTAACAATTTTTTGCTGCACTCTCACCATCACAGCCACAGCCATCTGGGTTCAGTCTGTAGCCTGTCCTACAGTTGCACTCATAGCCACCAGGGTAGTTTCTATAGAGGTGGCTGCAGCAGAACTCGACACTGAAACATTCATCACTATTTAAGGAAAAAAAAGAGATGTTAAAAGTTGACAAAAAAAGACTAAAATCTGACACATGAATTGAAAAATGTTATAAAATAACAAAACCCTTACCTACACAGGTCCTCCTGTCTTGATCCAGCTGGTAGCCTTGGTTGCAGGAGCAGAGAGGGCCACTGGTGGTATGCTCACAGTGATGAGAACACCCTCCATTATTCTTCTTGCAGCTATTTACAATCTCCATCTCAATGCCTGGAATTTGGAATATGGATTTTCACTGACTTAGTGTGACCCTATGCTATCTCCTTCTGGAACTGAATCAGGAGGAGCTTGGACCCCTTTCTTTTGAGAGGTTAGTGGTTTGTTGATGAGACATCCCTCCTGATATCTGCTCAGCCACTAAGGTTCTCCATTCCATTGCAGAGGACTTTAAATTCCTGTTAAGTACTTTGGCTATCCAACTCCAGAGGCAAAATAAATAGTCTACAGTTACTGTGTGTATAGCTGAATTTTATATATATATATATATATATATATATATATATATATATAGCATCAGCAGATCCCTGGTAGAACCTCAGAAAAGTGCAGTACTTACACTCAACAAAAATATAAATGCAACACCTTTATTTCTGCTCCCATTTTTCATGAGATGGACTTAAAGATCTAAAATTAATTCCTGATACACAATATTACCATTTCTCTCAAACATTGTTCACAAATCAGTCTAAATGTGTGATAGTGAGCAGTTCTGCTTTGCTGAGATAATCCATCCCACCTCACAGGTGTGCCACATCAAGATGCTGATCTGACATCATGATTAGTGCACAGGTGTACCTTATACTGCCCACAATAAAAGGCCACCCTGGAATGTGCAGTTTTTTACTTTATTGGAGGTCTGGGGACTCAGAACCGGTCAGTATCTGGTGTGACCACCATTTGCCTCATACAGTGCAACACATCTTCTTCACATAGAGTTTATCAGATTGTCAATTTTGGCCTGTGGAATCTTGGCCCACTCCTCTTCAATGGCAGTGTGAAGTTGTTGGATATTAGTGGGAACTGGAACACGCTGTCGTATATGCCAGTCAAGCACATCCCAAACATGCTCAATGGGTGGCATGTCCGGTGAGTATGCTGGCCATGCAAGAACTGGGACATTTTCAGCTTCCAAGAATTGTGTACAGATCCTTGCAACATGGGGCTGTGCATTATCTTGCTGAAACATGAGGTGATGTTCATGGATGTATTGCACAACAATGGGCCTCAGGATCTCATCACGGTATCTCTGTGCATTCAAAATGCCATAAATAAAATGCACCTGTGTTCTTCATCTATAATAGATGCCTGCCCATACCATAACCCCACCACCACCATCGGCCACTCGATCCACAACATTGACATCAGCAAAGCGCTCACCCACACGATGCCACACACGCTGTCTGCCATCTGCCCTCTGCCCTGAACAATGTAAACCGAGATTCATCCGTGAAGAGAACACCTCTCCAATGTGCCAGACGCCATCGAATGTGAGCATTTGCCCACTCAAGTCTGTTACGGCGACAAGCTGGAGTCAGGTCAAGACCCCAATGAGGACGACGAGCATGCAGTTGAACTTCCCTGAGACGGTTTCTGACAGTTTGTGCAGAAATTGTTTGGTTATGCAAACCAATTGTTTCAGCAGCTGTCTGAGTGGCTGTTCTCAGATGATCTTGGAGGTGAACCTGCTGGATGTGGAGGTCCTGGGCTGGTGTGGTTACACGTGGTCTGCGGTTGTGAGGCCGGTTGGATGTACTGCCATATTCTCTTAAATGCCTAAGTTGAATCTGTTGGGCACTGGGGATATTGGAGGTTTCAGAGTTTGTGGAGCTGTCTTGCATGTGCAGTATAAGTGTTTTTTTTATTTTTTTTTATGGTCTGGCCAAAGTGAATGCTTTGTGATTTGTTAGTGGATTTTTGATGGAAGGGGACCCCTAAGAGAATGCACTGGGGTGGGGGGTTTGTTGCACCTTTGTGCTGCATACATGAATGTTGTAGTTTTGTGGGCATCCATTGTGCTCAATGTTGACTGGATTTGAAGATGGATGCAGTGTGGTGAGGCATTTTTTTAAGGTAGCTGTTTGGTGGAATGGTGCTGGTTGGGTTTATCACTGCTTGTTCATCTGTTTTGTGTGTCTAGTTCTTTTTTCAGTTTATTGCTAGATTTAATTGCCTTTGGTTGGATGTTTGGTTTTGGTGCGGATATTGTGGACCCCTGAGGGGGCATACTTGGAAATTGCCAACCTGCAGTGATCTGGTGTCTCAGGCAGGAGGAACAATTTTCTACTTCCATCCAGAGCAACTGGCCCTGTGGGCCTGGCCCGTGAGTGGCACAGCTTAGAGGCAGCAGGGCTGCCCCAAGCAGTCATCCAAACTATTCAGAATGCTAGGGCCCCCTCCACTAGGTCCTTATATGACTCTAAGTGGAGGGTGTTTGAGGCCTGGTGCCAGAACAGAGATAATATATATTTCCAGTGCCCGGTGGATGCCATTTTGTTCTTCTTACAAGAGCTGATGAAAACGAAAGGCTGGCAGGCCAACACCCCTGGTCTGCAGTTTTATGAAGGGAGCATGCAGGGTTCTCCCTGTGTCCCGACCCTTGATGCCCTCTTGGGATCTGTCCGTGGTTCTGAAGGGCCTTTCAGGGCCTCCGTTCGAACCAGTGGATGACATTGACCTTAAAACTCTGTCATTTAAGGTGATGTTGCTCCTGACTTTGGTGTCAGCCAAATGGGTCAGTGATATGCAGGCACTCTCTGTGAACCCATCCTGTTTGCAGTTTGCGTCAGGAGATATGAGTGTGTCTATGAAGCCCAACCCAGCCTTTGTGCCCAAAGTGGTGGGCTCCTTTTCTCCTGTTGTTCTCACAGCTTTCTCACCAACGCTGTTCTCCTCACTTGAGGCTTCACAAACTGTGTACAGTGACCAGCTCTTTATGTCGTAGGGCAGACCCTGTAGGGGCAAGCCCAGCACAAAGCAGCGGCTTTCAAACTGGATTGTGGAGGCTATAAGGTTGATTTATTCCTGCCAGGGCCTGCAGGCACTGGTTGAGCTTATGGCCCATTCCACTCAGGGCCTGTCTGCAACCTGGGCACTCTTTAGGGGGCTATCTGTCCAGGAGATTTGTGCTTCTGTGAGCTGGATATCCCCGCCCACTTTTGCATGGTTCCTGCCATGACTCATGCCATTTGAGTGTGGGGTCCTCGGTGGGTCAGGACGTCTCCCTGTTAGTGAAGGTGGTCGCTGGATAAGCTGTCTGGCAATACGGGAGTCTTGATGTCCCATAGTAAGACATCGAAATGAATGTTATGAAAGAGAAAAGTGAAATAAAGGTGAACATAACTGACAAAGACTGATAAACTAAGGTAACACAAATAAAAGATTAAACACAAAAACAATTAAAGAACAGTGAAAACATCTAAGGGTGGGGAGAGGGAAATATGACAACAAGGAAGTGCGAAAAGAGAAAACACTAAACTCCTAAAGTAAAACATATCAGAATACCAAGAAATAAACTAAAATGGTAATATAGTTACCATCACAGCTCTTTCCATCTCCAGATAACATAAAACCAGGATGGCATTTGCAGTTAGCTCTACTGCTTTCTGAGTTGCATAGCTGTGTGCAGCCTCCATTCCTCTCCTTACAAGGGTCCCTCACTAACAGACATGTAAACATATGAAGAAACGGTGTACACATATTTATATTGCTGTCATAGACGACATTGAAGAAGTGTTCAAACCCTGAAATCTTTACACATTTGGCCATAAATGTTTTTATTTAAAGTGGTGCATATAGAAGTGTAAGAAAAATGATACATGGGCTTGTTAAAGCCCTGTTTTAGCAGTCAGATATTACTTTACTAATCTATAGAACAGAATAAACACCTTTAACCAAACAATATGAAAAATTTCTAAAATCTGTAAACAGGGACTATAACTCTAACGGAAGTTAGAAATATCTGGTTTTAGGAAGTTCCACCAACTGTCCAGATGTCAGTCTTTAATAATTCCAATGTTTTTTGAAATTGTAGTACACCTAGAAAGCTTAATATAAAAAATTTGCTTGACTGGATTAGAAACAGAAAATATAAACTGATTAATGAAATCATTAAAACAAACATAACCTGTTGTGGGGATAACCGAGGAACACACAACTAGAAATGGACCACCCTAAAAAAATGTATCAAAATAATATTCACCTTCAATTAGTACTTCCATCCATCCACCCATTTTCTTAACCGCTTAATCCTTAATGGGTCGCAGGGTTGCTGGTGCCTATCTCCAGCTGTCAACGGGCGAGAGGCGGGGTACACCCTGGACAGGTCGCCAGTCCATCACAGGGCAGGACAAACAGGACAAACAACCATGCACACGGCAACAGTGCTAACCACTGCGCCACCGTGCAGCCCTCAATTAGAACTTCATTTTATTAATTTTTTTTAATTTGTTTTAGAAGTACATAGCTGCTGAGCCATATCTTTAGATTTATGTGAAACGTAATTAAAACGTGCTGCCACAAGGAGGAGGTACCTTCATGTAAACCGTGTACATATGCTCTGCTACTGTTGTAAAATGCAGACACCTAGACCACACAATGTTGATGTATTGACATGTTGTCTTGCAGAAAATAAAATGCACAGTAAAAAGCCACTCTTGGAGTCTTGTCATCAAGGGTGCAACAAAATCTGGTATCAGATGGGTGATCAGCTGCTATCAGCCCCACTGTATGCCACCCAATTTAACTGGCAACCTAGCCACCTGATATTATCATAAGTAAAGAATTCAGAACCAATGGCCAAATTGGTAAGAGAGGTCAAACAGACAAGTTATCATACTCCAATCTGATTTATCAGATCAAAATGAGACTGAAATAGGGTCACAAAGAAACAGAAATTGCTGGAGATGTGAGCCCAAGGCCTGAGTCGAGGGAGAAATGTTCAAGATCAAAACAGACCTAAGGGTCTCCATACTCTTCAAGACAAAGACAGCTTAAGTGATCTCTATCACAGATTGATAAATCTTACGCAAGAGCAAAGTGAGACCCTTTTGAATCACTTGTTCAGATCAATTGAGCATCTCTCAGCATTATCAAGAGAGCCAGGGGCAGAAAAACCCTACAGTGATGAACAAATATGGACAAAGTTCCTCAAAGCTGTGGCCAAAGGATTAATAAATGCCTATGTAAAGCATCAAATCAAAAAGAACCTTGATGATACATCTATTAGTAATGATATCCTTAATTCCAAGATTGTTTAAGCAGAAGGCCTTGAGTGGAAAAGGCGGCAAAAGTTTAAACAAAACAGTAAGGAACCAAGAATACAGGAAATAAAAACAGAAAGCCAAGCAATACAGTGTGCACAGATACACATATACAAGCGGCTGATATGAGTTTCCTCCGCACGTTTTCTGGGCTATCCCTTAGAGAAGCTCAGTCATCTAGGAGGGGCTAGAGAGTAGAGCCACTGCCCCTCCATATTGAGAGGAGTCAGTTGAGGTGGCTCAGGCATCTGGTCAGTATGCCTTCTGGAGGACTCCCTGGTGAGGTGTTCCAGGCACGTCCCACCAGAATGAGACCCAGGACACGCTGGAGGGACTATGTTTCTTTACTGCCCTGGGAAAACGGGGAAGGGGTTGGCCCAAGTGGCTGGGGAGCGGGAAGTCTGGATCTCTCTGCTTAAGCTGCTGCCCCCACGACATGACCCTATAAGGATGGATGGATGGATGGATGGGTCTAAACTGTAAAATGTAAGGTATGGAAAAAACCATAACAGTAGCATATTCAAAAGTTGAAGGATTGTTGTGGAATTTCCATGTATACAGCTCCAGGAGATGACGTAACACTGGCAGGAAAAATGGAAACAAGCTACCGTAGCTATCACCTATTCAAGAGTTTTCCAGCTTCGCGAAAATGGTTGACTTGTGTTGTGCCCCTGCATTCGTTGTGCCCCAAACATTTGAACCCGTCTCTCAGTGGATTTCACTTGTGTAGTGACCATTTAATTTCAGGTAGCTTCACCCGAACACATAATTTAAAGTTGACTTTTACATTAGTATTTCTTGACGATTGTAATCAAAATGCGTCCACAGTTTTAATGATGGCTTATGAACGCTGAAAAGTTATCGGTGGCAATGTAACACAAAAGGCAGAGCAGTAAACTAAATGGATATTTTGATTTTATTAAGATTGTTAGAGTGCTTTTATGCTTCTATTAAGATTCTTAGCAGAATTCCTACAGTTATTTTGGTGTGGATTTTTCCGTCTTGTTGCTCACAAAGCAACTAGTAAACATCACGTAAAACTTTGCAGAATCAACCATCTTTGTGATGTCTTGCATGCTGTTGTTTACATGTCTTGATCATGGTGAGGACTAAGATGTAAATTATATTATTTTTGAAGCAGTGGTTGATTAATTGTCAGATATTGACACACATAAAAAGCACACAGACATAACCTAGCTGCTCATTGCTCCACTTACCCTCCCAGTGACAACAGCACAGTCCTTGATAACACACCCTGATTGTGTCCATTGATATCCCTCCAGGCTTTTATACACTTTAAGCTTTTGAACATATTTCATATAATTGCTTTCTGTACTTACTCACCGCCAGTAAGTGTTAAATTGTGCTTGTATCTCTCAAACTTCTTAGTTGTATAAGTAGGGGTGTCCTGTAAGTAGTACAGTACAGACTGGATGAAAGAACTAACCTGAACAAATCTGATCAGCTTACTTAAATTATTATAGTATATTTTTTATCCGAATAGATATGATTTAAGAGTGGACAAATGGGTTAAAAACCAGACATGAACTACAGGTGACAAACTATCAAAAGAGAGTTTGATTTTACAGTAAAGTCTGGGCAGTTTGTTCAACTGAGTCTTGGAATAACATAAATTGACAATGATGCACTGTATCTTAATTGGATCAGTTGTGTGGGGTTTTTTTTGCCAAACAACACAATTTTGTCAGAGTAAATATCCCTATTTTCCAATACTATGCCACAGGAAAATAAGGTCATTGCTCAAGAGGATGTATCAGTTGCATCCTTACATTACATGCTTAGAATAAACGGTGCTGTAATTTTTTATGTACCTTTCAGCACTTCTGTTTTTAAAAATGGACAGCATTAAGAGGAAAGCAGTCTCCTGTCAGTTTATGGATGGGAGTGATAATAGTTTCCCATCATGTAACATAAAGACCAGGCTACTTTAAATCCTCTTGCTCCTGCATATCTCATCAGGTGCAATTGATGTTGGTGACCTCTGCAGGTCCCCTCCAAGGACCTGCATTCCAAGGACCTGCATTCTTACGCCTACTCAAAAACTATTTGAAGCACATGATTGTAGAATAAATCAGTAAACCCTCAGCCATGTATCCTTGTGGAAAAACCATTAAAGATATTGTTAGGGAAAAATAATAATATATTATTATTTTCTGAGGGTATATTTCTTTATCACATAGTTTAAATGTACTTTTTAAATGTCATTTGGTTTCAACCATATGTTCCTTTGTATACACCCTGTTCTTTTAAGATGCTAATGAAGTTTGACCAAATAAAGAGAGACTGCAGTGGGAGGGCCCTTTGAGACCAGGTGACAGAGCTGTGTGATCAGGACATAGAGCTGGGAGGCTGTCTGAGAAGCTGAGAGGAGAACAGACACACGGTCAACCAGAGTATCTTCCTGGTCTCCCTCTGCAGAACTTTACTTATTTTATCTCCCACTGCGGAGTTCATTTAACTTCAATTTCTCTCCGACCCTTTCTAGGTTAAACCACTATTTTTTACCCTAACAGATATAAGTCCAGATCAATAACATAACAGTAGGTCTCAACAGCACAGTGTGGCGATACTGGAAGCTATTTTATGTTGTCATTCTTCAATACCAGAAGGAAAAGAAGCAAAAAGAATTTCTATTCCTCATCTTTTCCACCCTTAATATTCCTACAGTGAGAAACAATCAGGAAGGGTATTTTGCAGCTCATCCTTATGTATATCAATATATAAATTGATATTTTACTTTCCTAAAAAGTCCATGTTACTAGGTAACGGGTTTAACACTAACAACATTCAATTCTTTACTTTATGAAAACCTGAAAAGACAGGTAATATTTATAATATTATATATATAATATATATAAAATATAGTCAGTCAACAGTGGTGGTGAAAAATATGTGCTTCAATTTGGGCCAAAATACTGTACATTTTCAATTTTAAAGTTTATTAGAATGGCAAAGGTAAAGGACACAGATTTGAATTTAGTTAAGGATTGGATTTCAAGTATGTACAGTACGTCATCTATCCTTCCAGTTTTTACACTGGCTAGACATAAATATATCAATATTTGAACATAATCATTAATGGAATTACTTGTGTAGTGTCAATTAGGCCGCTGATGACATCCCAGTTTGATGAAGAGACGTGAGGCTTGGATACATTTCAACCAAGACTGGCTTCTTTATTAGTACATCTGACATTGACCATTAACACATTCCCAAGTGCATTTGAGGCTTTTATACCCTCCTGCTTCAGGTAATTAGCTGGGACATCCCATTCAGGTGGGACTAAAAATACCAAACCTCTAACACCTCTATATACAACAACAACCTACAACAAACATGAAGAATAAATATTTACACACTGTATATACATAACTATAAATAAGTCAATAACTCTGCCTATACAGCATCATTCATTTAAACATTTCATTACATTAAAACTACTTCCCCCTTCCTTGTTAATTTGGTTTGCTCCAAGAGCTCTTAAGCAGGCAATTGGACCACTTCCCTCCTTTACCATTCCTCTCCTGCCAAGACGACAACCAAAGGTGAGTAATTCCATTACCTTGCTAAACATACATTTTTACCCATTTCAGAATACAGCATAAGTAGACATAAGTATCAATGTTTGTCACAATGTGCACACTAACTGAAGTTTTACTTCACTGGCAGGATGGCCAGTCCCCCTTTGCAAACAACATTTAACCTTGTTTTCTACCTAAATAAAATGATCAATCAATTCCTCTGTGTGTTTATTACCTCAACATCTGCCAATCATGCAATATTCATGTAAGAACTTATTCACCATAAGTAGTGATGGAGCACCAGGTCTCCGTCACATTTCCTCCCCCCTTCCCCAGGACCACAGTCCGTCAGTCCTCATACATACGGGAAAGAGAGTCCGCCACAACGTTCAACTTTCCTGCCCTATACTGCACTGTAAAATTGTAAGGTTGAAGACTAATGTACCATCTTGTGATCCGCATATTAGAGTCTTTCATCTTGTGCAACCACTGAAGTGCTCGATGATCCGTTTCCAGAACGAAATGTCGGCCCAGCAAATAATACCGCAGCGATTCCACAGCCCACTTCACTGCAAGACACTCCTTTTCCACTGTTGAATATCTTGTCTCTCTATCCCGAAGCTTCCGACTGAGGAAGGCCACAGGACGTCTTTCTCCATCCACCTCCTGCAGCAGCACTGCCCCCACACCAACTCCAGAAGCATCTGTCTGTAGTGTGAAAGACTGTGTGAAGTCAGGGCTATGAAGCACAGAGTCACTTGTGATTGCTAACTTGAGATCCTTGAAGGCTGTGTCACAGTTTTCATTCCACTTTACCTTATTTGGAGCAGAGGCTTTTATAAGGTCAGTGAGAGCTGCTGCTCTCTCAGCAAAATGGGGGACAAACTTACTATACCATCCCACAAAAGCCCGCACTTTCCTCTTTGTTGTGGGCACTGGATATGAGTGAATTGCCTCCACCTTTCCCACTTGAGGTTTAACCTGTCCTTGCCCCACCACATATCCCAAGTACTCCACTTTGCCCTGTGCCACTTTACACTTATGAGGATTGATGGTGAGACCCGCTGATTCAATCAGGCTGAGAACATGGTGCAGGTGAGCCAAATGCTCCTCCCAGGTCTGGCTAAAAATAACCACATCATCCAGGTATGCAGCAGCAAACTCCGATACTCCGCTCAGCACCTGGTCCATGAGTCGCTGAAATGTCGCAGGCGCCCCTTGCAAACCAAATGGCATCACCTTAAAGAAGTTTATTTTATTTTATTTTTTAAGTGGCTACTTAGTCTTAATCCGTTCAAGGTGTTCAGTTCTGCTGGTAGTGTAGAATAATTTAGTCCATGTTTGAAATGTCTGGGTTATGTAGTTCTTTAGCTACAGCTAACATGTTATGGTCCAGATGCAGAAAACCTGCTTAAATCCACCTTTATTGAAGTTTCACAAATCACAGAAAGGTTTCACAAATCCCAAAGTTAATTTTAAAGGTTCTAAATTCATCTTTATTCAATGCCCCGGCATTTATAAAGAAATAACTCATTCTGATGAAAAAAAGTAAAAACTAAAATTTCAGTCTATGATGGCTGCGGAAACACTGGTGTGTAAAAAGAAATATATATATATATATATATGTATATATGGGGATATTAAAGTTTGTTAGAAAAATGTTGTTTGAATGGGAGTCAATGGCACAAAAAAGATGTCAGACGGACCTTTATGTTACTGTGATGAATATACGTTTTAAATTTAGTATGAGAAAAAAATATATTCATTGCGAGGCATGAACATGTAGATTTGCACACACATACATATATACAAGTACACGCAGACACGCAGAGTATCATAGTTATGAGACTAATGCACATTTTGTCAATCAAACTTGTAGAAGAATATTCAAAAACTCTGGATATTTATGTGATCAATGTATGTAATTTAGATAGATAAATACATTTGTAAAAAAATATAACAATTTTATATCTAGAACACATAAGAAATGGGAAGCAGTTACATTTAAAAAACGTAGCATTATTGACACATTTCTCAGATCCTTAAATACCCAGTTCAGTTGCATGTGTTCACTTCTGTTTTCTTGGGGGTTTCAGTAACGGAACCTAGTTGGACACAGCCACTGGGCTTGGGGCTAAATAATGAGTCTGGCAGAAGTGAGCAGATAAATCTGTCAGGAGAGACAAGACACAGTAAAGTGTTTTACAACGTAAGAAGGCCAAGACCACAGTGGATTACAGCACAAAATGGAATTGAAAGGAGGATGAAAAACAGTGATCATTTCTGATCATGAAATGTCACCTTTTTTAAAGAGTGTAAACTAAAGAGGTCATTTAAAAGGAAATGTGAGGAGCTGCCTTTACCAAACATGAACAAATCCTTGTGAAATGCCTCAAGTAGAGTACTGTTTAAAATCCCTGGCAATCCACAGACAGGCTGTTTCCTTCTGGGAAGAGTGAGAAATGAGATGGGATAACTTCTGCAATGTACTGAGTGTGTTTGACTGTTTCTAAGCATGTGACGGTAGTGACCAAATAACATCTGCACAGCATTCTGTCTCTACAAGAGCTTTCTAAAATTGTAAAAAATAATTAATTGTTGTGTATCTCTATAGTTTGGACAGACAGCAAATTTCCAGACAACTAGGTCACTGAAAATATATTCAGAGAACAAGGCGGTGATCAGTTTTTAGCCAAACTTTACACAAAATGTTCATTCACTTTTGAGGAAAATTATGTACGATACCCTTACATTTAGTTTATGAGATGGTACATACACTGCAATATGTTCTATTAATTTATCATAAATAACTGGATTTCAGATCAGTCGATTTCTCCCTGCTATTGTAAAGCAATAACATTCTAGAAATATTAAAGCGGTTTGGCAAATATTGATGTAGATCCATTAAATTCTATATAAATTATTTTCTGCAAAAACACTTGTTCAAATTGTAAAAGGATGTAGTACCTAAAGCATACAGAGGATCATATATCATAATACCAGGCATCAGAAACACAGGAAACCTGGGGGAGAACCCAGCTTGGTTTTGTAAAATGATAAAATCATGTGTACTGGACAATAATGAGTAAATACAAAGTAAAGACTGTACTTATTACTATGTAATCTACTGTACAGTGATTTTCTCGCTAGTCACGACATATAACTTTTTATATTGTTTGTGTCTGAAAAAATGTTAAAAGTGTGGCACACATTTGTATTCAGACCACTTTCTGTAAAAAATACAGCGAGCATCCAGTTGGGGTCTCGGAGAGTTTCACCATTCTACAGATTATTCTTTGAATAATAAATCAGGTTCGATCAGATTGTTAGAAAAACATATGTGAAAATACATTTTCAAGTCAGGCCACAGAATCTCATTTGCATTTAGACCTAGTTTTGACTAGGTGATTTTAACACGGTCATTCTGATTAGGTCATTTTAACACATATTCCTCCATGCAATGCATTTTATATGACAAATGTATTTAATTGTGTCTTATCTGACAAGAGCAACTCCTTCCACATATTTGCTGTATCTTCTATAAGGACTGAAGGAAACCATTTATATTATTTTTTTAAGTATTTCTTTTAACAATGACTCTCTTTTTGCCTCTCTTTAAGAAAAGCTAGATTTAAAGAGAGCACAACTAAGAGTTGTCCTGTCAACAGAGCAGCCTACTCCACCTGAGCTGTGGTTCTCTGCAGCTCCTCTGGATTTAGCATGTACCTCTTAGCCTGTTCTATAATAAATACTATCTTTCCCTGCCTGTCATAAATCATGTCTATGTAGGGTTGCAGTTGCCCTATACTCTTTATTTCTGTATTATGCGCAGTACTCAATGAGATGTTCAACCCTTGGCATATTTTATAACCTAACTTGTCTTTACAGTGCTCTAAAACTTTATCTCTGACAAACCTGCTGTGCTCTTTGGTCTTAATGTTACTGTTTGCTCTCAGACCTCTAAGTCTTTCACAGAACAGCCTTGTTTGTTGTGAGATTTAATTCAAACAAGTTAGACTTCATTTACTAATAAGGAGATTTCTGAAGACAACTGGCTGTGCTGATTGTTTTTTTTTAGGGGTTACATATAAAATAAAAAGGTACAAACATGTACCAAACCTTTTAGGTTTTAATTGGTGAGACGAAATTGTGAGTTGTTGTTCTTCCACCTCAAAAAAAAAAAAAGCAGTACTTTGTGTTGGTATTTTAAACACAACATCACAAAAGACGTGGTAGTTGGATGTAATGTGACCAAATTAAAACGAAGTCTAAAATGTTTAATTATCCTTTACATTTACCGTCACAAACCTGAACTTAAATGATTTTAAAAAATTGAAAATTCCCTGACTTAGCCTCAATATCCCGTTAAAAACAATCAGTCCCTCATGAAACAACTTTTTTCCAGCTTAAACAGAGATGCCATAGAGTGGTCTTGTCCAATCACAGCTTTATCACAGATAAGTGATTTTAAAAAGGTAAAAGAAAAGGCTTCAGACAAACTGATACAAATTTATGGATTTGTTTTTTTTCTGCAAACATAGCTACATTCAGCGGTTCTTATATCTAAACTAGCATAAAACACGGCTTCATAAAGTGCAAAAGTTGACAAAAATGATAACACACTGTATGTTTAGTTGGTAATCATTTAATTGAAATGAAGAACTTACCATACTGGCACTGTGGACCTTTAAAGCCCAGCGGACAGTGACAAATATGCTCCCCGGTCTCTGCGCATCTCCCACCTTTAAGACAGGTATCAGGATGGCACAGCCCTGTGGATAATTTAATATCAACTCACCATCATGTTGCTGATAGTTTTGGTTCTGTTAAGCACTTCTTTGCACTAAGCAGACAGTTTCCCATATAATCATTATTTTAAATAAATCAGATGTTTGCTGAATATAATTGAGATACTCATTTACTCACTACGTAGACAGCCCATCTCATTATCTTTTTGAGCCCAGCCGGGGAAGCACTTATACACTGTGTGAAAGTCCATGCTGTATGCTTGCCTGTATGCTGTGTAGTATGTAGTCCTAAGGAGGAAAGACTCTGTTAGATGGGCATGTTTTAAGGGGTTGTACTATAGTATTATGTAAACATGAAGACATAATATTCATTTTATACAAAAAACACTAAATAAAGTGTTTTTAATAAACTATGTAAATTCTAGCTACTCAAAAATCTCAGAAATTATGTTTGCGATTTATGATACAAACACCCCAGAGCTGCATCATCCTTTTGGTTTTATATCAGTAGGATGTAAAGCAAATGAACTTTCTGGTTATGAGATTTACATTCCACATTCCAAATTAGCAGGGGGAAAAAAATCAAAGGTTGGCAATGTTTGACTTCTTGTACTTCAACTGCTGCTTCAGATAACAAAGAAGCAAAATTTAATAAAAGATTATCACCAAGCTACATGGCTTTGAAGTAGTATTGACTGTATTCCTGTTTAAACTTTTTTGCATTGTGGCATGTTACCTACCTTCACTTAAATAGGATTTATGTTTGAAGAAGAAAAGTATAAGAAACGTAAGCTGTAATATTGCACTTTATTTTAGTTATTTTTAATCATCAAAAAGGTATCCATCATTTACACACGAGAGAGGAATATGGTACGGTACTCTGGTCCGATGAGACCAATGTCAAATATTTAGACCTTCATACTAAACACCATGCAAAAAAAATAAAACCACAAATCACCATTAACACACAATCCATACCATACCATACCACCTTTATATGTATATAGCACTTTAAACACAGACATACAGCTTACCAAATTGGTTAACAGTCACGAATACTGCTGAAATCTAATTAAAATTCTCTTGCAAAACTTGGAAGCTTTTGTTCAGAGATGCTCCTTATAAAGCCTGCCTAAGAGTGTGTGTCCACTCACATGAACAATAAACTAAAACTCTGCACTGCTGTATATACTTACTGTATATACTTACTGTACAATAACCCTGGTTTGGTGTATATATTATCCTTTATTTTGTATTTTTATTTATTTTATTTTATTTTTTTTCCGTTTTTTTAATTTCACTTATTTAAGTTCTGTACTGGAGAGAAAAGTTGCCGGAGTCAAATTCCTTGTATGTGTCATACTTGGCCATTAAAGCTGATTCTGATTCTGATTCTAAGCTTGTGTCATTCTTATATATTATAGAACATATTGTCTCTGGATGTGAAAAACTGCTAGACATATCCTGAAGTTAGCTGCTGAAGTTGCAGTGAAAGATGGTTATAAGAAGAATTTACCAACGGGGCTACTGAAGACCAATGTATTACACCATTTTTTTTCCAGATTTTATTTGTGAAATAGAAATTTTGAAAGAATTTAGCCCTTTTTTCTTTATTTTTTCTATTTGAAAGATATGAATAAAAATCATTGATCTTTGTAGTTGAAACATCACAAAATGTGAAAAAGATATGCTGGGGAATATATATATATAGGTTATTATTAGGGATGCACCGATCCACTTTTTTTCATTTCTAATACCGATACAAATATGTGAGGTTCATAATCTGCCGATGCCGATCCAAACAGTACTGAATCACATAAACTGTGTGCCGTGAACAAAAGACACTAGGGATGCAAAGATACCACTTTTTTCAAATCAATACTGAGTACTTGCCGATACCAAGTATCAATGCCGGTTCGTCTATCACACACAAAAATGCAATAAATTTGAAGACAGGTTTTATTTTCTTATCTGCATGTTACAACAAATTATCGCGAATTATTAAAAAATATTAATAAGGAACATTTAAAGTAATATTTCAAGAGATAAAAAATATTTTTCAGTTAAATTATTGCAGTTTTCTACATATTTGGTATTGGTTACCTTTAACCGATACTGATACAGTACATAAGAACAGTATCGGCCCTGATATCCGATACCAGTATCAGTATTGGTGCATCCCTAGCTATGATGAAACATTCATCTCTGACTTCTTTCTTAAGTTGGGTACACCTTTGAGAATCATTGTAAAAGTACACGTGTGGAATATAAAACAATCTGGATTTTCCTTACCTTATTTCAAATCCCAGGCACCATCTGTGGCTTTTGCAGCCCTGCTTCCACACCCTCAGCATGCGGGTAAAAGCTTGAGCATAGGGTTGGCGAACACCTAACATGGACACCTCCTGGTTGGTGCAAATATTTGGCCTTTGCAAGGTACAGGAAACACACACACACACACATTTATATATATATATATATATATATATATATATATATATATATATATATATATATATATATATATAAAATTGGAAGACAGGTTTAATTTGCTCTCTGCTTGCTACAACAAATTATGAATTAGATAAAAGATAAAATATTCACACTGCATTCAGTCATGCACACATTAATTTATACACTGGTGATGGCAAGCCACAGCTGCCCTGAGGCTCACTGACTGAAGCTAGTCTGCCAAACACTGGCGCCATTAATTCTGTGTTGTAAATTCATGGAACTTACAAACATTTTAACTGCCTGTGTCCGCAAAACATCTAGCTTCAATGAAACTTGAAGTTCAAGTTATGAAGTGATGTGGTCGTGCTCTGATGAGAATAACCCCCCTATATTATCTTGCAATTTGTATGAATCTCGAAATCAGTGATAGACATAAACTGTAGGCTATATAATGTTGATAGAGAAGCATATGCACTAACAAACAAAAAAAGTGTTTCATTTGAAGTAGTAGACAATGTAAAACTACTGTGCAGTAAATATCCGTCCTTACGAGGGTCCTGAAAGAGAGACCCCTAGTGGGCACTGGAATTATCACAGACCGTAAAGAAAGGATAGAAACACGTTTTTTTCCCAAAAAAATAATAATTTATTAATCTTTCAGAATCAGTATTTTTCCTGATTCCAACTTTTTCCATCGCATGTGAACGCAGCACATTCTTACTAGGCTACGAGGGAAACGAGCCAACATTTTACTTACATGCCAAGTTGCAGGTCCACAGAGGACGCGATGTGCATAGCGCTGAATAAATTCACACAAAAATAGAAAATCTTTGGAAACATAATTCCAGCTACGTACAGTCACGTTGTTAAAGATACAGGTAGGCAGACTCCAATTAAATCCAGATCATCCTGACGTTTATGGAAATCCACCCTCAGACATATAGCTCAGAGACTTTTGGGTCACTTGCAATTAGTAATGTTCTCCATTTGATTCCCTGTCCATGTGGAGCGGAGACTTTCTGAGCCTTGCAGAACCTCTGTGTTAAACGCACCACCCACAAACACCCGGGGTGGTGGGATGAGAAGGGGGTGGTAAGACACACATGTACCTGCTTTATTGTCAGTGCCTGTTTTATTTTTATTTTATTTTTCTATCAAAGAAAGCATGCGCGTATTTGACATGAACTCTTAGTATTCATTCTGTTTTTTTTTTTTATTGTTTTACAGTTTATGAGAAACTGACTAATCACATGTTCATGTAGCCTACCTTTTCAACTCCCTTCCCCACATAACAGAGACATGAGATAAGGTGAGACATGAAACTAAATATTAAAGTAATCAAAAAAGGTAAGGCACCGAGGTATAAAGACAACATAATCATCAACAAAAACAAGTAGGGCATTTTATTTATTCATGGCAAGTATTAGGCCTGTCCCATTTGGTCATTTTCAGTTCAATAGGTAAAATCAAGGGTGCATTTCTATTTTTTACAGTTTAAATACAATGTTCAACTAAAATAAAAACAAACAATCCTAAAATCCTAACCCAGATTGTCTAATATATTTTGAATTTCATTTCCATTTATTTATTTATTCTTTTGTCATGTCAATGCCATAAAATAATGGCACAAGAACAATCCAACAAACATATCAGTAACACATACCATGACATGAGAACAGGAGTAGGATGAAGAAAAAGTCTTATAATCTCCCACCCCTTTCCTACTTCAAAAATAATACAACTGGATGGCCCGACCAATGCCAGACAACAATGTAACAGCCCTGATCAGATGCAATCGACCTTCAACACCATTACCAATATTATTGTTACCATTATTTAAATGACCAGTTCTGCTCACTCCATGTATGTGAACACAATTTGAATTCGACTAATCCATTTAGTAAATAACTAAATGAATAAATAACCAAATCATTCAATCCAATCTAACATAACATTTTGTGAATCATAAACTGGATTAAAAAGAGACCAGCCACACCCCACTTTTATTCTTTCACTTTAAATACACAGGACTGTTGTACAGGTAATGCATCAGTCATTTTTTTGGTTTATGTCAACCAGCAAACACTGAAGTATGAAAAATAAAATATGCATGAATAAAAAATAACAATAGGCAACATAATAAATAAATAAATAAATAAATACTGTTGTATACCATTTCTGCAAATGCTCAAAGTAACAAAAAAACAGAAAAAGATTAACGTTAATACAATTTTTAAATGTTAACGTATCAATAATTAAATATTAGAAGTGTGGATATAGATAAAAAAAAGTGGACTTAGAACAGTCTTAGGACACTAAAGTTTATTATGAATGAAAAATCTTGTTTTCATTTCCAATTATAGTCAACTTGAAACCGTAAACGTCATTTCCTGTTTAAAGTGGAACCAATGATTGTAGCGAGAGGAGCCTCCTCTCTCAAATGAATACAAAGAGATGTTAGACAGCTACGCTATTTGTCCTTTTTGCTTCTAACCTGATCTGTTGGAAGATCCAGAGAAGTCTCTTCTTGGTGTTATTTGATTAGAGAGATCGCTAGCAACAACCGGACGATAAGCAACCGGTAAGCAACCGTGCTAAAGTGTTAGCTGACGAAAAGGCTCAGTTGTTCAGTGTTGTCTTACACTTTATCGACGTTCTGACCACATTACTGGTTTAAACCGATGTCTTACAATTATTGCGCACTTCAGTTTTTTTATTGGTGAAACATGTTGGTTAGTTTTCTGAAATTAATAGGTCAATGCTAGCTTAATGCTAGCATAATTAGGCAGCTTACGTTACTGCTTCAAACGAAGCGGGTTGTTATTGAGTTTTTTAATCATATGAAAGTGTCACGAGATTGTGGTTTCCAATAGGAGGTTTTCTCTGTCCTATTTTCACACAGCCTCAGAGGAAAATTAGATTGCCTTACAGTAAAAAAAACACAACAACAAAAAAACGGGTCAACAACCCGTCAAAGCGCAGAAACGATTGGAATCTGAAAGCAACCGAATTCACTTTTTTTGAGACTCACAAGACTCTTTCTGTTTTGATTCCACAGAGTCAAATGAGTGGAGCAGCATTTCCATCCCCGACGGTAGAGATGGCGGAGATGAACCGCATCCAGTATGAGCTGGAGTACACAGAAGGGATAAGCCAGAGGATGCGCATCCCTCAGAAGCTCAAAGTGGCTACTCAAGCACACGAAGAGGCCGGTGTTGGTCTACAGGAAGTGCCCCCCAGCGTCATAATGCAAGTACCAGAGAGGATCGTGATCTCAGGTTGGTATATCTTATCCCTGAAATCCCTCGTTATCACCCGAAGGGAACATTTTAGTGATCAGTTAGTTTGATTCTCTGAATGAAAAAAAAAAAGGTTTGGGCTTTTCGATAACTTTAGATAAGAATGGTTTAGTTACAAGTATAATATTGAAGCTGCTGTGTGAAATCTTTTTTTCAGTTATGTTATAAAAGTAATAGATATTGTGTTACAGATGTTGAAATAAAACAGTTCTAAGTCAGTCCATACCCATAAAAAAGCATTGAAACAGTTCTTGATTGTGTTGCTCTTTTTTTTAAAGTCATTTGTGCAACATACAGTTGGTAAATCCCCTTACTGTATTGCCATTTTTAAAGCTTATTTTACATATTGAGTTTTGTATATAAAACCTGGACAAAGTCATCTGAAATTTGTACTAACCCTGGTTGTCAATATTTCTCGCTGTTCAGAGTTCTTTATGTACACAATCTGCACATTTCTGCTAGAGCTGCACAATTTATCACACACAAATGTTCATTTGCATTATTATTTAATGCAATAATAATATGACAAACTTTCATTTTCAATGCTAATTTTAGGTATAGTGTCAGGAATTCATGCTTTGATTCTACTGTTAATGCAGTCTCACCTCAACAGGTGTCCACGCCTGGCCAAGAGAATAAAGGTCACAGAGCTTACAACGTCAGATAAGGAGGAGAGGAGAATTAGTTTTCATTGCAGTCGATAATTTCATTGCACCACTTAACAATAATATTGCCATCCCATAATGTCCTTGTCCCGTCCATCCCCATTTGTACGAACTACTTTAAAGCAAACCGACGGCGGTCATTTTGCAGTCGTCGTTAGTATCATGTCAGCCGCTGGAGGAAACAGAAATGTTGGCCTGTCCGTTTATAACGCACGAAACAATTGCTTGAATGATTTCCGGCTGCTTACGTTCGCTCTGTGATTTGTCAGGACACACAAACGACCCCCACTTCCCCCGACCCAGAGACTTGGACCTCATCCAGTCGACGCCCCTCGAAACTCTGGCGCTGAAAACTCCCCCCAGAGTCCTGACCCTCAGTGATCGACCCCTGGACTTCTTGGAAGAGGAGAATCAGATAGCTCCAGACACTGAGGAGGTGGTAGGTCATAAAGATATGAGTTAATTATGGTACAAGGGCCTTAAAATTGTACCTGGCAACGTAAAATCCTCACCTTAGAGCATAAACCTGACTACAGGTTCGGCTGTCTTTTGTTTTGTTCTCGTAGATACGACCCCAGGGACGTTTGCGGCGGGAGCGTTCCGCCAGTGAGAACGCAGCTGTCCGTCAACTGACACATAATGACTCTGCGTAAGTGTTTGTCCGCAGACGCCGTCGTTAGCCGAGCTCCGTCTCATGTCGGCCGACGTATGCATGTGGTAGCGAGCTGTGTGTTCCCTGTATGCTGTGACTTTTCTTTTGCTCCACTGTCATCTTTCATTCGGCTGAGTGGCTGCATCTCGTCTGACATGCTGTTTTGTTGCAGTTAAACCAGAAAGCAGCTGCTCTAGTCAGCTTTTTTTTTTTTTTGTATGTGCGCTTCAGCGATTTGATAGAGGGTTGTGGTCAAGAGCATTATATTTTGTCATTATGAGCGTTAAAGCTCATTGAGCTACCTAGCTGAGAAATGGGTTTAGCTTAGAGTTTCTGCGTTTTCGCTGAACTGGTTGGCAGATCTCTTACACTGCTTCTGTTGCTTACGTGAATCTGGCTGTAGCTTTTATAAAATCAGTCGGGGATTGTACTTTTTCCTTATTTCTCTCCCTTTCGTTCCTCCTCTTCTGCCCTTTCCCCCCTTTCTTTCCCCTCCTTCAAACTTGCTCCTTGTAATGGCGGCCACTGAGCAGTACCACTTCACGCCCCCCGACCACTAACCAGCCACGCCCTTCCCTCAACGTGGCTGAAGAGCACGACGTGTACAGCGCTAGTGGCGTTCTATCTTTCATCCAGTCCACTACACGTCGGGCCTACCAGCAGGTCCTGGAGGTCTTGGATGAGAACCCAAGCAGGTGACCTCCTAGCTGTCCGCTCATTTGTTTTGCCTTTTAATTAAAATTTTTAATTGTTTTTAATTGGCTTTAAGGATTATTGTAAGCAAGTCGACTACAAACTTCTTTAAAGTGACAGTGTGTATCTTCTTGGCAAAAGGGGAAAGCACATACCTAAATCTTTGCATGCAAGTGGTATTTTTGTGTTCGAATGATGACCTTACCAACAAATGTCCATAAAGGCCAAAAATGTAAATTGTGCAAATTTCTTGTACTACAGAAGATCGTTTAACTTCCAGCGAAAGCATATATGCAGCAAAACGACAAGCACATCAGACCCTCGTCCATCACAGGCAGCGAGCGAAAATATAAATATGTGTACAAAACATTTATGAATGGCAAAGGTTTCAGAGATTAATGGTAAAACTACACACTGTCACTTTAACAACTTATTTAGATTTTTGATGATTTCTCTTTATTTATGCTCTTTAGCACTACGGGTGGTTCATTTTTTTCTTTTTTTTAAGCATAAAAATTTGTTAGTACCAATAATCCATCCTGAGTACAAACAGAAAACTGTAATAAAATATTTAGAAGTTTCTGATAGTAGGCGACACAGCAGATGACTTAAACTTCCAGTTTGAGCCTTGTGGTGAAGCCAGTTCTACTGCCGGTATTAAAGTCTAACAATAAGTGCGATTATGACAGCGGCCGTCAGGTTTTCTGACGATAACAGCTGAGTCACTCATCTGACTTGTTTTTGAAATCAAACCTCCTATCCATCTTTGAAAGATGGTGAACAATCTCTCAGAGAAATCAAGTTTTATACATCTAAAGCTCATCAAATACACTCCGGTGCCGCAGCAGAAGAAAGTGCTTGTGAAGGGGAAAAGTTGCAGTTCTCCGTTTTTAACGTAGAATTGTAAAACTCGTCACGTAGCAAAGGTCTGTGGCGAAAACAAACAGGATATTCAGTAACTTTGCATATGATTTTTAAAACTCTACAAACAGTAGCTTTTAAATTCCCTCCAGCATTGTTAGCGCTCACCTTCCTCTCCGCTTTGCAAACTATAGAGATCTACTCCAGCCGAGGTTCACGCAAGGTGAAAGCGCTAAAGGCCCACTTCTGATTCCACCCTGTGTGTGAGATGGGAAAGGTTTCTAAAAGTGCTTCTCACTTGTGACTCTTTTTTTTTTTATTACATTAAACATAATTAGCTCAGAGCTGGTGTGTTAACCACGACGTTGTAGAATGTCTAGAAAGCTGAGTTTTGTGGTTGCTGGTGGCATGTGCGTTCTGTGCAGCACTGTGTTTTTCTAGATCTCTTTTTGCCTTCTCCCTTTCTTTGTGTTTCCCCATCTGTGTAGCAAATCATCACTGCGAGGGGGGTCGGCTTCCAGCTCCAACCCCCTGCCTGATTCCAGGTAACTTCGCCTGGCAACCTCCACATTCTTCTTCTCTCTCTCTGCCTGTCCTCGTCCTTTCTCACCTTTCTATTAAAATGAGGTCAAGTTATGTCATGAAATTCTCAGGATGTGTGTAAACTTGAAATAAATGACCAAAAAAATGTCACTAGCTGACCATGGCTGGTTTGGTCAAATTTTCAAAAAGAGTGGTGTTTTTATTTTATTTTAGGCTTGCATTGTCGACGTATGAAGGTTCCCTGGAAGTTCCAGCGGATGACATGACGGTAGTCGATGCGACGACTCTTCGACGCCAGGTTTGTTTTAACAAACATCGCGGTTGACTCAAATCTTTGGTGGCAACGAGAAATATTTAGTTTTTTTGTTTTTTTTGTCTGTCTTAACAGCTCATCAAGTTGAACAGGAGACTCCAGCACCTGGAAGAGGAGAACAAGGAGAGAGCAAAGCGAGAAATGATCATGTACTCGATCAGTGTTGCTTTCTGGCTCATTAACACCTGGGTGTGGTTGCGGCGTTAGAGCTGGTCTGTATTCCTGCCTCTGGCTTGACGGGAGAAACACACCAGTCCCTATTCAACGAATTGGATATTAGCTACACGCCGCACCCCGTCCTAGTTCAAACAGTTTGGAGATTATAAGGCCGAACCTGCACAGGGTTGATGTTTTGCGTTATGTTTATTTAATACATGTACAGTTTTATTTTTCTACTCTTATCTCATCTTGTCCATTTTTTTTTCTCTCTTCTTTTGCTTTTATTCCAAAATTTCTTGCCCAGTCCTGAATGATTTGTAAATATTTATTCATGATACCTAAAACTCTGGGAAGATTCAAAGATACAGTATGGCACTTAGTCATCGAAACAGGAGGGCCTGACCTACAGCGCAGAGACATTTTTCTATATGGTAACATCTTAAATATTTATTGCAGGGAGAATGTGTGACATCGCCTAGGAAATGTAATGCAAACAATTAAAAACAAACATGTAAAGTATTTTCTTGTGTTTTTATTGATGCCTTATCTGTTAGACACATAAGATTAAGTAAGATTAATACTCAAGTTAATGTTTTTGCGCAAACAAGTGGTAAAATCTACAATCAAACAGAGTTTGAACTGTTAATATGCTATGAGAATGAGTCATTTGGCTTCGCAATTCCAAGTAAAATCTCACAAGACTTGTCCTGAGCAACCAAACTATATCTATACCTAAAGGTATTAATCCAATTCCTCAATCAGGCAGCGTTTTACCGATGAAGGCCGTTTGGTTTTCATTTCTGGATGGTGACTATCCTCGTCCTCCACCAATGAAGAGGTGTGAGAGAGCCCCGTTGATTTGTTGCAGCCGCTTATTAGAAACAAGGACTTTTCCTGGTGATCGGAGCTGGAGATACCCTCGCTCTGATTCCCAGCTGGTGTCTCTTCATCACTGTCTCCTGGCAGAACTTCTATTTTTGGTTTGAAGATCTGCAGACTGGATATTCTGGTGAAGTCTCCCTCATCCAGGTCCTCCAAGTCGGGCAGCTCGTCGATGCGAAGTGGCCGGTTTACGGGAAGGTGAATGGTTTCCAGCTGCTCTTCATCCTCTAGCCCTGTAACTAATGGTCCAGGACCATGTAGTGATACAACCTCATCTGTGTCCTGAAGACCAGGCCAAACCTGAAGAGGCTCTGTGTTTTCAGACCTCTTATTCTCTTCATTCTTCATCAGCTTTTTTTCATGTTCTTCTCCCACATCTGTCTGCAGTATCTCTCCATCTTGTACAGAGTTCTCCAGTACTTTCCTTTCTGTTTCATGCTTGACCTTGGATTGATCTTCATTTTCTCTATCAAACAGATCATTCTCCAGCACTTCTGCTTTTACATCTCTGCCGTTTGCCTCATTTTTGTCAACCTGGTGGTTTGATATTTGACACTGAACATCCTCGTCAGCATCCGGGCTGTCTTGAATAAAGGCCTTCACATTCTCTGTTTTAGAGGAAGACAAAGCATCGGTGTTGTCTTCTTCATCAAACATCACTGAAGTTGGGCTTGTCTCAGTGTCCCCTAAAAAAGAAGCATATACAGTTAAACTCTTAATTTTCTCTCATAAATGTGTTCTTTTAGAAGCTCAGAAATGCTCACCTCGCTCTTGCAACCTTTGCAGGGGTCTTCTCCTCAGGGCACGATCACGAATTCTTGCCATCCCATCCAAGCTGTCCTGGATTTTCCTCCTCTCCCGTGTCTCCCATGCCTCCCTCTCCTTAAGTTCCCCCTCCCGCCCCCCCCTGCACCAGGCTTCAGCACAGGCCCTGTCTTTGGGGAACACGGGGCGGTCATCGAGGAAGGTGAGCTGCTTAAGACGTACAATCATGGTTTTCCTGTAGTTTGGGATTTTCTTCACCACGTCGTTCCCCATCACATTCAGCACTCGCAGCTCCGTCATTGCCTCCAGCACGGGGAGGATCGCAGGGTCGTGTAAAAGATTGTGAGACAGGTCCAGCACACTGATGGCGTGGCACTGACTCAGATGCTCTATGTCCTTCACACTCTCCAGTTTGTTGTGGGATATTTGCAGAGTGCTGAGGTCAGGAAGGCATGAGATGTTCTCTATGACGTGGATGTAGTTGTTAGAAACGTTCAAGGTGCAGAGCTTCTTCAGGGGTTCCAGGTTTTCCAGCTTGTAAATGAGGTTCTGCTGAAGGAACAAGCAGCGCAGGTCAGTTTGAGCATCCAGGTTCTCAATCCTCCGGAGCCCGTTGCTCTCCAGCCAGAGGCACTTGAGCCCTGTGTACTCCTCCAAGTTCTCAATAGTGGAGAAGCCCTTAAAATGCAGATACAGCGTGTCATTCAGGCAAGGTGTAGAGTACAGCTTGTTCTTTCTGCAGTGGTCTTTGAGGAACTTCTTGGTCATCCGAGGCTCTGATTGTTTTTCCTCTTGCATTGAGGGCTGCCATTGATCCGCATTTTTATTTTTTTGTTGAAATTCCTTTTGTCTAATCCCGTCTGATCGTTTTCTGCCAATGGTAATGATGTCTCCACTTTCCGTTGTACTTCCTATGGTCACCTTATCATCCATCTTCTTGGAATTCAGCAGTGCAACTCCCCCAAAGTATAGGCTACTAATTTAACCCGCAGACGAAACTAAATTAAGTATTCGGGGCAGAAATAGCTAAAAAAGCAAGCCGGTAAAAGTCAAACTGGATAAATAACGTCTGGCACCCGCTTTGTCAACGGTAACGACTGTTTACGTCGGTTTCCATGGTTACGATCGGGTTCTGTTGGTCGGACACTTTTAAAGGTAACACACACCACCGCCAGAGTGAAGGGAAAACATGGCGGCGGGCTACATGCTAAGCCGCGGCGTGCTAACATTTAGGTGGCAGTGTCGGCTGGCTTCCAGAAGCCATTCACTTACACACGTCAGGGAGAAGAAACGATGGATGAAAGCGTACACATACCTCATGGCGAAGAAGTTAAAGCTTGAAGGACCTCCGCCACCGAAGCCACGGTACCTTACTGCTACTAGCTAATACTAAAGAGCATCTCAAGGCCACTCGTGTGAGAAACCTTGTGTTATTGGTGTTTAGTTGTAAAAAACAGAATTAAGGAGAAAAAAAAAAACATTATTTGGGGAAAATATACCCCCATTTTTATTTTAATCAGATTGTGTAAAGAATATGTTGCTTGCAGCACCTCAATCAGAAAAAGGGAAAGGGTTACTTAAATGTTTATAATGTTTAGAATATATCATAATCCCCCCGCCCCCCCAACATCTCTGAATGACATTGTGATGTTTTTTGAAGACACTTTCTTCTCTGTTTGACCGGTATTGCAGGTGGCAACATCCTAACTGGGATTACCATTCAGAGGTCCAGGCTTTCAGTTCCCGTCTCCATGAAAACTTCTCTCTGGAGCTGCTTAAAACGGCCTTCATCAATCCATGCTACCTGCAGGCGGAGCAGGAGAGGAGAAAGCAGCTGGACGTCGACTCCGAGACCACGGCCCTGGTTCTGAAGGATAATCTTCAACTGAGTGAAAAGGGGGCAGGCTTCGCCAAAAGCTTCCTGACGGACTGGTGCAGGGCAAGTTTTCCTAGTCTGCCTCACGAGGGGGTTGAGTCCATCGTGGGGCACCTCAGCCGTCTGTCGGTTGTGGCTTACGTTGCGAGAAATCTGGGCATTGAGGATCTTACGATGAGTTCAGAATTCCCCGTTCCGGAGGAGGTGCTGAATTCGACGTTCATGGCGGTGATCGGAGCTCTGAAGGAGAGCAGTGGGGAAGAGCGAGCTGCTTTCTTCCTCAGGGTAAAGACCTTGTTGATGCTCAATTCTTCTTGAATGAATTTAGATATCTTAAGGATGTTGTTTCAGTTCTTTTACTGTGGTATAATCCTCATTTCCTCTCTTGTTATCCTACAGGATTTCCTGTTGACTCAGCTGATAGGAAAGGACCTGTTTGATATGTGGACTGTGGTGAATCCAATGGGACTGCTGGTGGAGGAGCTTACAAAGAGAAATCTTCCTCTGCCTGAACCTCGTCTCATCAGGTCCGCCGGAGCCAGCACTGTGCTACCACTCTACTTTGTCGGCTTGTACAGGTACATGTGCGGTCACAAGCTTTCAGATGTGAGATTCATTCATTAGGAATTGAGAAAGCTCATGTTTGAATCATGTTTGTGTTTTTGCTTACTTTCTGGTTCATATAGTGACAAGAAACTCCTAGCTCAAGGTCCAGGAGAGACGCTTATCGGAGCCGAGGAGGAGGCGGCACGTGTGGCGCTACGCAAACTTTACGGCTACACCGACAACCGCAGGCCCTTTGACTTCTCTCCGCAACAGCATCAACAGCAGACGTTACTTCAGTCCGTCAGTAGTAACTGATAATTAGAAATCTTAAATCACGATGAACCTTAACGGGGGTTTGGAGCTACTATACGACATAGGCTTTTGAAAGCTAGGTTTGACTCCACTTTCAGGATTTAATGTATGTTGAGTTGAAATGTCATTTCCAAAGACAAACAAGAACCCCAAAGGTCACCTGTTGTACATAAGTGTAAT
Source organism: Apricaphanius iberus (assembly GCA_028564705.1). Taxonomy (NCBI): domain Eukaryota; kingdom Metazoa; phylum Chordata; class Actinopteri; order Cyprinodontiformes; family Aphaniidae; genus Apricaphanius; species Apricaphanius iberus. Next base: position 529,491 of record JAPXFQ010001213.1, read on the forward strand.
AGAGGGGATTCCTTTGTATTCTGTTGTATAACTCCCATGTAATAAAATTTACATTGAGTGGATCCATACTGGGATTCCAATTTCTGAACAGCTTAATTCTCAAAGGGTCGCAGGGGCTGGTGCCAACAGGCGAGGTACACCCTGGACACGTTGCCAGTCCATCGCAGGACCACATAGTCATGTTTTTGGTCTATGGGAGGAAGCCGGAGTACCTGGGGGGGGAACCCACGCATGCACGGGAAGAAAATGCAAACTCCATGAAGAAAGACCCTGGGCCAGGATACGAACCCACAACCTTCTTGCTGTAAGGCAACAGTGCTAACATCTGTGCCACCCTCTATACTGTGATGTTTTAAAAAATTAGAAGTAAAAAAAAAAAAAAATTACCATACTGTGAATTTTTAAAAATGTTTACTTCTTATTTTCTGTATTTGGCAAATACATTGAATTTTACATTTGTTTATTAAGTATTTAAATCTCAAAGATGTTCTTCATACTAAGAATGTGAATAACTAACTTGCCAGTTTAGTGACTTGCAAAAGTATTCATCCATGATATTTGCTTATTTTTGTCACGATGCAATCTCAAAAGGTAATTTTATTGGACTTTTAGGTAATAGACTAACATAAATTAGGACATAATTGAGGGATTCATGGGTAGATAAAATGACTGAAAAGTGGGTTTACAGAAAGTGAAATTTGTGACGGACCATTGAATACATTCAGTAGATCAGGTTAAAAGGCTTTCGATACACATGCATGCCACATTTTCAGGTTTTCATTTCCAAATAAAAGCTCATAAAAAGAGAAACTAGACGTTTTATCCCACTGCAGATGTACGCAATACTATCAAAATCCTAATAAAGTACATTGAAGTTTGCGGTTATATGACAAAAGGTGATGAACGCCATGACTACTTTCTTACTGAATAGTCTTGTCATGATACTAACATTTCAAACTTGGTTAAATACTGAAAAAAAATTTTTTAAATGTTTTGATACTAAGGGGATTTAATGACACCAATTTATTCATCAAGTATATGCAACTAATGACATTCCTTTATCAAGCTAACTTAATTTGTGTGTTAAGCGTTAACAATTTCACTTAAAATGTTCAAGTGTCTGCAGTGTTTTCAAAAGTGCACACCAAAAAAATTGTGAAAGATAATTTAAAACTTTAAATAACGAGGTCTTAAAACAAGAAAAGGAACAGCACCAAATATGTAAATATATTAACTAAAAATGGAAACAGGAAGAACATATTTACATAACACTTGTGTATTCAGAAAGCACATCTTCTCTCCCATCCTGCAAAATATCCATACCATGAAAACAGAATATCTAATTTAGATAACAGTTTTAGTATTGATTAATATCTAATTATTTTGACAACCCTAGTCCTGAATTGTTCTCCCTTTTAAACACTTGAGAATTTTATAGAGTAGCCTACTTCCGGGCACATTTTTTAAAAATGTCGCTGCTAATGTTAACATGTAGCAGCCTATTTAAATATACTCTCAGTCTCGGGGAATATTTTTCCGAAATTATTGAACAGACTTTACTATCGCAGTAATTACCCTGATCCACAAGGTGGAGCTGTCGTACTTAAAAAGAGACATGAGAAACTGTCCAAGATGAAACCTGTTATTTTTTAGAGTCTTTTCGACGACTCTGGGCCAGAAGATTTACATGAACATTCTTTTTTCTATAAACCCTAAATTTGTGATGGTGATGATTTTTTTTTTCTGATTTATTTATTTACTCGGACATTCTTATTAAGCATAAAATAAAAGACAAAAAAAAATAATAATCAAGGAAGTAGAAAGAGAAATCACTAATCAATCCACGACCAAAATGAGTAAAGGATGAAGTTACACTTATTTATGCCTACCCAATAGGCTACAAAAACAATAAACGGCATCAATATCTTATAAATACCACATAGATGTATTTGCTATTTCTACAAAAAATAACTTAAAATTAACTGATGTTATTAACGCTACAGGAATCATACTCATCCTTGGTATGGTTGGTATTTTTCTAAAGTCACACGTTTAAACAGCTTTTTGAAGGTTTGTAGCGTGCTAGAATTTTTGAAGTTATCAATATTGTTCCATAAACTCATTCTTTGTACTGAAATACATCCCCTTTTTAATTAGTCCGTGTTTTATTTATTTTAAACATACCGGTACCTTTTGAAAAATACCTACTTTATAAGTTCAAACTTTTTGGGATATAATGCGGACGTTTATATGGCTGATACACAATATAAGGAACTGATTTTAATAATTAAGTAAAAAATGTATATTTTTTTTAAGTTTTCAAAGTAAGCCTTTTTGAATAATTCCGTTGTCAAAATGATGTTTTTTTTAAATATCTAACATAAACGAATGAAGATACTGTTAAAAAGAATTGTCCCGGAGGTAAAAAGAGGTAGCGCATAACGGGATCGCTGCTAAAGCGGAAGTAAACGGCAGAGCTCCTCTTGTGTCCTGTGATGTACGTCCTGAAGCTCCTTGTTCGCCAGGCTGAGGCCGCCCCTGACAACAGAGCCGCCCTATCTGCCGTTAGCAGCGAGTCGGCAGCCCTTAAAGAGCACAGCCCTTTGTTTTAGTTGTAGCTGACCCGTCGGACTCATTTAAATCGCTCGTGTTGCGCATCCCTTCACCATGGCGGCAAGCGCGAAGCGAAAACAGGAGGAGAAACATCTGAAGATGCTGAGAGAAATGACGAGTTTGCCCCCCAATAGAAAGTGCTTTGACTGCGATCAGCGCGGCCCAACCTATGCCAACATGACTGTGGGTTCTTTCGTCTGTACCTCCTGTTCTGGCATCTTGTGAGTATTAAGTTACACACAGACGTAAGCTACAGCCTTTGCTCATATGATCTAGTGTTCCAGATGACGGGCGAGCCAAAGCTGTTGGCGTTGGCTAACGTTAGACATGTTAAATATCCATTTAGGTTGCAATGAGCGTGGGTTTGCTGCTTGACATTGTCTGGTTGTGCTGTATTGGGCGGGGTGCGTGAGTTATCCCCCCCACCCAATGCAAGTGAAAGGGCGACCACCATCGATGCTAGTTAACTTTAGCTCCCAGTGTTAGCCATGAAGTTATCTCGTACGTGGAAGCTACAGATAAGCCTGTAGCCAATCGCCGCTACCAGTTGCTGTTAACGTTAGGAAGCCCCCCACTCTGACTGCTGTTACTCAGCAACCATACATTCTTTAAAGTAAGAGGCACATCATCGACGCACGTTTGTAGTTTTTGATTCGGATACCGCTCACTTGGTCGTAAACTTGACACCTGGGCGTGTCAGTGTCATGTTATTTAGAGATGTGACCGATAACTTCCAGCAGTGGTTACACTATCATCAGCTTTGTGTCTGATGTTTATATGATAGATTTTAAATCCCTTAATAAGTTCGTGACAGGAATCGAACCCGCACTTTAAATTCACTTAGCTGACCGGGTTAATTCATTCCAGTTCCTCACTCTGCAAAGCTTTAACACTTATTGACTAAAGTGATAGTTACAGTGTAACTGGATGGATTTAGTTTTTTCTCACTCCAGGTTTTTAGATTTTTAGGTTGTTGTTTTTTTTTTGCACCATAATACACTGCAGCATAAACCTCACAATAGAACAATAAATCCCCCTTTAACTTAGAGGTTTGTTGTGTTTTTTTCAACGGTGCACCTTTTCCATTTTACTGTGTTCAGCCTGAATTTACATGTCATTCACAAACTTTGTTTTTTGTAAAAAAACTTTTTTAAATGTATAAAGCATTAGTATTTAATCTTACTTTTGATTGATTTTTAGGTTTTATGTTTCATGAATATCCAAGGCTTGGAAAAATATCTTCGTGAATGAATAGTTGAAGTTCTTTTTGCTTCTGTATTGTTAAAATCTTGTAGCTTACAGTAGAATTACAGGTGTGATGCGGTCCTGTAATTGATAAGAATTTTGACTTTGTAATATGTTGATTTCTGAGAACTGCTCATATTCTTTCCTGTCTGTTTGAGATGTGCTAAAGAGCTGGTTGTAATTTTGGCTCAGGAAGTGGTGTGGCCCCACTCGGCTGCTACATCAGCAGCATGTGATGAATGTGTGCAACAGGAAGTGGCTGGGGCGACAGGTCACTGACTCTCTCTTATTCTTTAATTGATTGGAATGAAAAAAACAATGGGCAGGAGAACACCTTATAAAGACGTTGAGGCTGAAACTGATTCTAATCATTAAAGCTGTTTTTAAAACGGTTATTCTATGAATGTATTTTTCACCATAAAACAAATATTGACAAAATCTTATGAAAAAACACAAGTTTTGAATTGAATGATGTATATATTTTTTTATTTTAAGTTGGATATTGAAAGCACTCAATGCTATTATATATGAGAAGTGATTTAACATGGTAAAGGATAGGCTTAAAGTTGGGCAAAAAAATTTTTTGGCAACCACAGATTGTGCAAGTTGTCCCAGTTAAAAGATGAGAGAGGTCCATGAACTGTACAGAATGTAAAAAGAAATCCAGCAAATCCCTTTTTATTATTATTTTTTTTGTTATAAGAATTGTATAATTGTGCAGAAAAGAAGTATATTGCACCTACAACCCGGTTACTACTGTTAATTAACTTGGAAATAAAGTTTTCAGATATCATATTTGAACTATCTAGCTAACTGTTGGAATATGAGCAACCTGCAATAAAGCTAATAAAGCATGACTTTACAGGGTTCAGTGTCAGCACAAAGACACCAAAGATTTAAAATTTTAAAGCTTCACTCCCATAAAAAGCATTGAGAGTTACCCTCAACCATCAGCTGCTCTAAACACCTTTAATGTCTGATGTGCCGTATATATAAGGGATCGATTTGGCTACAAGCTGTTTGGTTTTGTATTTCATAAAAAGTTGATCACACCTATTAAAATCTGCTCCAAGAATAACTACAAGAGTCTACACACTGCAGAAATAAAGCTAGTTTAACTATACCATGTACAGCAATCCATTAGTAAAAAAAGTAGCTTGTTACAGAATGCCATTTTTTTTTTCATTCCTGCAATTACAAGAAGGGGTTTAGTAAACCATGCAGACGTGTCGGTCCAGAAACGTCACTACTTTTAGACAAAAAGACGGCAATGTCCGTGCTCCTTCATCATGCAATCTGAAAATATACACATCAGATTAATGAAACGAGCACCCAGACATACCTACACAAAAACTGTAGTAAAAAAATTTATTTTATAGATATTCTTTTCAAATTTAAAATGTGAGTAGTCAACGAGGTATTTTGTTGGCACATCGTGTGTTTCAGTCCCCGTTCATTTTCACAAAGAAAATTTAGGCGAGGACAAAAAATTTCTTCTTTTCTTTCTGTGAGTTCTAAAGTGACTAGCTTTTAATCAGTCATACCTACTGTGATTCTAACTGCCATGTGAAACTAGAGGGTGTTTCCCTTCACAAAGAGCCCAAGCGTGATTTTGTACTGCATATGGTTCAATGATGGCAATAATTCTGATTTGGAGAGGTCATATTCCATGTGATTTAGCCAAATAATCCCACTTGATAAGGGGAAAAGTAAGCCCTGACTATTGAGCGCATCAATAAAAAGCTGTTTAATAAATTACCTACCCATTAGCAATATGCATCATTGGTTGGAATGAAGGTTTGGGTTTAATTTTTGTTAAAGTTTGTTTAAAAAAAAACAAAGTGGGGGAAAGGTTACAATAATCTTATCCTGAAAACTTGTTTTACAGTTTTGCAAAAAACATTTTTTCTAAAATTTTAAATAAATAAATAAATCTAAAAATTTATTAGATTTTTTTTAATTATTCTATTTAATTTTTTTTTTTAGTTTAAGTTTGGATGGTTTTATGGTCATGGCTTCTTTGTTGGTGACGGCAGGGACACAACCTCTTTCTTTTCTTATTCCCCCTCCTAACCACCAACTCCCTCTTTTTAGTTGTGGTTATTTAATGGGTGGTGTTGGAATCTGCTGTGTAAACACATTCCTGGTTAAGGTGGAGACCTTCCCAGGAGGAACACCACTTACAGTGTATCTTTCTGGTAAACTGCCGCTCGCAGGAAGGAAGCCCCTCTCGGCCTGCGTGTCCTGAGTAAGCAGGGATACAAAAGCGACGAGACGGCATTAAAGAGGGCCATGCTTCACACACGACTCATAGAATAAATATCTTGGCAAGGGAAATATTTAAAGTAGAACTAGTTTTTAAGATGTTTAAGCAAAACACCATCAGCACAAGAGATAATTATTCAATTCATCTCAGTTTAGCTTTAAAGCGTTTCTTCATTTTCTTATTCTAAACCGCGGGGTTAGGCATTCAACATTTTCTCTTTAGCGGTTATTTTAAGCTTCATGCTCTACTCTTATGAAACTTGCCAGTTTCTCTCCCCCCTGGAGCTGTTTCAGAATGCAAATGAGTGCAGCTCTCTGGCTCAGCTATCCGGCGTACAGTGGGGACAAGGTCATGATTATTTTACTGTGCAATATGCGATACTGCTTCAAACACGCCGCCCATCATAGACGCAGGAGAACTGAGCGGATACCTGGACGTTGGGGAAACGTGGCGCCGAGCTTTGCTGAGGTTTGCAGAATTGTGATGGTGGAGGCAGCTACATCCCGAAGTATATTCTGCTTCTGCAATTTACATCTCCCATAGAAAATAACACCCAAGGCCACGGACTGATGGGACATATCACCTCTGTGGGTGTGGAGGACATTTACCTTGCGTCATTGTGTAGATGGGATCCAACCTGACACTTAGATTTTTACCTTCCAATCGATAATGGACCTATAAAAAATGAACAGCAAGTCTAACAATAAATTTAAACAAATCATGTTTTTCCGGTGTTAGTCGTATTGAACGCAGAGAAAAAAATGAACAAGCAGAACCACAGCAGGGAAGATGATTTAACCTATACTGGAACTCCTCAATGGGTAAAGCTTCTGTCATTATATTTCAATCTTTAGGGCGATTGGACATCCCCCCCCCCCCTGTTTCTGACCTAGTTTCATCTTGATTTGAAGAAGATCTTATCGTTTAGCTTCCTCAGGGCACTGAAGACTCGCCGAAGCATCACACATGTGGACGCACACACTTTTCTCACAGCGTTTTGTTTTGAAGACTTTTTTTTTTTTGTGTGGTGGTGGTTGATTAAAAATCTCGCCACTTGTTCTTCTTGACTCAGTTTGAAAGAAGGAAACCGGAAAATTTACATAATGGAAAGTTTTTCTTGTTTTTTTTGTTCCGAAGTCAAGTCAGAAATTGCTATTTGGTTTGGTGGTTTAGTCAGCTTTTTTGAATTCATTCATCTTGTGTTTTTTCTGTTTGAACAGGATGTCTCTGTAACACATAGCCAAACAAAAACTCATTATGTGCTTGAAATATGTTTTTGGTATACCGTACAATGTGTATATTGCAGTTACCTTTTCTTCCTCCAAGCAGCCAGTTATCTCTGCTGCGTGCAATGGTGAGTAACGGTGAGTAACAAGCTGACCAAACGTGAAGAGAATGAGCGAGATGAAAATTTCTGAGAAAGTTAATACCTGTCAATAATTTAGCAACCTTGTCTAGAGTTTCACTCCAGTGTTCTGCCTCGGCTTTGTGCGTAACACAGCGTGACAGCGTAACTGTGAAACGTAAGATCCATTTTCCTAGATGGCAGTGACATGTCGCGATTTTCTTTTTTGCTCGTTTTGCATCAGTTGTCTCTGCATGTCAAAAATAAGCATTAATTTATTGCAGAGAAGGGGTTGTCAGCCACCAGTGTAACATGAGATTTCAACAATTTTGACAGTCTGAAAAAACAAAACAAAACAAAAAAACTTTATGGAATTAAAACACGAGCAAATCATCTCAGTGGAAGTTCTAAAAGGCAAAAGTAGCAGAATTCAGTTTATTTGAAATGGGCTAAAAAATGGGAAACTCATTACTAGGGATGTTTAATGGCAAGAAACTCGTGATACAATATGCATCACTGTACGGGGGGTAATATTACATTGCTTTTGAATATCGATAAAATATTGTGACATAAAATGTTGCGATACATCGCAGTATTGTTATCTTCTTACATCCCTACATAAATACCAACTGTAACACAATATAGAAATGTAGGCAAATGTCCAGAACTGGTCAATTTCAGAATTTCTTTTTATAAAATCTGCACTGTACTTTAATGTGTAATGTTGGATTATTTAATTCTTGAATTCATATTTCATCCTAGTGCTTTTGATGACTCCATTATGTATGTGCCATTGATTAATATCTCTCACTAAATGAAAATGTTGAACTATTTAGAGTTTTGCTTTTAGTAAAAGTTTTTTTGTTCTTTTTTTTTTTTTTTAGGTAATATTGCTCATGTATTATTAACTTTCACCCCATATCACATGCAGACCCTGTGCAGTCTAGTGCAAGCATGTAGTCCTGAAAGTTAAAAATACGGTTCTTGGTCCATTCTGGTGATATCCTGCTCACGCAAGGGTGGGCAATGTGTCAGGCTACATATTTTAAATTATTTCTACAGCTAACATTTTCTTTCTCGAAGCTGAAAACAAAGTCTGGGCCTTTATCAGCCAGCTGACGGACAGTGTGCAGCAACAGGTGGAGAAGGGGCAGGGCTGCTAAAGCAATCCTTGGTGACACAACACTTTCTCTGGCTTCATATTAAGAGCCTGTTAAATGGCAACTTTCTTTAAAAAAAAAAAAAAAACTTTGCCATATTTATAGTCCAGTCATGCCTAATGCTGGATCAAAATTTATTCATATTGTAAATATACAAGCACTGGACAAGTTGAATTTTCCCTTTTTTGGGGATAAATGAATGAATCTATCTATCCATCTATCCATCCATCCTGGTGTATACTAAAAGCAAAAACTTGTATGCTATGACTTTTATTTACTGGACACTGAGCATTGACTATGGTGTTTCTTCATTCATATTGTTGTGCACACATTGATTTTCTTTTTTAATAAATAAAACCTAGTTTGATTATTCGTCTTCCAGGCTCGGATGTCTTTCCTTTTAAGTCACCGTTAAATGTTCTTTGATCAACTTCAAAGCCAAACAGCGGATGACCTTACAGCCATATTAGAGTTAGTTTTAACTTTCTGGGAAAAGTAAACCTGCCCATGGATGACCTTTTTTATCGCACACAGTTCGAGAAACGTGTTTGACTTTGCTGTGCTTTGACCTACTAAGGGAAAATAAGCTTGGTTCATGTGTGATAATGGATGCTACTCCTTAATAGTTTCCATATTAGGGGAGATTACTCATTGCTTCATTGCACTGACAGCCAAAGTTCAGTCAGTGCAAGTTTAGGAAGTGTTTCACCTGTTTCCTTTGTTTTCCTCTTCCTTTTTTTTTTGTCTGTTCCATGATTTGTCTCTCCTTTACTTGTAGTCGACTCAGTTGTGCAAACAACCTGTCGGCTTGTAGCTTATCAAACGTCCACGTCCAAGGATGGGGACAAGGGGGGGGGGGGCTGTAGAGGACATTAAGTCAAGCGTTTCGTTTACTGCTTCGTGAAATCAAATTGACCCCAGTTTCAATTGTTCTGCCCACAGACGAGGACTGAACCCACCCCATAGAGTTAAGTCTATCTCCATGACGACATTCACGCAACAGGAAATCGAGTTCTTACAGAAACATGGCAATGAGGTAAGCTTTGTAGAATTCTGCTCTGTTGCATAACACTTTATTTACTCTTAAATGGCTTTTTCTTTCTTTCTGGTATTACCAGATTTCCTTTACAGGTGCTTAATATTATTATTTTATAATCACTGTATGTTAAATAATTGTATCGGTTAGCTAATGGTCTGACTTTAGTCAAACGGTACAAAGTACAATATTTTCTATTAATAATTATGTCTCCTTATGAAATGGTAACCATTCAGACACCTATCTGCAAAAATCTGATTAAGGCCAACGATATTAACAGAGGAAGCAAAGTCCATAAGGTCCGTCATCGGGTCCATGGTAAATGGAGGATAAAATAGATCAGTGCCAACAGGGTTTCACAGTTTAATATAGACTGGAGCACATTGGTCCAGCAGGCAGACATGCTGGAGACTCAAGGTTTGAATTGATGTTTGTGTCCTCCAAGGTTGTACATATTATTCCATCATGTTGCTATTTTTTTTCCCCCATTTTTGAACACGTTGATCCAAAGAAAAGAAATCTGATACAACACGGTTCAAATACTGTCAGCCATTGTATTTCAGCCTTTCAGCACACTGATTTCTAACATGTATCTTGTATTTATCTTTGATTCTGACATTTTGTTCTTTTTTTAATCACTGTTACTACAGGTCAATTTTGGCGAATTAAAATATTGTTAAAAACTTTATTTATTCAAGGTTTTCAATCCAAGAGAACGTCTTATGTAGATTCATTCCCGATAGATAGGTGTCTTGAGTTTATTTCTGTTGGTTTTGTCCCACAGCTGATTAAAAACTCAAAACTCAGTATCACTGAAGGTTAAACTATCATACAAATTTAAAAAAAATGTAAGTGCCAGTGTTTTGGACTGCTTCAAACTTTCTGTGAACTGTACAGTATATACCTTCAGTTCTAGGCTATGTCTCCTTTTTTACATTACTTACTGTATTACTGCAGCTCTGCTACAGTGTGTAGAAAGCCCAGGTTGCTTTAAAAGCAGCCTTCAACTAACTTGCATTACTAGATCTGGTGCCTCTCATCTGTTGGGACAATAGCGTGTAGGTTCTCCATGAGGTTTAGGTCAGGTGAATTTGCGAAACCAAGCACAGTAAAATCCTATCCATTAGCAGCAGTTAGTAATTTTAAGAGTGTGCGAAGGTCTCAAGTCCTGGTGGAAAATGAAATCTGCATCTTCATGATGCTTGTCAGCAGAAAGAAGCGTGTGCTCTATAAATTTTCCTGCCAGATGGCTTTGCGGACTTTGGACACTGGACTAACACCAATTATAGCGCAGCTGCCATACAAGGAAACATCTTCCTCTAAACAAGGATGAGGCAACATTCCCAATAGGCTTTTTTAATATTCAATTCACTTTTATTTAAATAGCGCCAATTAACAACAAATGTCATCTCAAGGCACTTTACAACAAAATTCAAATTTCAAAATTCAATTCAATACAATTATACAAACATTCCAATCAGTGTAAAGTTTCCTATGTAAGGAATCCAAGCAGGTTATTATGAGTCCTCTATAAATATGATTATTACTTTTGTGTGTGTGTGTATGTGTGTATATATATATATATATATAATGTGTGTGTGTGTTCCTGGTTTTACTAGCCTATTCCTTGTTCCGGTTTCAAACGATTCCGATTCTTTGAAGTGACAGGGTCGAAACTAGGAATCGGAATTTAAAAAAATTTAACAGTTAGTCCTGGTTCCAATCAATGCCCGATTCTCGATGCCCAGACCTACTTAGGACCCATGGACCTTATTGGGAGTGAAGCCCAGTCCTAATATGGCGGACCCCCCTTTCTAGAATTAGGGGTTAGGTTTAGAGCTGAACGATTAATTGCATATGCAATTAAATCGCAATTTGGTAAAATGCGATTTCCTAATCGCAAAGGCTGCGATTTGAATTGATGTAAACATATCTGGTAAAGTCACGTGACTTGCAAACAGCTCAAACAATGCAGGGAGAGAAGGAAACACTGCACTTTAACCCGTTATAAAATGTTTTAAAGCTTAACAGAATCCAACGCTGCACAATAGTTGGTACCTAAGATGAACAGTACATCAGTTGTGAGATATTATATCTGCTATGAAAACGTTGATGCTGCGCAACGCCAGTTATTATGCAGAACTCGTCTTGGTATTGTTGCTGCCTCACGAGGTAGGCTACAGTACGAACCTTTATCAACACCTAAAAACACCACACCACCATATATGAGAGTTGCACGGCTAAAATGACCGCCACCAGTGTTTAAATTTCCAGTAAACAAACTTCGAGGCAACAGGGATCGCTGACCGGGCTGTTTGAAAGAATCGCTCCTTACGAACATAAAAAAACGGTACACGGAAATAATTTGTGCTATAACGGGTTTTATAGCCAAAAGTATGCTTTGTTAAGCATGATGAATAAGCTAGGATTCAAACTTACGAACACATTTTAGCCACATTTTACCTGAGCTGTATAAAAAATACGGACAGAAAGTTTAAACCCGCATCGAAAACAGCGGAGTATTTTGCAACAACCTACCTGAGATCAAACCGCTCTACGGAGCCATACCAAAGTCTGAAAATGTATTAGATCGATGGAGAATTAAAAATCAGAGCTTGTTCCTTCAAGCATCCTACTTCCTGGATAACTCCACGGAGGGAAACATTGCAGCCGGAGGGACTTACTAGCTGGGATCAAAAGGAAGAAAACCTTGATTGCAGGACGACGCCGATGACCAGAGTGTGATGATTAAAGTAGAAAAAGTTGTTAATATTTGCCTCTGTCTTAAAATAAGGCTATCTAATGGAATAGAATAAATTATGTATAAAAATCTGTTGATTATACACAATACTTTTGCTGGCATTAATTAAAAAATGCATGAGAAAAGCCCCACAAAAATAATTGCATATTAAATCGCAAAATATTGAGAAAAAAAATCGAAATTAGATTTTCAAAAATCGTTCAGCATTAGTTAGGTTTAGAGTTATGTTGTGAATTGTGTTTTAGTTAATGTTAGTAATAGACTGGTAATTGTTAGGGTAAGAGTTTGGGTTAGGCATAAATTCAGTTACTAAAATCAATGGAAGACTGTCCTAATATGGGTAGCAATAGAAACTGTGTGTGTCTGCTGGGATTCCTTACGTAGAAACCTTTTAACTGATTGGAATGTTTGTATAATTGTATTCAAACGACTTTTCTAGTAAACTGCCTTGAGTTGATATCTGTTGTGAATTGGCACTATATAAATAAACAGAATTATATATAATTGCATATTTTACTTCCACTTAACTTTCCTCTAAGCACAGACACAGCACTGTGACCAGAAGAGTTTTGGTGTTACTTCTTTGTTAAGATAAAATGTTAGCTAGATAATATAAAAATTTTAATGGAAAAAAACAGAACATTTTGATGCATGAATTAGGATAGTCTGGTAACTTGCTTTTGCTTAACTTAAACTTTTGAAGCTGTCAATCAGTAAAGGAATAGTGCAGATGATACAAAGGCATTGAAGCTGCTTGGAGTTGTGGTGAGGACATTGTCTAAAGGAGACGAAGGGGAAACAGTGAAGTCATGCTTTGCCTGGAATTTTGCTGTTTACCTTCACTTTTCTAAGTGGCATGTTGGATGTGTGCAGGTACTCTCTTTACATCAAAATAAAATAATTGGATTCCAAAACCTTTCCTCAAAGTTTCTTTTGCACTTCGAAGTCAGCTAAGTGCCTTGTGAACTCATGACTGGGGGAACATTAGTATTTTCTTTTTGCACCGGACACTCCCCGACTAGCACAGCTTATGATTGCCCCCCTCGTGCTACGAGTAGCTGGTTTGGTACTTTATTGGATATGTTTGTGTGATTGGTCTAAGTGTTATTCTAATGAGCCATTAATAGGAAAAAAATATATATATGAAGTTATGAATGTAATCAAAGAAAACTGGAAATCCGTATCGGCAATAAAAAAGCTGGCCCTTTTCTGATCTTTGCTCTATGTTTTATTCTTCTGTTGTCATCCTTTATCTTTTTTTACTGTTTAAAGTGCACTAATATGGCGTCGAAGAGTTTACAAAAGCATAATTTCAGGCTGACATTATTTTTTTTTTGGTATGTTCCAGGTATGTAAACAGATCTGGCTTGGTCTTTATGACGACAGAACCTCATCAGTACCGGACTTCAGAGAACCACAGAAAGTCAAGGAGTTCCTTCAAGAGAAGTACGAGAAGAAGAGATGGTGAGTAAACTTTAAAGCTGGCCGTGCACGGATCTGAATGAACAGATCGGAGCGCTGTGCCGACATGCCTTGCGTCTTTTAAGTTTTTCCTTATTTCCTCCGTGGAATGTCTTAAAGGCAGCTCCTAGCACTCAGCCTGGAGCATGCCACCAAGCACCCCTCAGTTAGTGCAGCGAATGTAGGTCACTACAGTCAAGCTGTTCTAAATGTATTATAGTTACTCCAAGTAGTTAAAGGAATAACTGAATTAACACAGTAGCTCTTTAACCCGGTCCGGATTATTCTGATGTGTTATATCTAACAGGAGATATTATTTAGTAGCAAAGATTAGAAAAATTATAATTAAGCTTAATGCAGTTAGGACAGAAAAATTAGATGCATGAATAACATCTACTGTTCTTCCTGGAGGTTGAGAAATTCATCGAGCGAAAGCACCTGATTATGAAAGAATTATTTTTAGTTCATCTTCTGGTGTTTAGTCTCTCAAGGCTGACCAAAATTAGAGCAGTAGAGAAAGTGCTGCATGTCTGAGCGTGCCTCTTTTGGTCAAAACACACTTCTTTTTGTTATGACAAAAGCCTATCTCCGGTAAGACATAAAAACATGTAATAGTGTAAGTGCTTTAATATTGTCGATGTTGTTCATCCAGTTATCACGGCCAGCCTGCAGGCTCTGCTAATATATATAAATAAAAATTATTATTCTGCCAAATAATACTGGGTCATGAATCCATCAGTCTAGATTCGGCTTTCGATTGTTGTTTCTTATGCTTTAGATGTTAGTATTTTGATGTGGTGCATTTGCTTTTCAGGTATGTGCCTCCTGAACAAGCCAAAACCGTGGCCTCAGTCCATGCTTCCGTCTCTGGTTCCTCAAACAGCAGCACCAACAGCACCCCAGAGGTCAGACCGCTTAAAACCCTGCTAGGGGAGTCGGCCCCCACTCTACACCTGAACAAGAGCACCCCACCAAATCAGGTGAAAATCTCAAACGCATGCACAAATTTGTTCAATCAAATTATTAAAGGTATTGTGTGGCCTATGTGGTCTATTTAAATATTCCTATCCTCTAGCAATGTATGCTGGTCTTGTCTAGGGAGCTAGAAAAGCTTTCCTGGTGATGATACTTCTACATTTGAATGGGACTAGGACTTACGATGCACTTCATCCGTATCTATAGTGACAGAATTATTGCTCGCATGCGCAGTCTGGTGATTACCGTAGTTTTTGTGAATAAAAACTAACAGTAGTGTCTTCTCTGGGGCTTAACCTTTGGGGCTTAACCATTAGCTCGGTTGTTGTTAGCTCTTTTCCTGTGATCTCCAAACTAGTCTATTCCAGAATTTAGTTTAGGCTCAAATTGTCCAGCTGTTGTCAACACGAATATCACATAAAGATTTGAAAAGGACTTAAATTTAAATAGAGCATATTTATATAACTTAAGAAGAGTGCCAGTTTTTTTCCCAAATGACTTGGTATTCTCTTTTTTAGTCGCTGAACTTCAATGGTTCCAGTACTCATTTTCAGATAAACATTGTGCACAAATTTGATTTTATTCTTTTTTTTTTTTTTTTTTCATGCATTTCTTGTCTCCACCAGTCTCCAGTGGTGAGCCGTGGACAAGCCCATCAACAGCAGTTCCATGATAAGAAGTTTGACCTCCTCAGTGACCTGGGTGGAGACATCTTCGCAGCCCCAGCAAACGTGAACACATCTGCCAGCTCCGGTTTTGCAAATTTCGCACAGTTCAACAGCCACTCAAGTAAGAATCCAGCTAATAACTGATTTGATATAACCGAAAAGGTTCAGCAGGTGTTGATGGCGAAAACATCTGCTATGTAAATCTACAGAGAAAACACTGGGAAGTTTAACATTTTAAACATTGCAGGTGACATTTTGGTCATATATTACAGAAACTGGCAATAAGAAAACAAAAGTTGTCTACTTGGTAGGCAGTTGAGTCCATGTGCAACAATAACTGCTAAGATGGCGTCAGTGCAGAAGCTGTTGTTTATTGTTTTGTTATTTTAATTAACAATATTCTCGTAGAACAAAAGCTGTTGCCTTGAATAGCCATTTTGCTATCTGTTTTAGATAGAGACATTAATGATGGCTGATAGGGTTGTGCCGTGATGGCTGACGGACATCATGATGGAGAGCCACCATTGTGATGCCACTCCCCCCAACCTGTCAGACACTCACTAATCCTTTAGTCTATTCTGTAGTTTAACTAAAAAGTTTGCAGGGACTGCTCCGTAAACATTGAGAATATAGGCCATCTAATGTATGCACAGTGGGAAATATTTGTATTTTCTTTATTTTGCGTGGTTTGTGTGTGTGTGGATCTGGTGTTTTGTTTGCATTTGTTTTCCCTCTGTGAAGCTCCAAGAGAAAAATTTAATTTATCTGGATGAGTCAGCAATCAGCTGCTTTGTTACAGGTGCGCAAAACTTGTTAAGCTGCGCATAAAAAGAGCCGAGGCAGGACGGCAAAGACGGAACCCACTCGCCGAACAACTTTAGTGATTACTGCGCACACGTCCCCAGCAAAACTGTCCTAGGATCGCCGCAAAACTTGAGCTTTTGGCACTATGAGTCAAGGGTGCGCGGATATTGGTGCCTGCTTTTTGTTTTCACGCTGTTTTTGGCTGAAGACGTGAGAGCATCAAAGGGGATCAGCTGTTCACCTGTCAGATGAAGTAGTTGAGCTGCTCGGTGGGAAGAACTTATTTTAAGGTTGTTACCTGGGAGGAGAATGATCTGGCGTGAGTTTATTAAATACAGCTTAGTTGTCTTATTTACAAGTTAAAGGAATAATGCCCTTTTTTCCAGTTTAAAGATCTGAAAAGGTCCAGCACAATGCCCAAATCAGCGCACACATAAAAGCTGCGGATGGATTTTAAATTCATACGCACATTTTATTAAACTAAAGGTACATATTCTTACACCTCAGAATAATTTCAGCAATTAAGTGCCTCTCTGGTCATTTTGTTATTTTTCAGTGAAGTAATTTTAACCAAGAATGAATTCAGCCCGTTATTCAAACACCTTTTTTTTAAACCATAACTAACTAAGTTTGTAATAAACAAAAACCATCCAGACACCTGAGTGACATCAGTAAATGCAAAGAAAAGTAATGTTATTAACAATTATATTGTTTTTTTTTTATTTAGTTAGTCATTTAATTGATGCCTTTTAATTTAAAAAAAAGGGTTATTATATCATTGGCTCAAACCTTTAGTTTAGTTTGTGTTTAAAAACTTGTCCAAAAAAGCTGATTCTAATTCAGTTCAGCAGCTACTTTAGCTAACCAGCTGCTCATCGATAGCTGAGTGTAGATGAAAGCCAGAAACTTTTTTTTTTTTTCGTGTCTGAGGCAATAGATTATTATTATTTTTGAAAGGAAATTTTGTTTATCCTTGTTTTTATTGCTTTGTTCATTTATACTGGATATTAGACATGTTTTCCATTTGCTGTGGTAAACGTTCTTTTATAACATTTACTGCATTATCATTCCATTATTTAAACAAGGTCTCAAAACAGTAGTATTGTCTATCATAATTTCTTGGGCAAACTATTATCCAGCAAATTTTTTTATTGGGACAGGCCTTGGTAAGACCAATTAACAAAGAGTTTAAATACAGAAATGTTGACAAATATATTAACCATGTTCATGTGCTGTACAGTATATTGCCTTGGTACTTGGTCATGGTTCCTTTTGCATGAAATACTGCAGACATGGAGGTGATCCGCCTGTTGCTCTGCTGAGGTGTTTAGGTAGCCCTGGTTTCTTTACTTGCAGCCTTTAGCTAATCTGCATTATTGCCTCTGGTGTCTCTCATCTTCCTCCTGATGGTTCTTCATAGATTCTCTCTGCGCCTTATGTCAGGCAAGGTTGCTTACAAATAAAGCACTGTGACACAATGATCATTAAACCAGACATTGGCACATTTAGCAATTTGAGAAGGCGCCAAGCACAGTTGGAAAATGAAATCTGAATCTTTATAAGAAGAGGAAAGCGTGAGAGGGTTCTGAAACTTCCTGGTATCAACTGGGATGACTTTGGACTTGAGAAAATAAAATTCCCCCACAAAAAATCACCATTGACTCTGGAAACATCTCACTTTTTTAAGGAAGCTCTGATTCTCATCTGAAACACTGACACACATCGATTATTCGTTATTCAAATAGAATCTCTGGAAAAACATTGAACATCAGCATCTCATATTTATCCATTTCTGTCACTTGTTTTGATAGATGTGTCTAAGTTCATTTATCCACACCTCTCCCCTCACTTTTTCTTTTTTTCTTTGTTGCTCATCTGTCCATTTGAATATCACCTCATCGCCACCTCCAGCAGCACAGAATGTCAGCGCAGGTGCAGGATTTGCACATTTTGATGCGTTTGGAAGCAGCCCTGCACCCCCTGCCTCATTTCAGCCTCCGAATACAGGTAGAGCAAGCTCATTTTCCCCACTAACAACAAACAGTTGGCTTCATTTCCACCCAGACAAACATGCTGAAAAAAGAAGCTATTTACAAGTAGCATGTTCGATGTGAAATTCTCATTTCTGTTTGTTTTAGCTGATCTGACGTATTCAGCTTCACAAACCTTATCCTCTTTCAGTTCTGAAACTCTTCTACACACAAAAGAAAAGAACTGCTTCTTTTTCAAGAATGTGTGAATGAACTGTTTTTCCGTTCACACACTCTTACAAAGATGGACCTGCTACAGGAAGCTATTATGTGCTGCATTGCCCCCTACTGGATATGTTCGTTGCCTGTCTTGGTGTCAGCTGTTCTCTCTGCCATTTCTGTTGCACCTTTGGCTGTTTTATTGAGCATCTGTGTCTTAGTCACCAACTGTGAATGACTTTCTGCCCATTGTGTAGTACTTATACTTTGCTCCAGCAGCAGTTCATTTATGTCGGCACATTTATTTTCACCACTTGTTTGCTCACTTTTTTTCTTTTCTGTCATCTCTTGCTGCATATTGCACCATTTTCCCTCCTTTGATTTCTGTCTACCAGTGTTCAGTGTGCTCTCATCCAGCCGCAGTGTGGGTGAGTTTACCACTGCTCTGCCTCTCCAGAGTCCTCACAGTAAGTCTCTCTCTCTCTCTCTCACTCACTCTCTTTCTCCCTCCCTCTCACTCTCACTCTCTCACTATCTCTCTCGGCTTGGCCTCATTACAGCTCTATCATCTCTGTTGTGTTGTCCATCTTATTTACCTCTTTTCTTGTTTTTGTAACTTTTGTCTCTCAATATGTCACTGTTTTTATTTGGGTATAATAAATACAGTTTATCGTTTTATTAACACTGGTTTTGATTTCTCTTTTCTGGTAAATATATTTTCTAGAAGATTGTGAAAAGCTATATAAATGTGGCAATGTAGTAAATACAGAAAAAAATTAGATCCATATTTTAGACTAGTAATTGCAAAAGGGCATGATGCTTATGGGTCCTATTTATGAGTTTTTTTAAATTGGTAATGTTAAATATGTACCAGGTTTTCTATTTTCTAAAATATAATGTAAGTTGGATTCCTTAAAGAATCTGCATCTGTCTATAAGTGGACATTTTCAATGGCCACTTAAAACTGAACTCATTCAATACCGCCGGTTTGAAGAAATCTACAAGAATTTGGAATTTCCTTTACATATTTTCCATCAAACAGAATATGACAGAGGGTGGTGGCATAAAATGATACTTCAGCAATACAGACATCTACGTTTAGATGATAATTTAATGAACATAAATCACCTTTGAGTGATTCAGTGTAAAGCCTCTGAATGAGCTTAACAGTGTTTGGTTTGTTCAAGCAAGTTAAAGCAAACACTTATTGTACAACTAATTTCTATTGATTCATTCTTGCTTCTGTATGAAAAGAGTTGGTGTTTTTCCTATATCTTTATCTCTCCCATTAACCCATTAGCATTGAGACGTGACTTTATCTGTGTCTTCTTTTATTTTTTCCAACTCCCTTTCTAGTAGGGATTGGTGTTATGGCTTCACATCTATATTGCGATGTAATCTGAAGTATGGTAGCGATATTTACTGCGATATATTCTTTTCTTTTGTTCACGTATGTCAAGATCTTTCATTCTAGATACATTGCAGCAGAAGAACAACTTAAAAAAATATTTTGAAGTCTTTTTCCGAAAATTGAAACACAACATAAACATGAAGATATTTTAAATAAAATACAAGCTAAATGTTTAGTGTCTTTAAACTCAAGTGTAAAATGTAAAAGGAGGAATAAAAAAATGTGCTTCATATTTTCTGATTACTTTTAATATCACTCAAAAAACTACATTTGAGTTGAAAATTCAAGTTAAACTGTTTTATCTTTCCATTAAAAAGAGAAGACAAAAATTTAAACTAGTAATATCTAGAGTAAATATAAACATTAGTATTTATCCTCCTGCCTACCTGGTGTGAAGTACCTATGCAAAACTTAATGAGATTATCAAAACGCAAGATTGTTCACCCACAACACTGTAGTCAACCCTGAATTTCTAATTCAATCTCCCTTTTGCATGCACAAAACTATAAACTCCTGTAATTTGCAGTAAACTTGTACTTCTGACTAATCAGATCGTTGGCACGGAGTATTCTTCCTTTTGGGTTTTAATGCATAAAGTGAATTACAGGGAATTGTTATTGGCTAAAATAGTTGGGGTTTGCAGTGCGTCTTTTTTTTATTTAAAAGTTTGAGTGAAATTCTATGTGCTGTAGCTTCAAAAACATGTTGAGAGGAAAAAGTACCCTAGTTGATATTGGAATATTCCAGTATTTCCTTTGTTCAGTTTATTTACCTTCAGAAAATTGAATGTAGTTTATTTATTTAGGGCCATTTCACAACAGTTCTCATCTCAAGGCACTTTGGAATATTTGCATCGAAATTTTAATCAGTCCAAGTTTTCTACTTATGGAATCCCAGCAGATTACGTCAGGTCATTGACGTGCAGTTGTGCCTCGTTTATTCCAACCACAGAAACCCCTCATACTGAGCAAGCATGTAGTGACAGTGGAGAGGAAAAACTCCACTTTAACAGGAAGAAACCTCCAGCAGAACCTGGCTCAGTACAAGCGGTCTTCTGCCACGACCGTCTGGGGGTCTGAGAAGACAGAGAAGAGACACAAAAAGAACGAAAGGAAATGATTTAAGAGTACTTCCTAAATTGAAGAACCTAAAAAGTTGACAACAAGACATTGACAGTGCTTGGTCAATGGAAGCATCATCCAAGTCAGCACCCCCCCATCCAACAGGGCATTGTAGCTGAGTAGGATGCCAGACCTTGTTTATCTTCTATGGAGAGAAAAACACTGGGAAAAAAAATGTTGACTGCTAAAATAACCGCAAAAAACAAACAAACTGGTGAGTAGTAGAAAAGTATCAGAGTGAAAAAAATTGGTCAGTCTGTCCTGAAAAAGTACACATATCGCAGCATAACTACATAGAGAAAATGTCATATTTTTGACATCACGGAGGGATTTGTCAAGTTTTTTTCGTTTTTTTTTTTTTTTTTTTTTTTTTGTACAACCATGCCACCACAATTGAATATCAATTTTAATTTTATCATGCCCCAACCCAAGAGCAAAGATGTCGTGCAGGTGTCATGTCTCTTAACGATCGAAAATCCAGAACACATGGTTTTCCTCTACATTAACCTCGGAAGCTGTTGAGCCCAGTTCGAAGTCGTTACTGTTGGCAATCAGTTTTCTTATTGTATTGCTGGTCTCCCTTCCCCAGCATGGTTCAGTCCACACAGTCCAGTCAGTGCACAATCCTCTCTCCCTTACCGCTCTGTTCTGATCTTCTTCACTAAATTTCCAACAAAGGTTTTCCTTATGACCTTCTAATTTCTCTCTCCCATGCAGGTAGCGCCTCAGGGGGACTAGCAAATGTCAATTTTGCACATTTTGACAACTTCCCCAAATCGTGTAGTGCTGACTTTGGATCCTTCAGTTCCTCCTTCCAGAGTAACTCCACAGGAGCTGACAAAGACGTTGTACACAGTACTAACGTTCCCGCCGATAGATACGCAGCCCTGGCTGACCTGGATAACATGTTTAGCTCTGCCAAAACAGAGCAAGGTAAACCTCTATGGCCCAGCCTGTTTTGTAGATTTTAGCTGCTAGTGCGACGGGATCACATAAAAGCAATAAAAAACAGTCAATCAATACTAGCTTATAAACGTGGAAATTTTTTCCCCTTGTCCATGCCGAGTCATGCACTGATGCTTTGAAATAAGAGAGAATTTTATATACTGTTGTACTGATTTGCCAGTTTTAAAGCAAACGTGGAATCTGTTTTATTCAGGACAATTTTTTCTTTCCCCCCATAAACATTACCTTGGCTTTAGTGAGACCGAAGCAGCCGAAATATAGAGCACAGGCTGCTATAGTCACTCCTCACTCTAAAAGTTCTATCCATTTGAACGCTGTAGTGTTCGTTTGGGCTCGTTTTAGCCTATTCTCTTCAAACACCTTCACTAATTTGCCAGCAACTGACTATTGTTCCCCATTTTTTTTTATAGGGTTAAAATATGGCAGCTCTTGGGACCTTTTTAGCTTTAGATCTTTCAGAGTTGACAAACCTTTTTTTTTTCTGGAAGGTAAATTGAATCCCGCACTTTTCTTTATGTGCTCCTCTTCCAGGGGGTGGTATTCCTGGAGGCGTGAGCTCCGCCACTGCAGCCTCAGCAGGAGGTGCTGGTTTGCCTCAGAAGCAGCCGGCAGGTATTGGCGGTGGGGATCGTTACGCTGCTCTTGCAGAGCTTGCTACTGTCTTCAGCTCCTCAGCGCCTGCCACCAGTGTTTACAGCACCGCTAGCACTTCCCAAGGGTAAGGCGCAGCGCAGACTGCTCATACGTCTGCTCACAAAGGCCTTGCTCAAGATAAAGTTTAATATACTTTTAAGCTTGACTGTCTTGATGTTTATTTTTTGCATAGAATCCATGAAATAGTCTTTGTTTTATGGCTGTAGATTGACATTATTGATCAGGTTTTTATTAGAATATGATTAAAGAATTTTAATGCATCTGCTAATTATCAACTGTTGCAATGAGATAGTTAAACCATGTGAATAATATGCAGTTAGTGTATTAGGGATAAAGTTGTCTAATAAAAAGAGATTGTTTTTCAGCCTTACTTCTCACACAAGGCTCTTTTTGGGGGGGGCTGTTATTACAGTAACGTCTTTGGCTCAGAGACGGTGGCTTCAGCACAAGCACAGCAATCGATGCCCGGCATGCCTCAGGGTTTTGGAGGCAAGTGAAACTATTTTCCGTTACATATACACTCAAATTATTAAATATAAACCAGAAGTTGTGTGCTCAAGTTGCTGATACCGTCATATAATTGAGGGCATTTTTTGACTGAACAGCAGTCTAAATGAACATATGCTTTTGCAGCCAAAACCCATTTTTTTGTTTTTTAGAAGAATCCAAAAGATTGTGCTTTTTAAAAAGAAAAAAATCTGCTTGACGTAGATTAGTCCAGTTCAGCACTTACTAATTAGAGGGTTTTTTTGTTGTTTTTTTGCTTCAGAGATGTTTTAAGGTGGTGCAGATTCTGTATAAAGAGTGAAAAAGCTCTTTAAAGGAGATGCATCATGCTTTTAAATCCTTCCTTTTCACATGTAAATCATTCACTTGTGGTCTATGTAAAGTAGAACCACAGTGGTTTGGTCTGAATTCCATGTTATTGTAGCCCCACAGACCCTTCTTTTACCGTTCTCAGGAGCATCTTTAGAGCAACTCATTTTCGTGCGGTCCCTTTTAATTGTAAGCTAAACATTTCATGCCCCGCCCCCTCCAGGTTACAGAGCGTTCCGCTCCACCCCGTTCGGACATTTTTTTAGACTGATAGCAGAGATACGATTACTACCGGCAGAAAGACTTTTTATTATGAGGATGTTGTCGCTAAATTCCTGTACATCATGTGTACCCCACGACATAAACCGGCAAAAAAAGCCCAATCATTTTATTCAAAGCATGCAGTACAGTTATATCCTCAGCTAAAAGCTAGCACACATCGCTAACAGAAGCAGAATGTACAATGCTACAACCATCAAAACAATCGCCCGTATGACATATCAACACACATTCATGTCTAAAACAAAGTTTACTGTCATTTTAGTGTTATTTGAAGCTTACTGCTTTGCTTTGTGCGTCGTTTCCGTGGAGAGAAGGAACTGATCCCTCAATCAGACAAAATCTTTCGGCAAATCCCTCCTGATACAGACCGAGGTTGCTGCAGCACTCGTCCTCGAAGTGCTTCGCGCAAACGAGGAGAACTTTCCCCACGGAAGTCGGTATATTTCCACAAAAAATAAAATTTAACCAGGCACTTCTCAGAGGCTCTGATGCTGGGGGTCGATGTAGGGATTTGTGTGGGTTAATACACCCAATAACTGAGCATTTTTGACTTGCTTTCTTGTAATTTCGACATGACTGACGTTGGACTACAAAATCGCTGTGGGGGAGAAAAAATTGCGGCTTCACGAAATTAGTTACCCGGAAGTCCATTACCTTATTTGGCAGTTCAACAACAAATGATGTAACGCAATAGACAAGAAAACATAAAAGCAAATAGAGAAAACTTAACAGACTGAAAAATATGACCAAAAAAGAATGTAAAGATATAAACACAGCACCAAAAGAGAATAAATGTAAGTTGTCTGCACTCCTAAACACCCAAAATACACATTTACATGCATTTAAGGGCTAAAAAGTGGATTTTCCATGATATGTCTCCTTTAATCTAGCACTAAAAGGGATTCTACATCTCCCAACACCCTTTCACCACTCTCCTTAAGCTTCAGCAAATATTTGCTTACATTACTTACCCTGCAACACACAGAGCAGATTGCTTACTTTCTATTTTTTTTAGTATAAAAAAAATGATTTAATGCTTGTCACATCCTCTGATGGAGTTCTCTCTTAGGAGTCTTTTCTTACTCTGATATGCCCGCCTCATTTTATAAATTATCATTTTGATGGTTGTGTTAGAGGCTCTATGATCCATTTACATAATTCATCTGAACACTACTGCTGTATTAAAATATTTGTTTTTACTATTTGAAACCGTTTGAAAACGGGTTTTTTTTTTTTTCATGTTTAGGCCTTCCCCCTTTTATCTTCTGTTTCACACCCCTCTCTCGCATTTTGTAACTTGGTATATTTTCTCCAGCAGCACCATCAACCAATCCGTTCATAGCGGCTGGGGTCGCCCCTGCAGCAGCTCCCACCAACCCATTCCAATGCAACGGCAGAGCAGCGAACGTGGCAGCCGCAGCAGGTCTGTTCGGGTGCAGATGTCTGGGAATCTTTTTCTCAGCAAGTGTGTGTGTGGGGGGGGGGGTTCTTTGTTAAAATTGTACAGCATCTGAGTTATTCAGTGAGTCTGCTGATGATCATTTAGCTGCTAGAGCTGACAGGAATATTCTTAATGAAAAAGGAAGAAGAAGAAGCTAAAATGACTCCCACTGGAATTGGGAGTAACACTTATGTTTACATTCTCTGCTTATAGGATAAGGTAAAATGAAGATTTAGAGATTTAATGGTTATTTTTATCATGCTGGACAGGCTTGATGAGAGTCCTTCATTGGGAGGATTATACCCCCACCTTTGGTAGGTCGCTGTGAGGCGTTTGCTTATTTTTGTAATTGTGTGCTGTGAACTTACAGTGACTCATATTTCTTGATATAGATCTATATTTTAATTAGCTGAAGATGAAAGTATTGTATAAAAAAAAAAAAATTCCTTTTATGGGATGTAGAGTTGCAGTTGTGAAATGAAGACTTCATTTTCAGCCTGAAATATTCTCCTTTTTTTATTTGTTTGTAATATTAGCCAAAATAGAAAATCAGTGCTTAATATGTTTGCTGGATTTAGATTTTTAAGCACTGAGCTATTTTGTTGCTACCAAATATTAGTCCCAGAAGTACTACACAACTGTAAGTTTGGCATGTTAGATGAAAGGTGTTCCCTAACAAGTCTTTAAACTATTGTTAAAGACGACAGTAATATGTTGTTTTTTTTGACGGCTTGGGATAGTTCGTGCCAAGTTTCTGTCTAGAGCAAGGTTTTTATTTTGTTTTTTGATAAAATGGATTTTGGCAATAATTTGTAACCAGAGGAGGCCAAAAACGTCATGACCATACAGTAGTCAGTGCATTTTTAATCATCTGTTTGGATTTGTTTGCATGCTGCTAGAACTACTGGAAGAGATTTGGTGTGAAAGATAACTGTGGATTTACAAGTAGTTAAGTGGCATGTATCTGACCATATTTTTACTTCACTACATTGTTCCTAAATACTTTGTTGGTGTGATAGAAGAGTCAGTTGCATTATTACTGTGTTGCAGGAGTGAGAAATATACAACTTATTGGTTTAGGTAATTGTGGTCCTCTATGATATTGAAGTTTATTCCAGCTGGTCATTTAGTAGAGAGCCAGGCACAAGAACCAAATGTATTTAGCCACAAAAGGGGAGGGGGGCTCACGCTGAATAGCTTTGTAAGCACCCCTGTTTGTCCTAGATCTCTGCTTTTACCGTGGTACTATGAATGGCCAGGCAGGTTAGGTTTAGTGTGCAATGTGTGAAAAACTCATGATATGAAAGATTCAGAGACCTGGCCAAGTTACCGGGACTCAGAGTAAACCAGAGGTGTGTTCAGATTATATTATTATGTTGCAGTTTAAAACACCAAATAATTACCTAATGGGCAAAAACTGATGCATTAGCTTCAAAAATGGCTTGAAGAATGTTGACAGGAGCAAAATGTAGCCATATTTGGAAGTCTTTGACAAGTTTTTGACAACTTACTCTGAGAGCAGTAAATGACTAAAATTTTGTACACTGATTAGATAATAGGGAGTCTATACAGTCTAGGTCTTGAAAAGCAGGCAATGTCTGGCTTGTAGACAGCCTTCTCCTACAGACAGCTTTATCAGGGTGATTGGCCATTTTTTCTGTGTAAAGAAACTTGCAGGAATTTCTTCAGAGAACATTGTGGCCCTCAGTTGTGATCCCCTCAGTTCTGTCAGGTCTCTTCAGAGATGTTCAGTTGGGTTTAGGTCAGGCCCAGTCAAGAACGGTCAGAGTTTTTCTGAAGCCACTCTTTTGTAATTTCAGTTCAGTTTGGCTGGACTGTCAGGTCTAGGAAAAGTTCTGGTCGTTCCAAACTTCTTCCGTTTGAGGAAGTTTGGAGACCACTGTGCTCTTAGGAACCTTGAGTGGTGCTGATATTCTTTTATAACTTTGGACACATCTGTGCCTTGCCACACTTCTTTCTCTGAGCTCCTTGGGTAGTTCCTTCGACCTTATGATTCTCATTTGCACTGACATGCACTGTGAGGCATACTTTCCCGTTTGTGGGTTAGTTTATCTCACTAGCATGATTGTGTGTACTGAAAACAAATCTAACATGAACCAGAAAAAGGTTGTCTTAACTCCTAAATCATTTTTAATTTTCAATCCTGTTGCTTTCTGCTGTGTAGCTGCATCGTTTGGCACAGGCTCCATGAGTATGCCCTCAGGATTTGGAAATGCTGCCGCCTTCAGTCTCCCTACCAGCTTCAGTGGAACGTTCCAGCAACCCTTTCCTGGCCAGCCGCCCTTCACTCAGCCTCCTGCATTTCCTCAACAACCCAATGGTATCTATGTGTTTTTGTAAATCACATAACCAATCTTTGTTACGAAACGGTTACATGCTACAATTTGACTAAAATATGCTTTGTAGGTTCACTATGTCTGTAGTATGTTTGTGTTTTTGTCTTGCATATCAGTAGCAGTGTTGTTGTCTTTCAGGTGGAGGATTCCCAACCTTTGGCCAGACAAAGCCTGTTGTGACTCCTTTTGGACAGCCAGTTGCAGCCCCTATGGTCCCCAGCAACCCCTTTCTGGTTAGTATGGCAAAGCCTCATTTGCTTGAATACTTAACTTTCAGAATTATTAATCTATTTTTTTCTCAAACGCTTTGACTTAAACCTAAACTGATTGTCAGCATAGTATGTAAAATCGTGTAGCCTACATAATACTTTTTTTTCCAGTACCTTAGCTACAATGTTGGCCAGGGCAATAGTTCTATAATTGTCCAAGCTTCCCAACCTACCTGCTTTATTCTTTATGACTGGGACCAAGGTGATAGAAATATGCTATGGGTCAAACAGCTGGTGAAACAAATGGCCAGAAGGGGTGATAGCCTGATGCAGACATGTTTTAAATGCTCAGTAGGGGTTTCACGATCTCCATCTTGTATCGAAATGGATCGAAATTACGTTACGACCTTGTGCATCGAAACCCAAAAGAGGATCGCGATCACCTCCTCCCCCTGTTTACTGTGCATCCCACTCGGGACTCCGTAGCAACAGTTAGCAGACAACCATCTTTTTACTCAGATTTCCTCATCACAAGGAACAACACATTGCATTTTCCCTAAAAAGTAACTCACTAGTTCTCCTACAACTCACAACAGCACCTGGTAATATTTTAATGTCCTGTATCACATCCCCAGCAATAAGAGCACACGCCTACAGAGCATTTTGGCTGACACTAGATAATAGCTAAAGCTAGGCTACGGCTCAACCCCGGCTAGGATAGATTAAGTGGCGGGACCGGTGCTAAAGCCGCTCCTTCTACTCTCAAATCTCCCCAGTGAGGAAATTTTTATTTCCTGATGAGTTAAATCCACGTTCGCATTGTAAACAACAGGACCACTGTTAGCTGCATTTTGGCTCAGTCAGTTCTATTGAGTATCCAGTTTTCTGCAGTAACTATAAAGAGTAAATAGATGGCAGTCACTCTAATTTCTAATAATTTGCTTTTAAACAAGACGGTTAGACTTTTATGGTAAATAAATTATTTCAATTTGACCATTAATGCCTAATGTGATACATTATACCCAAGAATATTCAAATTTGCATCAATTATGTATTTTAAAATAACATTTACTGTACCAAATTTAATGCATAAAACCTAAAAATGACTTGCGGCTCTGTACTGTAAAAAACTAAAAATTGAGAATCGAATCGTGACCCTAAAATTGAAAATCAAATTGAATCGAGGATTTGGAGAATCATTACACGCCTAATTCTGAGTGTATACATCATCCCCACAAAGAAACCGACACAATACAGATACTTGGACCTGAGTATTTGTCAATACAATGCTGATAGTTGTACCATACAAAAAAATGCAATGAATTGGAAGATTGGTTTTATTTTTCTCTCTCCTTGTTACAACAAATGATGGTTAATTAGATGAAGAATGAAAATGACCATAAAAAAATTCAAGAAAAAATAAACATTTTCTGTTAAATTATTTACAAAATACGAGTACTTCACTGCAAATTCATTGTATCTTGGGAAGATTTATTGTCTTAAATCTAGCCAAATTATCATCTCTATATTTTTTAAGCATCACAAGCTAGATTCCAGTTTCATGTTTTAGATGATTAGACTTGTTTCAAATAAATGTCTTTTTTTTTCTTATTTAGTCTGTATATCTAAAATTGAACTATTTTACATTTATTTGAAGCAAAAGTAGTGTTCAGATGTTTTTAAAACAAAAATATTTCTCAAAATAAGAAACATTCCCTTATTTTTACCTAATTTTTAGCTTTATTTAGGTCTAGAAATTATTCATATTTCAAGAGATGTTGGTAAGAAAAATTTACTTACTGCACGGACAGGTAATTGCACTTATTTCTTGTAAATTTTCACAAAAGAAACGTTTATTTATCAAGTATTAAAGAGGTGGGGTTTTGCAGTGATGTGAAACTGTATCGGCCCCAATGCCAGCATCGGTGCATCCCTAATCCACACCACAGGTCTCATTGTCTGGGACCTTTTTAATAGCCTGATACACCTCGTTTGCCCTGAGACTTAAACACTCATTCTTATCAATTGCATCTATATTTGTTTGTTCACTCTGAATAAGATTAAAAAGGGCATAATAAGGCTGTTTCCAGTGCTCATCTATGTCGTCTGACCTAGAGATTCCATCTACAGTACAGGCCAAACTGTTTATTGCTGTTATCTTCTTAAAAAAATTTTTTTCAGAAGTTACTTTTAATCCAATAACCAAGTCTCATTCTAATTGACTGAATATGGCCATAGTAATTTTAATGTTCCTCTGAGTAATTAGTGTTTTCTTTGTACTTTAATTCCAGGGTGGCGCTCCGCCTGCTCAATATCCTGCAGGAGGCTCATCAACTAACCCCTTCTTATAGCGATCGATCTCGTCTGCTGCACTACAGGGTCAACAACTGGCGCGCTTGCACCTATTGCACTGTTTCATCTCACCAGTAGCTTTAAAAACACAATGTTTGTAAGGATCTGTATTTTCTATCGCAGTTGGTCACAAATCAAAACAATGTGCAAGGCAGATGCGCTGACTGTGTTCGCGACTGCAAAAGAAGAGAGAGTATGTGCCGAGGCTGAGGTTGATCCTCTTGCCTCTGTTTAACCTGTGAACTGGCCTGGGCCACAATGTATAATCAAACTGGCTGAAAACTTAACTTATTGCATACAGTATATCATTCATCATGCTGCATTTCTGTACATATGTTTTCCTCCTTTAGGATGTTAGTTCTTTGTGCATATCAGTATTTGTATAACATGAGATTTGGTAAGACAGGGCTGTTGGCTTGGGTACTGCCAGTTTCTGTATTTGTAAAGAACTAAACTGTTTGTGCTGAATCTTTTTGGGTAAATTGTTCTTACTAAGTAAAAAACTTCAGTTACTGAAAACTGAAAACAAGTGAATGCTGCATCAGAACTGGACATGCTTGTCCTGCCGTCTCCCTCCCCTGCTTACAGAGACCCTGATCCCAAAGTTTTTGACTGAAAGTGAACCACAGATTGATGTGGGGAAAGCAGAATGACTGATGAACTGAAAAACCACTTTCATGGGATATTAAAGAATTTTAAGTTAATGTGTAAATATATACAGAATATATATTAAAATGAATTTTAAGTAAGATGAAATGACTAAAGCTTTCATTTGATTGTATAGGTGCATCTCAATAAAGTCAAAAATTATGGAAAAGTACTTATTTTCTCAGTAATTCAATTCAAAAACTAAAACTCTTACTTTTCAATTCAATTCAGTTTATTTATATAGCGCCATTTCACAACAGATGTCATCTCAAGGCACTTTACAAGAAGAGTTATTACAATACAATGTTTAATGTAGAAATTACAGAACCACAGAAGATTGCGTTGTGTAATTCTCAGCAATCCCTCATACTGAGCAAGCATGAAGCGACAGTGGGAAGGAAAAACTCCCTTTTAACAGGAAGAAACCTCCAGCAGAATCAGGCTCAGCACAAGCGGTTATCTGCCGCGACCGTCTGTGACTTGGAGAATACATAACAGAGACACAGAAAGAGCAATAGAACTGATGCAGAAGTTTGTTGCAGGATGTGAAGAATTTTCCGTCACTGCAATGCCATCTTAGTCAGGGTCATCAAGCAGGGCTAATCCGGAGCATCTACTATAATAGAAAACAGGTTAGTGCTTGAATTGACAGCACATCATGCAGTTGGGGAGAAGTAGGAGAGAAACTAGGAACAGACTCTAATAATGTCCTCCAACAGCCTAGCCTAAAGCAGCATAGCTACTAACATTAACCTGTCTCCTAGCTACTAGGAGACCTGGCTACCAACACTCTGAGTCCTCCTGATCGAGGCTCAGCCCGTGGACGGCGTAGGGCCGGTAACGGCCCCCGTCATCCCGGGGTCTTCTCGGAGTCGGGTTGTTTGAGAATGCAGCCCAAAGTGGGTGGTAAACTCCATCTAAGGCTAAATACCGGCACGAGACCGATAGTCGACAACTATCTTAAGGAAAAATAGACAGAACTGAGAGGACAGAGTTGAAGAGGGCGAGAAACGTTTAAGAGATAAACGGGTGGGGTCCGCACAGTCTGCCCGGGGGATTCAACCCGGCAGGTAATGGGCGGCCGCACTGTGCGGGAGGATCCCCTTGAGGGACCTCTCTCCGGCGCTGGCTGGCCCCTGTGGGGCGCATTTCTTCCGCGGCGGTAAGCCGCGACCGGCTCCGGATCTTTACCTGGCTTACATTAATCTATCTCTACCTAGCTACTCTACCTCTTCCTATCTCTTCCTAACTTTTGACACTCTGCCTGACTACTAACATTAACCTGTCTCTTCCTATCTTAAGGAAAAATTGACAGAACTGAGAGGACAGAGTTGAAGAGGGCGAGAAACGTTTAAGCGATAAACGGGTGGGGTCCGCACAGTCTGCCCGGTGGATTCAACCCGGCAGGTAATGGGCGGCCGCACTGTGCGGGAGGATCCCCTTGAGGGACCTCTCTCCAGCGCTGGCTGGCCCCCGTGGGCGATGTTCTTCCCGCGCGGTAGCCGCGACCGGCTCCAGAACTTTACCTGGCTTACATTAATCCATCCTACCTAATCTACTCTACCTCTTCCTATCTCTTCCTAACTACTTTTGTAAATAATTTCGAAAACATTAACCGTTTCCTTCCAGCTCACAAGTCTAACCTCTCTCACTACCTGTTAACCTGTCTCTAACTGTAAGCTTTGTCAAAGAAGAAAGTTTTAAGCCTAGTTTTAAAGATAGACAAATTGTCTGCTTCACGAACCAACCCTGGGAGCCGGTTCCATAGGAGGGGAGCCTGATAGCTGAAAGATCTGCCACCCATTCTACTTTTAGAAATCCTAGGAACTACCAGTAAACCTGCAGTCTGAGAGCGAAGGTCTCTGTTGGGAACATATGGAACAATCAGGTCTCTTATGTATGATGGAGCTAGATTATTAAGGGCTTTATTTGTCAGAAGGAGGATCTTGAATTCTATTCTAGATTTTACTGGGAGCCAGTGAAGAGAAGCTAAAACAGGGGGAAATGTGATCTCTTCTTTTAATATTCATCAGAATCCTAGCAGCAGCATTTTGAACTACCTGAAGACTTTTAATTGTATTCTGTGGACTACCTGATAATAGACAGTTACAGTAATCCAGCCTTGAAGTAACAAAGGCATGGACTAGTTTTTCAGCATCATTCCTGGACAGGATGGTTCTAATTTTTGCAATATTCCTAAGGTTTGGGGGGGGGGAAAACAGGGAATCCTAGAGACTTCTTTAATGTAGATCTAAATGACAAATCTTGGTCAAAATGGATCACCGAGGTTTTTTGCTTATTACTGGGAGGCTAATTAATGCCGTCCAGTGAAGGGCTGACAAGCATGTCTTTATTAGAGCTTTCCACATATGTCCAAAGACGACAACTTCTGTTTTATCAGAATTTAGAAGCAAGAAGTTCAGAGTCATCCAAGTTTTTATGTCTTCCAGACATGCCTGTAGTCGACCTAACTGATTGGATTCATCAGGATTTATGGATAGATATAGCTGTGTATCATCTGCGTAACTATGGAAATTTATCCCATGCTGCCTAATTATTTTACCAATAGGAAGCATATATATAGTAAAAAGAATCGGCCCAAGCACTGAACTCTGTGGTACTCCGCAAGTAACTTTTGAGGTTGAGGAGGGTTTATCATTTACTTGAACAAACTGAAATCTGTTAGACAAATAAGATTTAAACCAGCCTAGGGCTGTTCCTATTATACCGACACGTTGAAGCCTTTCTATG